>OX465530.1:16240045-16760747 GCA_950022985.1 Udea ferrugalis | reverse complement strand
TAACCTAACCTAACCTAACCTAACCTAACCTAACCTAACCTAACCTAACCTAACCTAACCTAACCTAACCTAACCTAACCTAACCTAACCTAACCTAACCTAACCTAACCTAACCTAACCTAACCTAACCTAACCTAACCTAACCTAACCTAACCTAACCTAACCTAACCTAACCTAACCTAACCTAACCTAACCTAACCTAACCTAACCTAACCTAACCTAACCTAACCTAACCTAACCTAACCTAACCTAACCTAACCTAACCTAACCTAACCTAACCTAACCTAACCTAACCTAACCTAACCTAACCTAACCTAACCTAACCTAACCTAACCTAACCTAACCTAACCTAACCTAACCTAACCTAACCTAACCTAACCTAACCTAACCTAACCTAACCTAACCTAACCTAACCTAACCTAACCTAACCTAACCTAACCTAACCTAACCTAACCTAACCTAACCTAACCTAACCTAACCTAACCTAACCTAACCTAACCTAACCTAACCTAACCTAACCTAACCTAACCTAACCTAACCTAACCTAACCTAACCTAACCTAACCTAACCTAACCTAACCTAACCTAACCTAACCTAACCTAACCTAACCTAACCTAACCTAACCTAACCTAACCTAACCTAACCTAACCTAACCTAACCTAACCTAACCTAACCTAACCTAACCTAACCTAACCTAACCTAACCTAACCTAACCTAACCTAACCTAACCTAACCTAACCTAACCTAACCTAACCTAACCTAACCTAACCTAACCTAACCTAACCTAACCTAACCTAACCTAACCTAACCTAACCTAACCTAACCTAACCTAACCTAACCTAACCTAACCTAACCTAACCTAACCTAACCTAACCTAACCTAACCTAACCTAACCTAACCTAACCTAACCTAACCTAACCTAACCTAACCTAACCTAACCTAACCTAACCTAACCTAACCTAACCTAACCTAACCTAACCTAACCTAACCTAACCTAACCTAACCTAACCTAACCTAACATAACCTAACCTAACCTAACCTAACCTAACCTAACCTAACCTAACCTAACCTAACCTAACCTAACCTAACCTAACCTAACCTAACCTAACCTAACCTAACCTAACCTAACCTAACCTAACCTAACCTAACCTAACCTAACCTAACCTAACCTAACCTAACCTAACCTAACCTAACCTAACCTAACCTAACCTAACCTAACCTAACCTAACCTAACCTAACCTAACCTAACCTAACCTAACCTAACCTAACCTAACCTAACCTAACCTAACCTAACCTAACCTAACCTAACCTAACCTAACCTAACCTAACCTAACCTAACCTAACCTAACCTAACCTAACCTAACCTAACCTAACCTAACCTAACCTAACCTAACCTAACCTAACCTAACCTAACCTAACCTAACCTAACCTAACCTAACCTAACCTAACCTAACCTAACCTAACCTAACCTAACCTAACCTAACCTAACCTAACCTAACCTAACCTAACCTAACCTAACCTAACCTAACCTAACCTAACCTAACCTAACCTAACCTAACCTAACCTAACCTAACCTAACCTAACCTAACCTAACCTAACCTAACCTAACCTAACCTAACCTAACCTAACCTAACCTAACCTAACCTAACCTAACCTAACCTAACCTAACCTAACCTAACCTAACCTAACCTAACCTAACCTAACCTAACCTAACCTAACCTAACCTAACCTAACCTAACCTAACCTAACCTAACCTAACCTAACCTAACCTAACCTAACCTAACCTAACCTAACCTAACCTAACCTAACCTAACCTAACCTAACCTAACCTAACCTAACCTAACCTAACCTAACCTAACCTAACCTAACCTAACCTAACCTAACCTAACCTAACCTAACCTAACCTAACCTAACCTAACCTAACCTAACCTAACCTAACCTAACCTAACCTAACCTAACCTAACCTAACCTAACCTAACCTAACCTAACCTAACCTAACCTAACCTAACCTAACCTAACCTAACCTAACCTAACCTAACCTAACCTAACCTAACCTAACCTAACCTAACCTAACCTAACCTAACCTAACCTAACCTAACCTAACCTAACCTAACCTAACCTAACCTAACCTAACCTAACCTAACCTAACCTAACCTAACCTAACCTAACCTAACCTAACCTAACCTAACCTAACCTAACCTAACCTAACCTAACCTAACCTAACCTAACCTAACCTAACCTAACCTAACCTAACCTAACCTAACCTAACCTAACCTAACCTAACCTAACCTAACCTAACCTAACCTAACCTAACCTAACCTAACCTAACCTAACCTAACCTAACCTAACCTAACCTAACCTAACCTAACCTAACCTAACCTAACCTAACCTAACCTAACCTAACCTAACCTAACCTAACCTAACCTAACCTAACCTAACCTAACCTAACCTAACCTAACCTAACCTAACCTAACCTAACCTAACCTAACCTAACCTAACCTAACCTAACCTAACCTAACCTAACCTAACCTAACCTAACCTAACCTAACCTAACCTAACCTAACCTAACCTAACCTAACCTAACCTAACCTAACCTAACCTAACCTAACCTAACCTAACCTAACCTAACCTAACCTAACCTAACCTAACCTAACCTAACCTAACCTAACCTAACCTAACCTAACCTAACCTAACCTAACCTAACCTAACCTAACCTAACCTAACCTAACCTAACCTAACCTAACCTAACCTAACCTAACCTAACCTAACCTAACCTAACCTAACCTAACCTAACCTAACCTAACCTAACCTAACCTAACCTAACCTAACCTAACCTAACCTAACCTAACCTAACCTAACCTAACCTAACCTAACCTAACCTAACCTAACCTAACCTAACCTAACCTAACCTAACCTAACCTAACCTAACCTAACCTAACCTAACCTAACCTAACCTAACCTAACCTAACCTAACCTAACCTAACCTAACCTAACCTAACCTAACCTAACCTAACCTAACCTAACCTAACCTAACCTAACCTAACCTAACCTAACCTAACCTAACCTAACCTAACCTAACCTAACCTAACCTAACCTAACCTAACCTAACCTAACCTAACCTAACCTAACCTAACCTAACCTAACCTAACCTAACCTAACCTAACCTAACCTAACCTAACCTAACCTAACCTAACCTAACCTAACCTAACCTAACCTAACCTAACCTAACCTAACCTAACCTAACCTAACCTAACCTAACCTAACCTAACCTAACCTAACCTAACCTAACCTAACCTAACCTAACCTAACCTAACCTAACCTAACCTAACCTAACCTAACCTAACCTAACCTAACCTAACCTAACCTAACCTAACCTAACCTAACCTAACCTAACCTAACCTAACCTAACCTAACCTAACCTAACCTAACCTAACCTAACCTAACCTAACCTAACCTAACCTAACCTAACCTAACCTAACCTAACCTAACCTAACCTAACCTAACCTAACCTAACCTAACCTAACCTAACCTAACCTAACCTAACCTAACCTAACCTAACCTAACCTAACCTAACCTAACCTAACCTAACCTAACCTAACCTAACCTAACCTAACCTAACCTAACCTAACCTAACCTAACCTAACCTAACCTAACCTAACCTAACCTAACCTAACCTAACCTAACCTAACCTAACCTAACCTAACCTAACCTAACCTAACCTAACCTAACCTAACCTAACCTAACCTAACCTAACCTAACCTAACCTAACCTAACCTAACCTAACCTAACCTAACCTAACCTAACCTAACCTAACCTAACCTAACCTAACCTAACCTAACCTAACCTAACCTAACCTAACCTAACCTAACCTAACCTAACCTAACCTAACCTAACCTAACCTAACCTAACCTAACCTAACCTAACCTAACCTAACCTAACCTAACCTAACCTAACCTAACCTAACCTAACCTAACCTAACCTAACCTAACCTAACCTAACCTAACCTAACCTAACCTAACCTAACCTAACCTAACCTAACCTAACCTAACCTAACCTAACCTAACCTAACCTAACCTAACCTAACCTAACCTAACCTAACCTAACCTAACCTAACCTAACCTAACCTAACCTAACCTAACCTAACCTAACCTAACCTAACCTAACCTAACCTAACCTAACCTAACCTAACCTAACCTAACCTAACCTAACCTAACCTAACCTAACCTAACCTAACCTAACCTAACCTAACCTAACCTAACCTAACCTAACCTAACCTAACCTAACCTAACCTAACCTAACCTAACCTAACCTAACCTAACCTAACCTAACCTAACCTAACCTAACCTAACCTAACCTAACCTAACCTAACCTAACCTAACCTAACCTAACCTAACCTAACCTAACCTAACCTAACCTAACCTAACCTAACCTAACCTAACCTAACCTAACCTAACCTAACCTAACCTAACCTAACCTAACCTAACCTAACCTAACCTAACCTAACCTAACCTAACCTAACCTAACCTAACCTAACCTAACCTAACCTAACCTAACCTAACCTAACCTAACCTAACCTAACCTAACCTAACCTAACCTAACCTAACCTAACCTAACCTAACCTAACCTAACCTAACCTAACCTAACCTAACCTAACCTAACCTAACCTAACCTAACCTAACCTAACCTAACCTAACCTAACCTAACCTAACCTAACCTAACCTAACCTAACCTAACCTAACCTAACCTAACCTAACCTAACCTAACCTAACCTAACCTAACCTAACCTAACCTAACCTAACCTAACCTAACCTAACCTAACCTAACCTAACCTAACCTAACCTAACCTAACCTAACCTAACCTAACCTAACCTAACCTAACCTAACCTAACCTAACCTAACCTAACCTAACCTAACCTAACCTAACCTAACCTAACCTAACCTAACCTAACCTAACCTAACCTAACCTAACCTAACCTAACCTAACCTAACCTAACCTAACCTAACCTAACCTAACCTAACCTAACCTAACCTAACCTAACCTAACCTAACCTAACCTAACCTAACCTAACCTAACCTAACCTAACCTAACCTAACCTAACCTAACCTAACCTAACCTAACCTAACCTAACCTAACCTAACCTAACCTAACCTAACCTAACCTAACCTAACCTAACCTAACCTAACCTAACCTAACCTAACCTAACCTAACCTAACCTAACCTAACCTAACCTAACCTAACCTAACCTAACCTAACCTAACCTAACCTAACCTAACCTAACCTAACCTAACCTAACCTAACCTAACCTAACCTAACCTAACCTAACCTAACCTAACCTAACCTAACCTAACCTAACCTAACCTAACCTAACCTAACCTAACCTAACCTAACCTAACCTAACCTAACCTAACCTAACCTAACCTAACCTAACCTAACCTAACCTAACCTAACCTAACCTAACCTAACCTAACCTAACCTAACCTAACCTAACCTAACCTAACCTAACCTAACCTAACCTAACCTAACCTAACCTAACCTAACCTAACCTAACCTAACCTAACCTAACCTAACCTAACCTAACCTAACCTAACCTAACCTAACCTAACCTAACCTAACCTAACCTAACCTAACCTAACCTAACCTAACCTAACCTAACCTAACCTAACCTAACCTAACCTAACCTAACCTAACCTAACCTAACCTAACCTAACCTAACCTAACCTAACCTAACCTAACCTAACCTAACCTAACCTAACCTAACCTAACCTAACCTAACCTAACCTAACCTAACCTAACCTAACCTAACCTAACCTAACCTAACCTAACCTAACCTAACCTAACCTAACCTAACCTAACCTAACCTAACCTAACCTAACCTAACCTAACCTAACCTAACCTAACCTAACCTAACCTAACCTAACCTAACCTAACCTAACCTAACCTAACCTAACCTAACCTAACCTAACCTAACCTAACCTAACCTAACCTAACCTAACCTAACCTAACCTAACCTAACCTAACCTAACCTAACCTAACCTAACCTAACCTAACCTAACCTAACCTAACCTAACCTAACCTAACCTAACCTAACCTAACCTAACCTAACCTAACCTAACCTAACCTAACCTAACCTAACCTAACCTAACCTAACCTAACCTAACCTAACCTAACCTAACCTAACCTAACCTAACCTAACCTAACCTAACCTAACCTAACCTAACCTAACCTAACCTAACCTAACCTAACCTAACCTAACCTAACCTAACCTAACCTAACCTAACCTAACCTAACCTAACCTAACCTAACCTAACCTAACCTAACCTAACCTAACCTAACCTAACCTAACCTAACCTAACCTAACCTAACCTAACCTAACCTAACCTAACCTAACCTAACCTAACCTAACCTAACCTAACCTAACCTAACCTAACCTAACCTAACCTAACCTAACCTAACCTAACCTAACCTAACCTAACCTAACCTAACCTAACCTAACCTAACCTAACCTAACCTAACCTAACCTAACCTAACCTAACCTAACCTAACCTAACCTAACCTAACCTAACCTAACCTAACCTAACCTAACCTAACCTAACCTAACCTAACCTAACCTAACCTAACCTAACCTAACCTAACCTAACCTAACCTAACCTAACCTAACCTAACCTAACCTAACCTAACCTAACCTAACCTAACCTAACCTAACCTAACCTAACCTAACCTAACCTAACCTAACCTAACCTAACCTAACCTAACCTAACCTAACCTAACCTAACCTAACCTAACCTAACCTAACCTAACCTAACCTAACCTAACCTAACCTAACCTAACCTAACCTAACCTAACCTAACCTAACCTAACCTAACCTAACCTAACCTAACCTAACCTAACCTAACCTAACCTAACCTAACCTAACCTAACCTAACCTAACCTAACCTAACCTAACCTAACCTAACCTAACCTAACCTAACCTAACCTAACCTAACCTAACCTAACCTAACCTAACCTAACCTAACCTAACCTAACCTAACCTAACCTAACCTAACCTAACCTAACCTAACCTAACCTAACCTAACCTAACCTAACCTAACCTAACCTAACCTAACCTAACCTAACCTAACCTAACCTAACCTAACCTAACCTAACCTAACCTAACCTAACCTAACCTAACCTAACCTAACCTAACCTAACCTAACCTAACCTAACCTAACCTAACCTAACCTAACCTAACCTAACCTAACCTAACCTAACCTAACCTAACCTAACCTAACCTAACCTAACCTAACCTAACCTAACCTAACCTAACCTAACCTAACCTAACCTAACCTAACCTAACCTAACCTAACCTAACCTAACCTAACCTAACCTAACCTAACCTAACCTAACCTAACCTAACCTAACCTAACCTAACCTAACCTAACCTAACCTAACCTAACCTAACCTAACCTAACCTAACCTAACCTAACCTAACCTAACCTAACCTAACCTAACCTAACCTAACCTAACCTAACCTAACCTAACCTAACCTAACCTAACCTAACCTAACCTAACCTAACCTAACCTAACCTAACCTAACCTAACCTAACCTAACCTAACCTAACCTAACCTAACCTAACCTAACCTAACCTAACCTAACCTAACCTAACCTAACCTAACCTAACCTAACCTAACCTAACCTAACCTAACCTAACCTAACCTAACCTAACCTAACCTAACCTAACCTAACCTAACCTAACCTAACCTAACCTAACCTAACCTAACCTAACCTAACCTAACCTAACCTAACCTAACCTAACCTAACCTAACCTAACCTAACCTAACCTAACCTAACCTAACCTAACCTAACCTAACCTAACCTAACCTAACCTAACCTAACCTAACCTAACCTAACCTAACCTAACCTAACCTAACCTAACCTAACCTAACCTAACCTAACCTAACCTAACCTAACCTAACCTAACCTAACCTAACCTAACCTAACCTAACCTAACCTAACCTAACCTAACCTAACCTAACCTAACCTAACCTAACCTAACCTAACCTAACCTAACCTAACCTAACCTAACCTAACCTAACCTAACCTAACCTAACCTAACCTAACCTAACCTAACCTAACCTAACCTAACCTAACCTAACCTAACCTAACCTAACCTAACCTAACCTAACCTAACCTAACCTAACCTAACCTAACCTAACCTAACCTAACCTAACCTAACCTAACCTAACCTAACCTAACCTAACCTAACCTAACCTAACCTAACCTAACCTAACCTAACCTAACCTAACCTAACCTAACCTAACCTAACCTAACCTAACCTAACCTAACCTAACCTAACCTAACCTAACCTAACCTAACCTAACCTAACCTAACCTAACCTAACCTAACCTAACCTAACCTAACCTAACCTAACCTAACCTAACCTAACCTAACCTAACCTAACCTAACCTAACCTAACCTAACCTAACCTAACCTAACCTAACCTAACCTAACCTAACCTAACCTAACCTAACCTAACCTAACCTAACCTAACCTAACCTAACCTAACCTAACCTAACCTAACCTAACCTAACCTAACCTAACCTAACCTAACCTAACCTAACCTAACCTAACCTAACCTAACCTAACCTAACCTAACCTAACCTAACCTAACCTAACCTAACCTAACCTAACCTAACCTAACCTAACCTAACCTAACCTAACCTAACCTAACCTAACCTAACCTAACCTAACCTAACCTAACCTAACCTAACCTAACCTAACCTAACCTAACCTAACCTAACCTAACCTAACCTAACCTAACCTAACCTAACCTAACCTAACCTAACCTAACCTAACCTAACCTAACCTAACCTAACCTAACCTAACCTAACCTAACCTAACCTAACCTAACCTAACCTAACCTAACCTAACCTAACCTAACCTAACCTAACCTAACCTAACCTAACCTAACCTAACCTAACCTAACCTAACCTAACCTAACCTAACCTAACCTAACCTAACCTAACCTAACCTAACCTAACCTAACCTAACCTAACCTAACCTAACCTAACCTAACCTAACCTAACCTAACCTAACCTAACCTAACCTAACCTAACCTAACCTAACCTAACCTAACCTAACCTAACCTAACCTAACCTAACCTAACCTAACCTAACCTAACCTAACCTAACCTAACCTAACCTAACCTAACCTAACCTAACCTAACCTAACCTAACCTAACCTAACCTAACCTAACCTAACCTAACCTAACCTAACCTAACCTAACCTAACCTAACCTAACCTAACCTAACCTAACCTAACCTAACCTAACCTAACCTAACCTAACCTAACCTAACCTAACCTAACCTAACCTAACCTAACCTAACCTAACCTAACCTAACCTAACCTAACCTAACCTAACCTAACCTAACCTAACCTAACCTAACCTAACCTAACCTAACCTAACCTAACCTAACCTAACCTAACCTAACCTAACCTAACCTAACCTAACCTAACCTAACCTAACCTAACCTAACCTAACCTAACCTAACCTAACCTAACCTAACCTAACCTAACCTAACCTAACCTAACCTAACCTAACCTAACCTAACCTAACCTAACCTAACCTAACCTAACCTAACCTAACCTAACCTAACCTAACCTAACCTAACCTAACCTAACCTAACCTAACCTAACCTAACCTAACCTAACCTAACCTAACCTAACCTAACCTAACCTAACCTAACCTAACCTAACCTAACCTAACCTAACCTAACCTAACCTAACCTAACCTAACCTAACCTAACCTAACCTAACCTAACCTAACTAACCTAACCTAACCTAACCTAACCTAACCTAACCTAACCTAACCTAACCTAACCTAACCTAACCTAACCTAACCTAACCTAACCTAACCTAACCTAACCTAACCTAACCTAACCTAACCTAACCTAACCTAACCTAACCTAACCTAACCTAACCTAACCTAACCTAACCTAACCTAACCTAACCTAACCTAACCTAACCTAACCTAACCTAACCTAACCTAACCTAACCTAACCTAACCTAACCTAACCTAACCTAACCTAACCTAACCTAACCTAACCTAACCTAACCTAACCTAACCTAACCTAACCTAACCTAACCTAACCTAACCTAACCTAACCTAACCTAACCTAACCTAACCTAACCTAACCTAACCTAACCTAACCTAACCTAACCTAACCTAACCTAACCTAACCTAACCTAACCTAACCTAACCTAACCTAACCTAACCTAACCTAACCTAACCTAACCTAACCTAACCTAACCTAACCTAACCTAACCTAACCTAACCTAACCTAACCTAACCTAACCTAACCTAACCTAACCTAACCTAACCTAACCTAACCTAACCTAACCTAACCTAACCTAACCTAACCCAGTTCCGCGCTGACCGCACCCGCAAGCGCCACGAAAAAAGGCTGCTCCACGCAGAAAAAATCGAAAAAATAGGTTTTTGTGCGCGTAAAGTGACGTAAATAGTATCGGTGTGTGCGCGCTGGCGAGCCACACCCTCCAGTGAAAAAATTTTTTCAATCGGACTCGGTACCAAAAAGTTAGAGACCAAAAAGTGCAACAGTGAACCTTCAAAAAATTACGCCGTGGAAACCAGATCTACAACACCTGGATTTGGTACTGCTGGAAGAAGCGAAATCGCGAGCCCTACAAGAAGACACCTTTTCCGGATTTTTCCGGAGAAAACTGGCCTTCCAGCAGCCTTAAAACCGAAAACCACGTGTGGCGTGGTCAGGGTTTCCAGGTGAAAAGCCACAAGCTGCCACCTGGACCAGCTGCGCGACCGTGCGACGAGCCCGGCGTAGTTTTTTGCTTGTCGTTAGCTCGCAGGACAACGGAGAAATAGACATTTGAAATTCTGAAAAACTTTGACAATTTTCAAAAATTAATATCTCCAACTCTTCAGTGACAACCCTGAGCGGAAAACTGTTCAAAAATAGTGTAACTCTCCAGTGACAAATGTGCAAAAAATTAGATTTTTTGGACAGAAAACAACAGAGATATTAAATTTACAGTGCGGTCAGTCTCTAAGACATTTTTAGGTTAAAAAAGGTAAACAAACCGAAAATCAAAACCTGGACAGCGGAACCCAGGGCCGCTAACCAAAGACCAAACGTGGTTTCGTGATCCCTGCAACGTCCTGTTACATAGGAAATAGGTTCCGAAGCTGAACTCCTCGATTCTTGAGGGTTTTGGCAACGGAACTCGGGAACCAAGGGCGGCAGAGACCACGAACAAACGACACGGTGAAGAAGTCCCGACAGGACACGGAAGCTCGTCAAGTATCTGAGGCTACCCCACCGGTGGCCAAAGATATAACCGAAAAACCGAGGATTCAACTGCCTTACCAGGCACCAAGCCAGCTCCAGGCAGCACGTGCGGCTCAATCATCCTACACCTCCTAGACAGGAAAAAGGAATCGATACGAGCAGCCTGCGGTCAACATCCCAGGAGCTGAACCAGCGGATTCAACACCAGCCCCCTGGAATCTTCGGCACCACCAAGGTCTTCGGTCTAGTCAAAATAAGTTTTAGAAAAATTTTTTGATAGTAATAATAGTTTATAAGTTAAAGCGTGTAGCATCTTTTAGTTATTTTCCGAATACGGAAAAAACTTTTTCCTATAAATTTCTTAGTGTTAGAACCTTGTCGTAATAGGAAAAATCACTGTTTTCCCGTTTACGTAAAAACGGTTAGAGATAGGAAGATTCTAAAACCACATCCCTCACATAGTTTCCCCTTAGCCACCAAACCCCCCACCCCTCCACCCTGTGGTCTTCCGCGAGGACCTAAGAACCCCCGTGGCTCAGGTACGGAAACAGCTGGGCAGCCCACCAAAGCGCCATACCAAGCTCCCGCCACTCCACCAACTTCCGCCACAGGAAAAATCCGCGGAAACCCACCCCACTCTTCAGGCCGTGCATCCCAACCTTAAAAACCCCAATAGCGCAGCTCCCACACCCCTTTCCCACAAACACCGCCCCACCTCAAAAAATCCCCACCCCAAGCAGCTTCACTGCCCACCCCCAAAAATCCCAAAACCCACCCCCAACCCCTCCTTTTTATTGACCGAAGGCTTCTGAGGATCATAACTCGGAAACCAGAGGTCCTAGGCGGAAAACACGAAAATTTTGCTCACCGAAGGTGAGCAAGAAGTGACCCCCGCCTTCCCATCCACCCCAATCCCATTTTTCCCGGAACCCCACTCCCCCCCCGAAAACACCCCCCACAGCCCCCCCCAAGCATCCCACACCAAACTTCCCGTAGTACAATCCCAACCCACAAACGCCCTCTTCAAGGAACCCCCGAAAAACCCGTCAAATTCCCACTTTTCCAAATTTCCCACCAAAAACGTTAGAAAATCTGGTCACTTCCGGAACACGCTTGACCGGATCTATAGCGAAATTCCCACGGTCTGAGGTGAATTCCCACGCCCCGGAAAACGACGTACCTCCTAAACGGTTCGTTTTAGGAGAAAACGGACGAAATTTTCGTTACCAACTTCGTTGGTAACGAACCAGGAGACCTCCATCGCCCCTCCGGTTTTCCACCCCCAAATCCCACCCCTCAGCCAAATTCACCCCCATCCCTGCGTTTTAGAAGATTCCTCGTAACTTCAGACAGGACAGACGGACACAGACGCGACTTCTTGTAAAATCACTTTTGACAGTAGAGCCACCGACTGACATTTTCATTTTTCAAAAATTTTCAAAATTAGAGTTTTCAATTTTCAAAAAATATTTACGTAAGCGGGGAAAAACAGCATTCAGGGGAATCGCAGTATCTCGGCAACCGAGATACCTAGAGCGACGCGGTTTTCTTCTAAAACCGTCCCCCGAACTGCGCTACACGACCACCACTTTTGCGCGACTCTAGGTAGAGCAGCAAAAAAGTTGGTTTTTTGTATTTTAAAATTTTAATTGTTGACATAGGATAAGATTAGTATAAGTTAGGCTATTGCCAGTAAGTTAGTTTTAGGACTCTACTCTTTACATAGAGCAAAAATTTTAAAGTAGACAAATTTTCAATTTCTGAAAATTTTCATAGAGGGCATATTGGAAGACCAAACTTAATAAAAAATCTTAACCTAAGAATTAGAACTTATAAAACTTATACAAATATTTTAGCGTACTATTCAATTTAATTTCAATTTATTAATTTTACTTCAATTTTCGATTAAATTTTATCTCAATTTTATTTTAACTCTATTTAAATTTTATTCCAATTTATTCAATCATTCCCTCTTGACAATATTATATTTATTTAAATTGACGCATTCTCCCCCATTTTAAAAATGTTTGGTCACCGCACACCCATAAAGCCGACAGAAGCTAAAGTGGTTAAACACTCGCCTCCAAAAGATATGGCCAAGGCAGGCCCATCCTCTGTAAGACGCAGCATTGGGGAGTGGGAGGCAGGAAAACCTGAAAGTAAACAGAAAGCCCCAACACCAACACCAACACCACCAACAAAGCCCCAAAGCGCGTCCCAAAAGACCAACGTAAACGGAAAAAGGGCATCAATCGAAGCCCACACAAACATCCCCAAGGCAACAACATCAGCCAAACAGTACAAAAGCCGGAGAACTGAAGCCCATGCCTGCCACACAAACATCATCGAGCAGCTGGAGCGTACCAGAAACACCAAGACGGACATAAAGAACGAAATTCAGAAGTCAGCAGATAGGCTCTGGACGCTATTTCAGCAAGCCGAGGCTGAAGTGAAAAATAACACAACGCCACAACCAGCCACGGACATTCCAATACAAGTCCCAGAGACAAACATCGACATCGAGGCCAACATTAAAACAATGCTCCAACAGCACACGAAGAGTCTCAAGGACCACGAGGCCAAAATGGCCGCACTAAACGAGGCGCTCGAAAAAACAAACGAAGCGATAACCATCCGCATGTCATATGCAGACGCGCTCATCACACAGCCCAAGCCCAAGGACGCAGAAAGGACTGCCTTGCACTCGGTCGTCATCACATCGCAGGACGAGACCGACACCGGCGAAGAGGTTCTCGAGCGTGTAAGGACCGCTGTGAAAGCGACCGACGGATGGGTCACCGTCGACAACGTCCGCAAGGCGAAGAACCGCAAGATCATTTTGAGCTGCAGGTCCAAAAGCGACACCCAGAAGGTATCAGAGAGACTACGGGAAGCGGGGGACCGTCTTTCGGTGGAAGAGATCCGGAATAGGGATCCGCTCGTGGTCCTGAGGGGGGTCATGAAGGTCGTCAGCAATGATGACGTCATGAAGGCCCTCAGGAATCAGAATGCGGACCTTTTCCGGGCCCTGAAAACGGAAGACGACAGAGTGGAGATTAGGTTCAGAAAACCTACAAGAAACCCCCACACCAATGACGTAGTAATGAGAGTGTCCCCGGCCATCTACAAAGCCATGCTGGACAGAGTGACCCTACACATCGACATTCAAAGGGTCAGAGTTGCTGACCAATCGCCATTGGTCCAGTGTTCGATGTGTCTGGGTTACGGACATGGCAGGCGATTCTGCACAGAGACGCAGATAAAGTGCAGTCACTGCGGGGGTGAGCACATGAAGAGCAACTGCGAGAAGTGGATGGCCCGGGAGGCACAAAGTTGTTGCAATTGCGTGGCCGCAAAACTGGACAGGACCGACCACAGTGCCTTTAGCACTGATTGTCCGATCCGTAGAAAATGGGAGGCCTTAGCCAGAGCAAAGATCGCATATTGCTAAGGGCCCCCCACGCAACAACAGGGCAGGCACCCCAACCAGCGAGGCAGCATACACCGTGGCCCAGGCGAACCTTCAGCGCAAGGACCTGGCGACCACCGAGCTGATGATCGAAGCCAGCGAGCGTAGGATCGCCTTCTCGCTGCTCCAGGAGCCCTATGTGGGTGGAGCTCGACGTATGAAGAGCTACCGTGGTGCGAGAGTCTACCAGTGCGCGGACCAAGGAAGCGGGACTGTCAAGGCGGCCGTTGTAGTACACGACGCCGACCTTGACGTTATACAGTGCCCAGAACTCACCACGAACAACATCGTAGTGGTGAGGATCCGGACCAGCGCCTGGGAAATCGCAGTAGTCTCTTACTACTTTGAGCCAGACCAGCCCATAGAGCCATACTTGGAGCAGCTGAGGAGCGTACGCAGAAACCTGCAACATACAAAGATTGTCATCGGCGGTGATGCGAATGCAAAGAGCACCTGGTGGGGAAGCACCAAGGTCGACCACAGGGGAGACGAAATGTCAGGGATCCTGGAAGAGTTGGACCTCCAGGTACTTAATCAGGGAGACACCCCTACCTTCGACACCGTTAGGGGTAATGTGGCGATCAGCAGCCACGTGGACGTTACCGCCTGTTCGCTGGACGTGCTCGACCTGGTAGACGACTGGAGGGTAGAACGCGGACTCACGAGTTCGGACCACAACGCGATCCTTTTCAAATTAAAATTAACTAAATCAAAAGGTTTGGATACAGTAAGAACAACACGAATTTACAACACCAAAAAATCTAATTGGGCCCAGTTTCGTGTGAAACTGGCACAATTAAACGACAGTAATAATCTCAACTCTGAGGCCATAAATACCATAGACAATATAACAAATTTAGAAAATGCAATAAACCAGTTTACAGTAAACATTAAGATAGCCTCGGAAGAAAATATTCCAAAAATTAAGACTGGATCAAAACTCACCATCCCATCATGGTGGTCCGAAGAACTCGCAGCGTTGAAGAAGGCAGTCAAAACCAGGAAGCGTCGAATTCGATGCGCAGCACCGGTCCGAAGAGCGAAGGTCGTCGAAGAGTACCTGGAAATGAAGACGTTGTATGAGTGCAAAGCAAAAGCCGCCCAGACCTGCAGCTGGAAGGAGTTCTGCGAGAAGCAGGACCGCGAAGGAGTATGGGAGGGGATCTACCGAGTAATTGGCCGAACGAAGAAGAGGGAGGAGGACCTGCCACTGGTAAAGAACGATACTCCGCTGAACCCAAGAGAGTCGGCTACTTTACTTGCCGAAACCTTCTATCCGGCAGACCTGGTGAGCATGGACAACGCTGACCATCGGCGGACACGTGAAGCTGCTGACAGAGTGAACGTGCAAATGCATGAAGAGGTACATGACCCGCCGTTCACACTGCTAGAGCTGAAGACCGCCGTGGACGGGTTCAATCCCAAGAAAGCTCCCGGGGCGGATGGTTTCACTGCGGACATTTGTAAGCAGGCTATTCTTCAGGATCCTACAACTTTCCTTTCCCTCTCCAACAAAGCCCTTGAGCTATCCCACTTTCCCACCATGTGGAAAGAAGCCACGGTAGTAGTTTTGAGAAAACCCGGCAAAGATAGCTACCTCCAACCCAAATCCTATAGGCCTATTGGCCTATTACCCGTCCTTGGTAAGATCCTGGAGAAGATGCTTGTAGCTCGATTGAAGTGGCACCTGGTTCCCCGGACTAGTACTCGCCAATACGGATTCATGCCACAGAGGAGCACAGAGGACGCACTCTATAATCTAGTGAAGCACATCAGATCCAAGTTGGATTGTAAAAAGATAGTCACACTGGTGTCCCTAGATATAGAGGGCGCCTTTGACAGCGCCTGGTGGCCGGCAATCAGAGTCCGTTTGGCTGAGGAAAAGTGTCCGGTGAACATCAGGAGGCTGATTGACAGCTACTTGTCAAGCAGGAAGGTGAGCTTAAGGTACGCCGGGGAGGAGGTTACCAGGGACACAACACAGGGCTGCGTGCAGGGGTCAATTGGCGGACCCATTCTATGGAACCTGCTCCTCGATCCTCTCCTCAGAGAGATAGAAGGCAAAGGCATCTTCTGCCAAGCGTTCGCGGACGACGTCGTCCTGGTCTTTGACTCCGACACCGCAATGGGGATTGAGCGTATTGCCAACCCCATACTCGACCACGTCCAGGCGTGGGGGGTCCGAAATAGACTCCGGTTTGCGCCGCACAAGACCTGTGCAATGGTGCTAACCAGGAAGCTAAAGTACGACACACCACGCCTGAACATGGGCGGAGTAGATATTGCGGTGTCGCGAGAAATAAAGATATTAGGACTCACCATCGACAATAAACTCACATTCAACACCCACGTCGCGAATGCGTGTAGGAAGGCCTTAAATATATATAAGCAGTTGGCAAAGGCCGCCAAGGCCTCGTGGGGACTTCACCCCGAGATCATCAGGATCATCTACAACGCGGCGGTGGAGCCTGTAGTATTGTACGCAGCCAGCGTGTGGGCACAAGCCGCGGAGAAGATATGCGTCCAGAAGCAGCTCAACACGGTGCAACGAGGCTTCGCGCAAAAGCTGTGCAAGGCCTACCGCACTGTCTCCCTGAACTCGGCACTAACATTGTCCGGCCTGTTACCCCTCGACCTGCGTATACAGGAGGTGGCGTCCTTGTACGCCGCCAAGAGGGGACTGTCGCCTGACGAGTTAGGAGATCGGGAGATGGAGGTACCGGTGGCCTTTGCAGAGCTTCCGCATCCGGCCAAGCATATGGAGATAGGGTTCGAGTGTTTGGTAAACCAGGAACAGGTTGATAGCCGAAACGCGCAGTCTGTGAGGATCTTCACGGATGGCAGCAAAATTGACGGCAAGGTCGGTGCAGCTCTATCCTTGTGGGATGGAGACGCAGAGATCAAAGCGATCAAACTTTGCTTGCCATCATACTGCACGGTTTACCAGGCGGAACTACTGGCCATATGTAGGGCCACTAAGGAAGTCCTCCGACGGAAGGAGGAGAGCTACGGCCTATACAGCGATTCGAGGGCAGCGCTGGAGACGATCGCATGCCAAAGCTCTCCCCATCCACTTGCCGTCGAGACCCGACGCAACCTCGCAGCAGCTTCTCTCCAGAAGAAAGCTGTGTCTTTCTTCTGGATAAAAGCACATGCGGGACTGCCAGGGAACGAGCGTGCAGACGACTTGGCCAAAGAAGCAGCCCTGCACCTACGCAGGACGCCCGACTACGACCTGTGTCCGGTCTCCTATGTCAAGCGTCAGATCCGTTTGGAAACGCTAGACACATGGAACCGTCGATACCAGTCGGCCGATACCGCTTCTGTAACCAAGCTCTTCTTCGAGGATGTGCACGGCGCGTACAAGGTTGTAAGGAGTTTACAACCAACAGGCCTCACCACTCAGCTGATGACCGGGCACGGTGGACTAGCCCAATACCTGCACCGCTTTAAGTGCAAGGATAGTCCATCATGCGTCTGTGATCCCCAAATAGAAGAGACGGTGACCCATGTCATTTTGGAGTGTCCGGTTTATCAGACCAGTCGGTTTGACACCGAAGCCAGACTGGGTACCGTGCTCAAACTCGAAAACCTAGGTCCCCTCGTAAAAGACAAGACCACTAGGGCACCTTTCATGGAATTTTGCTTGAAAACCATTGCTAGCGTTAACAAGAGGAATAAATAACCCTTCGCTGCTACCTCAATTTATAGAAATTAAAGTATCCAGCGATAAAATACATTGTAAACAAGTATAAAGGTTAAACCTCGATAACGAAACTGTGATATTGAATTGTAATTGTTGTTAAGCTAATTCTTGTGAATGTGCCAATTTCTTGTACCTCGATGATCTTATTGATTTTAAAATGTGTGCTGTAATTTTATTGTATTACGTGAGAACCTTAATGTTGTTATTGTGGATTTTGTTTTAACTGTAATTTTAAACCCTTTTATTTTATATAATTTTTACAACTTATACAATTTTAACCTGTTTTTAACGAATTATTTATGCAAATATGGAAATTATTATTGATTATATAACATGCAATTTTATATCGCTGTATATTATAAATAATGAAGAATGTATATTAATCTTAAACTAGAATAAGCTTAGCATAAGATACGATAGAGCACTGAAAAAGTGGCAAAGAAAATGTACGACAGGCAAAAGAAATGACAATAAGCTTATATAAAATTAGTTTAAGTACGACAAAGGCACTGAAAATATGCCATAAAAATGAAAATAGGTTAGGACTCCATTAGCATAAAATGTAGAGATAAAATAAGGGTAGGGCACAAAAAAGTGCAACAAAAATGTACGTTTAGGAAGATTCTGAGGACGTTTATATAACGCCAAAATTTTAAAATTGTAAGTAAAATCCACGCAAAAAACAATAAAGAGTAGACAAAAACCCTGGTCACCCACGTCAGGGGAGAAGCAGAAGGGGTAAACCCCAAAAAAAAAAAAAAAAAAAAAAAAAAAAAAAAAAAACCTAACCTAACCTAACCTAACCTAACCTAACCTAACCTAACCTAACCTAACCTAACCTAACCTAACCTAACCTAACCTAACCTAACCTAACCTAACCTAACCTAACCTAACCTAACCTAACCTAACCTAACCTAACCTAACCTAACCTAACCTAACCTAACCTAACCTAACCTAACCTAACCTAACCTAACCTAACCTAACCTAACCTAACCTAACCTAACCTAACCTAACCTAACCTAACCTAACCTAACCTAACCTAACCTAACCTAACCTAACCTAACCTAACCTAACCTAACCTAACCTAACCTAACCTAACCTAACCTAACCTAACCTAACCTAACCTAACCTAACCTAACCTAACCTAACCTAACCTAACCTAACCTAACCTAACCTAACCTAACCTAACCTAACCTAACCTAACCTAACCTAACCTAACCTAACCTAACCTAACCTAACCTAACCTAACCTAACCTAACCTAACCTAACCTAACCTAACCTAACCTAACCTAACCTAACCTAACCTAACCTAACCTAACCTAACCTAACCTAACCTAACCTAACCTAACCTAACCTAACCTAACCTAACCTAACCTAACCTAACCTAACCTAACCTAACCTAACCTAACCTAACCTAACCTAACCTAACCTAACCTAACCTAACCTAACCTAACCTAACCTAACCTAACCTAACCTAACCTAACCTAACCTAACCTAACCTAACCTAACCTAACCTAACCTAACCTAACCTAACCTAACCTAACCTAACCTAACCTAACCTAACCTAACCTAACCTAACCTAACCTAACCTAACCTAACCTAACCTAACCTAACCTAACCTAACCTAACCTAACCTAACCTAACCTAACCTAACCTAACCTAACCTAACCTAACCTAACCTAACCTAACCTAACCTAACCTAACCTAACCTAACCTAACCTAACCTAACCTAACCTAACCTAACCTAACCTAACCTAACCTAACCTAACCTAACCTAACCTAACCTAACCTAACCTAACCTAACCTAACCTAACCTAACCTAACCTAACCTAACCTAACCTAACCTAACCTAACCTAACCTAACCTAACCTAACCTAACCTAACCTAACCTAACCTAACCTAACCTAACCTAACCTAACCTAACCTAACCTAACCTAACCTAACCTAACCTAACCTAACCTAACCTAACCTAACCTAACCTAACCTAACCTAACCTAACCTAACCTAACCTAACCTAACCTAACCTAACCTAACCTAACCTAACCTAACCTAACCTAACCTAACCTAACCTAACCTAACCTAACCTAACCTAACCTAACCTAACCTAACCTAACCTAACCTAACCTAACCTAACCTAACCTAACCTAACCTAACCTAACCTAACCTAACCTAACCTAACCTAACCTAACCTAACCTAACCTAACCTAACCTAACCTAACCTAACCTAACCTAACCTAACCTAACCTAACCTAACCTAACCTAACCTAACCTAACCTAACCTAACCTAACCTAACCTAACCTAACCTAACCTAACCTAACCTAACCTAACCTAACCTAACCTAACCTAACCTAACCTAACCTAACCTAACCTAACCTAACCTAACCTAACCTAACCTAACCTAACCTAACCTAACCTAACCTAACCTAACCTAACCTAACCTAACCTAACCTAACCTAACCTAACCTAACCTAACCTAACCTAACCTAACCTAACCTAACCTAACCTAACCAGCGGGACTGTCAAGGCGGCCGTTGTAGTACACGACGCCGACCTTGACGTTATACAGTGCCCAGAACTCACCACGAACAACATCGTAGTGGTGAGGATCCGGACCAGCGCCTGGGAAATCGCAGTAGTCTCTTACTACTTTGAGCCAGACCAGCCCATAGAGCCATACTTGGAGCAGCTGAGGAGCGTACGCAGAAACCTGCAACATACAAAGATAGTCATCGGCGGTGATGCGAATGCAAAGAGCACCTGGTGGGGAAGCACCAAGGTCGACCACAGGGGAGACGAAATGTCGGGGATCCTGGAAGAGTTAGACCTCCAGGTACTCAATCAAGGTAACACCCCTACCTTTGATACCGTGAGAGGGAACATGGCGATCAGCAGCCATGTCGACGTAACAGCTTGCTCACTGGACATGCTCAACCTGGTGGAAGACTGGAGGGTGGACCGCGGGCTCACAAGTTCAGACCACAATACAATCCTTTTCAAAATTAAACTAGTCCAATCAAAAGGTATCGACGTAGACAGGACAACAAGAATCTACAACACCAAAAAAGCCAATTGGGACCAATTTCGTGGCAAATTGGCCCAATTAAACCAAGCAAACAATTTTACCACACAAACAATTAATTTATTAGAAAATAAAACAGACTTAGAAAATATGGTTAGTAAACTCACAGACAATATTAAAACAGCATCCGAGGAGACTATACCTCGCATCAAAAAGGGGTCAAAACTCACCATCCCTTGGTGGTCCGAGGAACTTGAGCAGCTGAAGAGAGAAGTCGCCACCAGGAAGCGTCGGATACGATGCGCAGCACCAGTACGGAGAGCAAAGGTCGTTGAAGAGTACCTGGAAATGAAGACGTTATATGAGTGCAAAACAAAAGCCGCCCAGACCTGCAGCTGGAAGCAGTTCTGCGAGAAGCAGGACCGCGAAGGGGTATGGGAAGGGATATACCGTGTCATCGGTCGCACCAAGAAGAGGGAGGAAGATCTGCCCCTGGTGAGGAACAACACTCCGCTAAACCCAAGAGAGTCGGCTACCTTACTCGCTGAAACCTTTTATCCGGCAGACCTGGAGAGCATGGACAACGCTGACCACCGGCGGACACGTGAAGCTGCTGACAGAGTGAACGAGCAAATGCATGGTGAGGTACATGACCCGCCGTTCACACTGTTAGAGCTGAAGACCGCCGTGGACGGGTTCAATCCCAAGAAAGCTCCCGGGGCGGATGGTTTTACTGCAGACATCTGCAAACAGGCTATTCTCCAGGATCCTACATCCTTCCTATCCCTTTCCAATAAAGCCTTGGAGCTGTCCCACTTTCCCGACAGGTGGAAAGAAGCCACGGTGGTAGTTCTTCGCAAACCCAGCAAAGACAGCTACCTTCACCCCAAATCCTATAGGCCAATTGGCTTATTACCCGTCCTTGGTAAGATCTTGGAGAAGATGCTTGTGGCTCGACTGAAGTGGCACCTGGTTCCCCGGACTAGTACTCGCCAATTCGGATTCATGCCACAAAGGAGCACTGAGGGCGCCCTCTATAATCTAGTTGAGCACATCAGATCCAAGTTGGATTGTAAAAAGATAATCACACTGGTGTCCCTAGATATAGAGGGCGCGTTCGATAGCGCCTGGTGGCCAGCCGTAAGAGTCCGTTTGGCTGAGGAAAAGTGTCCGGTGAACATAAGGCGGCTGATTGACAGCTACTTGTCTTGCAGGAAGGTGAATCTAAGGTACGCCGGGGAGGAGGTCACCAGGGAAACAACACAGGGATGCGTGCAGGGCTCTATTGGCGGCCCTATTCTATGGAATTTGTTGCTGGATCCACTCCTTAGGGAGTTGAACGACAGAGGGATCTTCTGCCAGGCGTTCGCGGACGACGTCGTCCTAGTGTTTGATTCCGACACGGCACTGGAGATTGAGCAGATTGCCAACTCCACACTCGAACATGTTCGGGCGTGGGGAGTCCGAAATAGGCTCCGGTTTGCGCCGCACAAGACCTGTGCAATGGTGCTAACCAGGAAACTAAAGTACGACACACCACGCCTGAACATGGGCGGAGTGCCTATTGCTGTGTCTCCGGAAATCAAGCTACTTGGAGTCACAATTGACGACAAATTAACTTTTAACGCCCATGTCACGAATGCGTGTAGGAAGGCATTAAATTTATATAAGCAGCTTTCCAAGGCCGCCAAGGCCAGCTGGGGGCTTCACCCCGACATAATCAGGGTCATATACAACGCAGCAGTGGAGCCTGTCATATTGTACGCAGCCAGCGTATGGGCACAAGCCGCGAAGAAGATATGCGTCCAAAAGCAGCTCAACACGGTGCAACGAGGCTTCGCGCAAAAGCTATGCAAGGCCTACCGCACTGTCTCCCTGAACTCGGCACTAACCCTGTCCGGCTTGCTCCCCCTTGACCTGCGTATACAGGAAGCGGCGTCATTGTACGCCGCCAAGAGGGGAGCACCACTCGACGGGTTAGGAGATCGGGAGATAGAGGTACCGGTGGCCTTTGCAGAGCTTCCGCATCCGGCCAAGCATATGGAGATAGGGTTCGAGTGTTTGGTAAACCAGGAACAGGTTGATAGCCGAAACGCGCAGTCTGTGAGGATCTTCACGGATGGCAGCAAAATTGACGGCAAGGTCGGTGCAGCTCTATCCTTGTGGGATAGAGACGCAGAGATCAGAGCGATCAAACTTTGCTTGCCATCATACTGCACGGTTTACCAGGCGGAACTACTGGCCATATGTAGGGCCACTAAGGAAGTCCTCCGACGGAAGGAGGAGAGCTACGGCCTATACAGCGATTCGAGGGCAGCGCTGGAGACGATCGCATGCCAAAGCTCTCCCCATCCACTTGCCGTCGAGACCCGACGCAACCTCGCAGCAGCTTCTCTCCAGAAGAAAGCTGTGTCTTTCTTCTGGATAAAAGCACATGCGGGGCTGCCAGGGAATGAGCGTGCAGACGAATTGGCCAAAGAAGCAGCCCTGCACTCACGCAGGACGCCCGACTACGACCTGTGTCCGGTCTCCTATGTCAAGCGCCAGATCCGTTTGGAAACGCTAGACACATGGAACCGTCGATACCAGTCGGCCGATACTGCTTCCGTAACCAAACTCTTCTTCGAGGATGTGCACGGCGCGTACAAGGTTGTAAGAAGCCTACAACCAACAGGCCTCACGACACAGCTTATGACCGGGCATGGAGGCTTAGCACACTACTTGCACCGTTTCAAGTGCAAAGACAGCCCCTCCTGTATCTGCGATCCAAACGTTGACGAGACGGTCACCCATGTCATACTAGAGTGTCCCATAAACATGACCAGTCGGCACGACACTGAGTCTAGACTGGGGACCGATCTCAAAATCGACAACTTGAGCGCCCTAATTAAAGACAAAGTCAAAAGGCCCATTTTTATAGACTATTGCATAAAAACCATAGAGATGGTAAATAAGAGGAATAAGTAACCTCTCGTTGCTACCCCAATTTGCTATAAATTGATGTATCCAACGACAAAGATATTTAAAAAACGTGTATAAAGGTTAATCTTCTTATGAAATGTGATAAAACTGTGATAAATTTTAACCATCTGTAGTGTGCTGTATTAATTCTTTCTGTGATATAAACCTGTAATACTTGCTTTTAACGTGTGTGTGTAAACAACTTTATGTGAATTTTATGATGTGGATGTCTTGCAATTTTATTTATACACTTTATATTGTTTTAATCATTTTTTATTCTGACATGTGCAAATAATTCTATAATTTTAACCTATTTATTGACTATTTTTATGTAATTGAAATGTACATTAGAATAAGATAGCATTAAGTATAGAAATAAGACTGACAGGGCACCAAATAAGGTGGCAAGAAAAATGTATGATAGAAAACAATTACTAGATTTGAACTGTATAGAATTATTAATAAGACAACGGCACCTAAAGGATGCCATAAAAATGCACAGTAGTTAGGATCAATTAGCTAAGACTGTAACGATAGCTTAAGGTGTAGGGCACGAAAAAGTGCGATGAAAATGTAAGCTAGGTTAGTAAATTCGAAGACGCTATTGCGTAAATTTTTTACAAAATTGTAAGTAAAATCCACGCAGGCCAATAATAAAGCTAAAAAAGTCTCTGGCCACCACACTAGGGGAGAACGAGAGGGGGGTAAACCCCCACAAAAAAAAAAAAAAAAAAAAAAAAAACCTAACCTAACCTAACCTAACCTAACCTAACCTAACCTAACCTAACCTAACCTAACCTAACCTAACCTAACCTAACCTAACCTAACCTAACCTAACCTAACCTAACCTAACCTAACCTAACCTAACCTAACCTAACCTAACCTAACCTAACCTAACCTAACCTAACCTAACCTAACCTAACCTAACCTAACCTAACCTAACCTAACCTAACCTAACCTAACCTAACCTAACCTAACCTAACCTAACCTAACCTAACCTAACCTAACCTAACCTAACCTAACCTAACCTAACCTAACCTAACCTAACCTAACCTAACCTAACCTAACCTAACCTAACCTAACCTAACCTAACCTAACCTAACCTAACCTAACCTAACCTAACCTAACCTAACCTAACCTAACCTAACCTAACCTAACCTAACCTAACCTAACCTAACCTAACCTAACCTAACCTAACCTAACCTAACCTAACCTAACCTAACCTAACCTAACCTAACCTAACCTAACCTAACCTAACCTAACCTAACCTAACCTAACCTAACCTAACCTAACCTAACCTAACCTAACCTAACCTAACCTAACCTAACCTAACCTAACCTAACCTAACCTAACCTAACCGGCTTAGCACACTACTTGCACCGTTTCAAGTGCAAAGACAGCCCCTCCTGTATCTGCGATCCAAACGTTGACGAGACGGTCACCCATGTCATACTAGAGTGTCCCATAAACATGACCAGTCGGCACGACACTGAGTCTAGACTGGGGACCGATCTCAAAATCGACAACTTGAGCGCCCTAATTAAAGACAAAGTCAAAAGGCCCATTTTTATAGACTATTGCATAAAAACCATAGAGATGGTAAATAAGAGGAATAAGTAACCTCTCGTTGCTACCCCAATTTGCTATAAATTGATGTATCCAACGACAAAGATATTTAAAAAACGTGTATAAAGGTTAATCTTCTTATGAAATGTGATAAAACTGTGATAAATTTTAACCATCTGTAGTGTGCTGTATTAATTCTTTCTGTGATATAAACCTGTAATACTTGCTTTTAACGTGTGTGTGTAAACAACTTTATGTGAATTTTATGATGTGGATGTCTTGCAATTTTATTTATACACTTTATATTGTTTTAATCATTTTTTATTCTGATATGTGCAAATAATTCTATAATTTTAACCTATTTATTGACTATTTTTATGTAATTGAAATGTACATTAGAATAAGATAGCATTAAGTATAGACATAAGACTGACAGGGCACCAAATAAGGTGGCAAGAAAAATGTATGATAGAAAACAATTACTAGATTTGAACTGTATAGAATTATTAATAAGACAACGGCACCTAAAGGATGCCATAAAAATGCACAGTAGTTAGGATCAATTAGCTAAGACTGTAACGATAGCTTAAGGTGTAGGGCACGAAAAAGTGCGATGAAAATGTAAGCTAGGTTAGTAAATTCGAAGACGCTATTGCGTAAATTTTTTACAAAATTGTAAGTAAAATCCACGCAGGCCAATAATAAAGCTAAAAAAGTCTCTGGCCACCACACTAGGGGAGAAAAAAAAAAAAAAAAAAAAAAAAAAAAAAAAAAAAAAAAAAAAAAAAAAAAAAAAAAACCTAACCTAACCTAACCTAACCTAACCTAACCTAACCTAACCTAACCTAACCTAACCTAACCTAACCTAACCTAACCTAACCTAACCTTTTTTTTTTTTTTAAGAGGGGAATCCGTTTACGGACATCCCGCCCCCGGGGGAGGGACGGGATAGTCTGGGACTCGCCTGCCGAGAAGCGACAGAAATACCCAGTAAACCCCTCTGGAACCTACGCTCGCTATATGACGGGCCGTGTGTCGCGCGGAGCGCATTCAGCCAACGGGCCCGTCTTCAGCGTTTGCTCACATTTGAGCCCATCGCGGAGTTGGGAGGGGTCCTTGTTCCAAGAGGACCCTCCCCCGACGCAGGAACCAAGTGCAATGCAGGTAGCGGACGCCCCTCAGTCCACTACCCGCTGGTCCCCACTAGGGCGGCGGCTGTGGTGGCTGCAGCTGTTGCCACTGCCTCCTTCGCCGCCCTGTTCTCCTTTGCCGCCTCACGTCAGCGAGCGGATCAATCTCCCGAGCCCGCTCGGCCGCCTCTTTTTGGGACATTACGTCTCCACAGAAGGCGGCCGCGGCCTCCCACGCCTCCCGACTGCTAGCCATGGCTGCTACCAGCGTTGGCAGCGTCGGGTTTGCACCTAAGACGGCGACGAGGGTCGCGCGTTGGGACGCCCAGGCTGGGCAGTTCACCAACGTGTGTAGCGCGGTGTCCTCGTCGCAGGCGCAGTGGTGACATGCGGGAGTCGGCTCTCGCTGGGCCACCTTCCACAGGTACCGGCCAAAGCACCCGTGTCCGCTCAGTACTTGAGCAATGTGGAAGGTGACCGAGCCGTGTTGTCGCCCGATCCACTCGCTGAGTATCGGCCGGATGGCTTCAACCACCTGGTGCCCGGCTCTGGGCTGCTCGAGGGCCCTTGCCCACTCCTCGATCGCGGCGATCATTGCGTCGTCGCGCCAGCTCTCCACCTCGGCGAGCGCGGGCCTTCTGCCCTCGGCTCGAGCCTCGGTTCTTTTGTGGTACACCGCCGTTAGGACCTCGGCCTCGAGTTCCCATGGCGGTGTACCAGCTAGCGCGCACGCAGCCTCCACGCCGATTGTGCGGTATCCGCGGATTGCCCTGACCGCTATAACGCGCTGCGGAGCTCGCAGCAGAGCTCTGTTACGAGCGGTCAAGGCATCCACCCACACTGGCGCGCCGTACAGGGCCATCGAGCGGACCACACCCATGAACAGGCGGCGACACGCAGACCTCGGTCCACCCACATTCGGCAGAAGCCGGCCTAGCGCAAGCGCCGTTCCCACCAGCTTCTGCGACAAACGCTGAAAGTGGGGGCCGAAGGTCCACCGCCCGTCCAGGATGAGCCCGAGGTACCTCATCTGAGGTTTCACCATCACCTGCTCCCCCCCGACGACAATCGTGCTCCCAGAAGGAGGCCGGTTACGGGGTCCGTGAAAGCACAGGGCTTCGGTTTTATGGAGCGCCACCTTGAGACCCAGGCGCTCAACCCGGGTGACTACCTGCCCTGTGCCCACAGCGGCTAACCGGGCGGCGTCGCTAAATCGTTCTCCGCGGGCCGTGATTAGCGTGTCATCTGCGTAGCAGATCACGTTCAACCCGCGGAGAAGGGCTCCACGCAGCACCCAGTTATAGCCCACGTTCCACAGGAGTGGCCCGAGGACCGACCCCTGCGGAACGCCACGCTGCATCTGCCGCCTTTGGACGACTCCGGAGCGATCCAGGTATACCACGCAACGGTCCCGGAAATAATCCCGCACGACGCGCCTAAGGTATACCGGCACGCCGTGGTAAACCAGCGCGGCCTCAATGCACCGGAAGGGGATGCTGTTGAACGCGTTGGCGATGTCAAGAGACACCGCCAACAGCACTCCCCCTCGCATTGTCTCTGCCTGCGCCAGTTCACGGATCGTGAGGATCGCGTCCGTCGTTGACCTCCCCGCACGGAACCCGTACTGGCCCTCGGCCAAGTCAGGACCCACCGTGCTGAGGTGCCCGTTGATGCGGGAGGCGAGAATCCTCTCGAAGAGTTTTCCCGCCTCATCGAGCAGCACAATGGGCCTGTATGCAGACGGGTCTGCCTCCGGCCGGCCGTCCTTCTTGAGCAGAACAAGACGCCCAGCTTTCCAGATCGTGGGAAAGCGGCCCTCTTCGAGACAGGAGTCTAAAAGACCCCTGAATCGGACACCCAACTCGCTCAGGGCCACTGCCCAGACCTTGGACGGTACTCCGTCAGGGCCGGGCGCCTTGTTCTTAGCCCTCATCCGCTCCACTGCCGCGTCAAACTCCGCGTCCGTAATGGGGGACGGAGGTCTGGTGGTTGCCTCGGTCTCTCGCCGGAACGGCGCCATTGGTGGGGCCTCGAAATCGTCACTCTGCTCTGGGAAGAGCGTTGACACGACTGTGTCTAAGAGAGCCGGCTGGATAGTTTCCACGACCGGGGGAGCCTGGTTGCGCAGCTTGCTGCGAACCATTAAATACGGGCGTCCCCACGGATCACGGTCTAGACTACCCAGCAGCTCCTCCCAAGCAGCCGACTTCGCCCGCTTTATCCCGACCTGGAGGGCACCTTTGGCAGCCTTGTACAGCTGTCGCAGTTCGGCCTCAACCTCTTCGACTCGGTGGTCACCACGCCTTCTGCGGTATCTTTCGAGCATCCGCTTCGCCCGGATGCAGGTTCCACGGAGCTGCGCAAGCTCTGGCGACCACCAGTAGACCTGAGTGGCTTTTGGAGGGCGCCTTACCCGCGGCATTGCGAAGTCGCAGATGCAGGTCATGGCGCCTCTGAACCACTCGGCCTCTTCGTCCGGTCCTCCGGCCGTCACTGCGTCGCCAAACCACGCCTGCACGATCGCCGCCTCCTTTGCAAGCTCACGATTCAGCTTGCCGAGAGCCCAGCGCGGGAAAGGGCTCGCCGCTGAGACTGCTCGACCCGCATCGTCTTGACTTGAGGGGGAGACGCTGAACGCAATGTACTGGTGGTCGGACAGCGTCTCCGCACCCTCAAGAACCCGCCAGTCAAGAACCCGCGAAGCAATGGCGGGGGAGGCGAAAGACAGGTCGATGATCGAGCCCCCCTGCTGCCTGACGCAAGTATTAACCGAGCCCCGGTTGAGGAGCGCCAACTCCGAAACGACTGCCCACTCCAGGATGACCTCTCCTCTGGGGTCTGTGCTCGGGGAGCCCCAGGCAGTAGCCTTGGCGTTAAAGTCCCCGAGCACGATTACTGGACCTCCAGAGGCCCGTCTCACTGCGGCTTCCAGGTCGTTGACGCTCGACTCATACTCCGCTAGGGTTCGGTTAGGGGAGAAATACACCCCGAAGAGCGTGCATTCTCCCCACCTTGCCGCCACAAAGCCCCGACCAGCCTCCCTGAGGGAGATAGGCTCGGCTGTGCTTGCGGTCGACCCCATTATGGCCACGGTGCCGTCCAGGTCGGAGACCCAATTGGGTCGTGATGGGACGCTGTACGGCTCCGCAACCACAGCCACGTCGATCCTCCATTCCACCGCCGATTGCAGGAAAAGGTCCTGGGCAGCGGCAGAATGGTTTAGGTTGCCCTGTAGAATGTAGCGCGGTTTGGCCGCACTAAGCATTATTGCCGGTCACCATCGGTGTTGTCTGCGGGCATGAGGTGGGCCGCGCAGACTCTGGAGCGGCCGTGACGGTGGCTAGCGCTCTACTTCTTTTGGGGCGTGGAGGGTTGCAGCTTTTGGCCCCCAGAACATGGTCCGCCTTTAGCCCGAGTCCGGCGCAGATGCTGCATTTGGGCTTCGCGTTGCAGCCGCTAGCCTTGTGGCCGGGCTGACCGCACCTGAAGCACAGGTCACTGCGGTCGGTCGGAGCCGTGCAGAATGGCCGGGTATGTCCCTGCTCCAGGCAGCGGAAACATTTCATCGGCCTTGGCTCGAGGAGCTGAACGTGCGCCGAACTCCAACCGACCAGAAGGCGGCCTGTGCTGACCACCTTCGCTGCCGACGTTGGGCACTTGAGCCACGCCGCGCCCATCCCACTGCGCCCAGACCGGATTTCCCCGACTTTTATGTGCTCTGGTGCGCACTTGCCTTTGAGGGCTACTGCTGCGGCGACATCCTCCCTAGTGATGGAGTCGTCCAGCCCAGATATACGGATATCCGTATATTTCACCGGCCGGACGACCTTCACAGATTGCGGAAGGATGTCCCGCAGTTTTTGGACCACTTTGTCGGCCGCTTCTGGCGTCACCGTCGCGGGGAACTCCATTAGACGAGCGCCTGCCGCCGTCACCTTCATTTTTGCGCCCTTTTCTATCCCCAAGGCCGCCAGGTCTAGGTCCTCTCGAGCCTTCCTCATAATGGAGGCGTAAGTAACGCCATCACCGGCGTCCGAGGGGACCGTGATAACGACGGCCGCGGTTTTTGGGGCAGCTAGGGCCTTCTTTCCTCTGGCGTTCTTTTTGGGCCTCTTTAACCTAACCTAACCTAACCTAACCTAACCTAACCTAACCTAACCTAACCTAACCTAACCTAACCTAACCTAACCTAACCTAACCTAACCTTTTTTTTTTTTTTTTTTTTTTTTTTTTTTTTCGAGGGGAATCCATTTACGGACATCCCGCCCCTCGGGGGAAGGGCGGGGGTGTCTCGGACTCGCCTGCCGTGAAGCGACAGGAATACCGAGTAAACCCCCCGGTGCTCCAACGTTGCCATTTCTGTTGTACGTAGTTATGGGGTCGCTTTGCGCATCCACGACTACGGGCAACGGCTGTCCTCGTTCGGACCCAACTTTTGGTGTTTGTGGCACCGACATCCACATAGTGGTCAGGGCGTGCGAGGAGCACTCGGCACGCCCTCCAACTTTTAGACCCATTACGGGCGACGAGCAACCCCCGTTGCTGTCACCCGCAGAAAGTCTTTACGCCTGCAGCGTTTGCGTGACATACTCACGCCTTCTGCGGCCAATACGCCTACGACGGAGCGGCTGGGACTGTGGGTCCTCCTCTCTTCTTCGCTCCGCCGTCTCTTTCTCGCACAGGACGTTTTCGCAATAATTTGCAAAACTGTCCCAGGCGACTTCACTATCGGCTATCTTGCCAATAATGGATGTAAAATCCAGATCAGGGCCTATGCACCCTATCAATTCAGCCCTTTGTGCAAGCCAGTGGGAGCAGTGGGCCACTGTGTGCTCCGCCGTGTCATTGGCATCACCGCACTGGTGGCAGGTGGTGGACTGCTCCCGTCTTGCCACGAGGCACAGATACCTCCCGAAACACCCGTGCCCAGTGAGCATTTGGGTGATCCGGAAGGACAGTGCCCCATGTCTCCGCCTTATCCATACGTCCATATGCGGACGTATCGCCGCTATGGTTGTTTTGCCATAGGACGGCTGCGCCAATTTCTGACACCAGCACTCCAGAAGAGTGTTTTGGGCGTCTTGTCTCCACTTCTTTATTTCCTCAGCCTCAGGGAACTCTCCGCGGGCCCGGACTACGGCACTCTGCCGATATACGTCCGCTTGGACCACTGCGTCCAGTTCCCAGGGAGGGGTTGCCGCTAGCAAACACGCCGCCTCCCAGGATATGGTGCGGTATCCTCTTATTACCCGGATGGCCAAGACTCTTTGCGGTCTCCGCAGTAGGGCCCGATTTTGGGGACCAAGCGCGTCAACCCAAATTGGGGCACCATACAGAGCCATGGACCGCACCACCCCAGTGTACAGGCGACGGCACGCCAGATCTGGTCCACCGATGTTTGGCAGCAATCTAGATAGCCCTCCAGCCGCCCTGAGCAGTTTCGGAGCCAACAGCCGGAAGTGCTCCTTGAAGGACCACCGGCTATCAAGGACAATGCCAAGATACCGCATCGTCGACTTGATGCCGATGGTCACTCCGCCAATTATAAGGTGCGCTCCCTCTGGTGGTGCGTTTCGGGGGCCGTGGAAGCAGATCACCTCCGTCTTGTTTAGGGCAACCTCCAAGCCCAACATCCTGATCCGGTGAACCACATGGGCCACACCGGCAGTGGCGAGGATTTTCGCCTCTCTGTGTGAGGTGCCGCGGGCGGTCACGAGGGTGTCGTCTGCGTAACAAGTTACATCGACCCCCCGGAGATTAGCGCCGCGCAGCACCCAGTCATAGCCGATGTTCCACAGGAGAGGTCCGAGGACCGACCCCTGTGGAACACCGCACGACATTTCCTTCCGCTTCCAGTCGGTGCCAGTTGGGAAGGTCACCGCCCGGTCCGACAAGTACGCCGACACTATTTGCCGGAGATACCGGGGTACCATGTGGTACTCTAATGCCGCCAATATGCAGCCCCAGGGGAGGGTATTAAACGCGTTGGCGATATCTAAGGATACCGCCAATACCACGTCACCCTGAGAGACTGCCTCCTGCGCTGCGACTTTCACGCGCTCGATCGCATCGACCGTCGATCGGCCTCTTCGGAAGCCGAACTGCTTCGCACTCAGATCCGGACCACCGTCCCCTAGGTGCTTGACGAGGCGAGCGGCTATAACCCGCTCGAAGAGCTTGTTAGCCTCGTCAAGAAGGACGATGGGTCGGTATGCCGACGGCGAGTCAGGTGGACGATTGTCTTTCCGCAGCAGAACAAGTTTGCCGGTCTTCCACTGTTGTGGGTACCGGCCCTGTTCGAAGCAGGCTGCAAAAAGACGCCTGAGCCGCGGCTCCCAGCCTCCGTGCTTGAGTGCCAGCACCCAGGCCTTACCCGGGATGTTATCCGGGCCCGGAGCAGTGTTTTTGGCTTGTAGCCTTTGGACTGCTGCGCCGATTTCAGCTTCTGTCACGTCTGGTATGTCTTCACCTATGCCCGCATAATTATGAACAGTCGGCGGAGCCATAGGTGGAGGTGAATGATCCCCTTGCGATGGGAATAGGGATTCCACTACCTGCTCTAGCAGCTGTGGTTCCAGAGTGATAGTTAGTGGAGGGGCCCAGGGACGAAGCTTTTGCCGCACGAGCTTGTAGGGCCTTCCCCAAGGATCACTGTTCAGGGTCTCCACTAACTCCTCCCACGCGTCGGCCTTGGCCTTCGCTATTGCAATCTGCAGGTTTTTGGCGCAGTTTCTATATTCGGCGTATAGATCTGCCTCTCTGGCCTCGTCCCGTTGGCGCCTTCTGCGGGACCTGGTGTACCAGCGTCTCGCCCTCACGCAAGCTTGTCGTAGTCGCGTGAGTTCCGCGGACCACCAGTACACCTGTCTCTTGGGCGGGAGTGGCCGGGCACGAGGCATGGCCGCATCGCACGCCTGGGTCATTGCATCGTAGTGCCAGGTGGCCTCCTCGTCGACGTCAATGGGTCCATCCGGTATTGGCAACCATGTTTGAACCACGGCTGCCTCTACAAACAGCTCTCTGTCCAGTCGTTTGAGGGCCCACCTAGGGCGCTCTCCCTCGAGAGGGCGGCTTGGACCGGTCTGAGTATTAGGAGGGGCGGAGACCTGGTATCGGATGTATCGGTGATCCGATAGCGTCTCCACACCCTCCATGACCTCCCAGTCCTGCACACGGCATGCCAGGGTGGCATGTGCGAACGTTACGTCCACGATCGAACCGCCCTGTTGCCGCACGCACGTGTGCACCGACCCCCGATTGAGTAATGTCAATCCGGTCATTATGAGCCAGTCCTCAAGCGCTTCACCGCGCGGGTCTGTCGCTGGAGAGCCCCATGTCGTGGACTTGGCATTTAAGTCTCCAGCCACGATCACAGGACTCCGACTCCCACTTACCAAGGCGGTGATTTGCAGGAGGAACTGTTCAAACTCTACTAGTGGGCGATTCGGCGAGAAATAGGCGGCAATCACGGTTACGCAGTTGAATGTCACCGCCACGCATCCCCTACCCTTCGCTACCCTTTCGAAAGACGGGGAGCCTGCGGCCGTTTGCGTGACAATTGCCACATCGCCCGCCAAATCGCCCGCCCAGTTATCCCTCTGGAGAATTGTGTATGGCTCCGCAATAATCGCAATATGCGTCAACCACTCCGCCATACTCTGGGTCAGAAGATCCTGAGCTCTGGCAGAGTGGTTGAGATTCGCCTGTAAGAACTTTAGGGCCATCTAACCCGTGGCCATAGGTTCCTCCAAAGCCCTCTCTGGGGGGCAAGCCGACTGCGAGGGGACCCTGGGGCCTTCACGAGTCGTGGTCCTACTCCACGTATTTTTTCTATTTGAAGGTTTGGGAGCCTTGCATGCGTTACTCCCCAACCTGTGTTCCGCCGGTTTTCCTGCAGCTAAGCATAGGCTACATTTCGGTGCAGCGGTACACTGTGCCGCTTTGTGGCCTGGTTGGGCACACCGATAACATATACCGCTGCGATCGGTTTCGGACGTGCATTGCGCGCTGACGTGTCCGGTCTCCATACATCGATAGCAGCGCAAGGCTCTGGGTTCGGACACCCTTACCTGCGCTACCATCCATCCGACTAAGAGTCGACCGCTTTCGGCCAAAAGTTTGGCAGCTGCGACCGGACACCTTAGCCAGACCACACCAAGTCCATTCGACGGACTGCGTCGGATTTCTCCCGCTTTCACATTGTCCGCAGCACACTGTCCCACGCGAACTACTGCAGCCACCACTTCGTCTGTCGTCGCTGAGTCATCCAGACCCGCAACTCTCACATCTACGGTCTTTACGGGTCTGGATATTTTGACGTCTCCTCCGTCCAGGATTTCCCGTAATTTGCCGGCAAGGGTATCCGCCTTCTCATTGTTGGCCTCCCCGGACACCTCCAGGATTCTGCCACCGGTTGCCGCACACTTAATTCGTAGGGGCGGCAAACCGAGGCCGACCAGGTCAATTTTTGCCTTTGCTTCTTTCAGGACTTTCTCATATGTAATGCCCCTCTCGTTTGCTCCTGGCTGCAACGTGATAGTCACGGCCGCAGAACGAGGGGGACGTATTTTGCCCTTTTTTCCCGTTTTCGGGGTCTTCGCCGGTGGTGTGGTTTTCGCCGGTGGAGGCTTGGCTTTTTTAGTGCCTCGCGCAGCCACGACGCTCCATTTCTCGTCCATTGCCAAGGGAGGAGGCCGCACCATACGCGGCTGTCTCGGTGCACTCTCATCCTTTTGGACAGAGGCAGCAGTCTCCTTCTCCTTTTGTTGAGCCTTCCCATTCTTACCCTTTTTTCCCTTCGTTGACGTTGAGGGTGGGCTGGGGTTACCCTTCTTCTCCTCTGCCACTTTGCTCTGGGCGAGGGCGGGTTTTGCCGCTGGGCTGGGCTTAGGCGCAGCAGCCGCAGCTTCTCTCCTCAGTTCGTGGGCCAATGGTGGCCTTAGCCGTTGTTGCTCCGGCTTCTTTTCATAGGCGTCTAGTTTCGCCTCAAGCTTCAGGTCCATCCAGGCCATGACTTGCTTGGAGACGATACCAGACACCTTTTCGACCACCACTTCTATGAGGCCCTTCAGGAAGTCCTCGGAGATCAGCTGCTTCTCCGCAACATTACACGCGGTTTGATGCAGCGGCCGAGCGACCTGTGGTTGCTCTGGTGGTGGCATCATTTCCACTTCTTCCAAGATTGATGAGGGCGCCTGATCTCCCTCAAAAGCCTTGTGTGCAGCTCTTGCCCGCTCAAGCTCCGCTCTGAGCCTCTCATTCTCGGCTTCGAGCGCCATGGCTTTCTCGATGAAGGGCATTCGCTTCATCTCGTCTACTCCATCCGCAATATTTGCTTTCGCCTGGTTGAGTGCTTTAACAAACGTACCCTTGATGTTGTTCGAGCGAGATTTAACTTCTTCAACCAGCTTCGCACTATCAACAAATTGTTTGATAAGATCACTAATTGATCTTTCAGCCGCCTCATGCTCACTTTCGCAGGGGGAAGAATCCGAGAGACGTGAGACCAGTCGCCTGGCTCTTGTTTCCCGGTCTACCCTCACCTGCTCAGCCAGCTCCTTTTCGGCTTCCAGCTCCATTTCAGCCCGTTCAGCAGCCACCTTCCGCACTAGAGCCGCAGCATGTCCAACGTATTGGCCAGTGGTCGGGGGCCGCCCCCGTCCCCGCTTGGCTGTGGACAGCTTTGGCAGTGGTGCAGCGTTTACTGCTCCGGTCTCCATAGGCTCTCCGTGTCGCTTCCGGGTTTGGTCTGGACTCGCCCAGAAACGTCCGGGCTCATCCGACTCCAACTCTGAGACCGAGATAAGCGAGGCGGCATCCGAGTCGGATGTGTTGCCATCCTCTGCTTTCTCGTCTCTCTCCATTATGACCGAGAGATCAGACTTATCAGTCGTCTTCTCTTCGGCTTGATCCCTCTCTTCGGCAATCTCCTGCCTAATCTTCCTTCTCCGAGCTCTCTCCTCCCTGACTGAAGCCTTCCTTTGCTCCTGCTCCGTCTTGGCCTTGAGCCACTTGGAAAGCTTACTCCCGTCCACTTGCTTTCCGACTACCACATCTCCCAACGACTCCACGACTACGTGCGGAGACATGTCATCCGTCATTTTTTTGTCTGTCGGGGGACTGTCATTTTTGCGATCCTTTCCTTCCAACCAACCTGGACGCTGACAATCTCCCCGTTTGACAACAGCAGTTTCTGCTGTCTCCCTCGCCTCGCCCTCATCCCCGAGAGCGGAAAAACTGTTCCCTAACTTAACCTTAAAACTAGAAGAAGAATTAGTATCCATACTAGATCCCACGAGTATGGGGGATATAAAAAGTCCACCCAGGCAGTGCCCCCTGTACCTGGGTAACCCTAATACTGCACGAGGGCGGGTGGTCTCGTGCAGTTGGCCGCTAGCTGGCAGGCGTTCACCCATCCTGCCACCTCGAGACCGAGGCGGCCGGACGTCACGCGAGGCCCCGAAGGGCGCCCAACGTCCGACCTTTTGGGATTTTTTAGTGAGGTTGGCTCCTCTCGGTCCGGGCGACTAAGCCAGGACCCCTACCCCCGCTGGGCCGCGAGACATGTCCACGACACCCAAACGGGGAGCAGGTTGCCAGACGGTTGGCCTGAGCCACCCACCTAGTCGCGCAACCGCGAGTGGTGGGCCCGTCCAGCCGCAAACCTTGAAGGCTGCCATCCCACGAGCCTAGGCTCCGCTAGTCCGAGGGACTCCATCGCAGGTGCAGAAACAATCTGCCCGCCACAGCCGCTGAGCCTCACGCGTCTCAGCCTCTTATTACAAGAGGCGAGGGTGAGCTCCGCGGCCCCGCCCGACGAGGGCCAGTCATACTGGACTCCCCGCCGCGCGGGTTGTCTCTCTTCGCTTCCCCGAAGCAACGTGCCCCGGGTACTGAGCCCCCCTACCACGACAAGGTGGAGACATATTCAGGGGGGAACCTAACCTAACCTAACCTAACCTAACCTAACCTAACCTTTTTTTTTTTTTTTTTTTTCTCGGTGTCAGAAAAATGCATTTACGCACTATCCCACCCCTCGGGGAAGGGGTGGGGGTGTGTGGGACTCGCCCACCTCTGAAGGAGGTGGGAATACCGCACTAAAAAAATACACCGGTATACCTACGCCGCTTACGGGACGGCATGGCTCTGATCGATTGCCACATCGTCCCTGCGGCGGCCCGGCCTCCACGCCGGGCCTCCTCACGCCACGGGGGGCATCCTGGTATACGAGGACACCCCCAGACGAGGACACCGTGCAATGGGGATTGGGCTCCCCAGCCCGCACCCCTGGTGTCACTTTTAGGGAGCAGGAATGACATAACGGTTAAACCGCCGCATTCCCGCCCCCCGCCGTCTACGCCGGAGAGGCGCCGCTAGAGGATCATCCTCACGGGCTCTCTCCGCGGCCTCCTTCTGTGACATAACGTCGTCACAGAAGGTGACCACCCCCCCCCATGCCTCATCGCTGCCTAACATCCTGTCGATGATCCTCGGCAGCGAGAGGTCTTGGCCCACCTTGGCCGTTAGAGCGCGGCGCTGTACCGCCCATGCAGGACACACTTGAAGTGTGTGCTGGGCGGTATCCTCTGGCGCGCCGCACTCGTGACACCGAGGTGTCGGCTCGCGTCTCGCGACCCGGTGCAGATACTTTCCGAAGCACCCATGGCCGGAAAGTATCTGCACCAGCCGATATCTCAACGGCTTCCTGTCTCGCCGGACCCACGACCGGAGGACCGGGCGGATCGCGTCTATCGGCCATTGGCCGAAGGGCGGATCCGCCAAGTCCTCCTCCCAACGACGCAGGACTTCCTCGTCTGCACGCCGTCTCACCGCCTCCACCTCTTCGAGGCAGGGGCGCTCACCTCTTGCTCTCGCGTCTGCTCTGTACCTGTGAACAGACGCGAGAACTTCCGCCTCCAACTCCCACGGGGGCATGCCTGCGAGAAGGCAAGCAGCCCCCGCGGATATCGTCCGATATCCACGGATCGCTCTCACCGCCATGGTCCTCTGAGGACCACGCAACAGCCGTCTGTTGCGGGCGGTGAGAGCATCCACCCAGATAGGCGCCCCGTATAGCGCCATACTACGGATTATTCCCGCGTATAGGCGCCGGCACGTCGTGTCTGGGCCGCGTTCGTTAGGCAGAAGGCGACCCAGAGCTCCCGCAGCGCGAATTAGACGGGGCGCGAGGCGGCTGAAGTGCTCTTCGAACCGCCAGCGCCCGTCCAGAATCAGGCCCAGATATTTCATCTGGGCCATCACCTTTATCTCCGCGCCATCTATTCGAACCGAGGCGCCGGGCGGTGGTCCCTAACCTAACCTAACCTAACCTAACCTAACCTAACCTAACCTAACCTAACCTTTTTTTTTTTTTTTTTTTTTTTTTTTTAAGAGGGGAATCCGTTTACGGACATCCCGCCCCCGGGGGAGGGACGGGATAGTCTGGGACTCGCCTGCCGCCTGGCGGCAGGAATACCCAGTAAACCCCTCTGGAACCTACGCTCGCTATGTGACGGGCCGTGTGTCGCGCGGAGCGCATTCTGCCAACGGACCCGTCTTTAGCGTTCGCTCATGTGAGCCCATCGCGGAGTTGGGAGGGGTCCTTGTTCCAAGAGGACCCTCCCCCGACGCAGGAACCAAGTGCAATGCAGGTAGCGGACGCCCCTCAGTCCACTACCCGCTGGTCCCCACTAGGGCGGCGGCTGTGGTGGCTGCAGCTGTTGCCACTGCCTCCTTCGCCGCCCTGTTCTCCTTTTCCGCCTCGCGTCAGCGAGCGGATCAGTCTCCCGAGCCCGCTCGGCCGCCTCTTTTCGGGACATTACGTCCCCGCAGAAGACGGCCGCGGCCTCCCACGCCTCCCGACTGCTTGCCATGGCTGCTACCAGCGTTGGCAGCGTCGGGTTTGCACCTAAGACGGCGACGAGGGTCGCGCGTTGGGACGCCCAGGCTGGGCAGTTCACCAACGTGTGTAGCGCGGTGTCCTCGTCGCAGGCGCAGTGGTGGCATGCGGGAGTCGACTCTCGCTGGGCCACCTTCCACAAGTACCGGCCGAAGCACCCGTGCCCGCTCAGTACTTGTGCAATGTGGAAGGTGACCGAGCCGTGTTGTCGACCGATCCACTCGCTGAGTACCGGCCGGATGGCTTCAACCGCCTGGTGTCCGGCCCTGGCCTGCTCTAGTGCCCTTCCCCACTCCTCTATCGCGGCGATCCTTGCATCGTCGCGCCAGCTCTCCACCTCGGCGAGCGCGGGCCTTCTGCCCTCGGCTCGAGCCTCGGTTCTCTTGTGGTACACCGCCGTTAGGACCTCGGCCTCGAGTTCCCATGGCGGTGTACCAGCCAGTGCGCATGCAGCCTCGACGCCGATTGTGCGGTATCCGCGGATTGCCCTGACCACTATAACGCGCTGCGGAGCTCGCAGCAGAGCTCTGTTACGAGCGGTCAAGGCATCCACCCACACTGGCGCGCCGTACAACGCCATCGAGCGGACCACGCCCATGAAGAGGCGGCGACACGCAGACCTCGGTCCACCCACATTCGGCAAAAGCCGGCCTAGCGCAAGCGCCGTTCCCACCAGCTTCTGCGACAAACGCTGAAAGTGGGGGCCGAAGGTCCACCGCCCGTCCAATATAAGACCGAGGTACCTCATTTGAGGTTTCACTGCCACCTGTTCCCCCCCGACGACGATCGTGCTCCCAGAAGGAGGCCGGTTACGGGGTCCGTGAAAGCACAGGGCTTCGGTTTTATGGAGCGCCACCTTGAGACCCAGGCGCTCAACCCGGGTGACTACCTGCCCTGTGCCTACAGCAGCTAACCGGGCGGCGTCGCCAAATTGTTCTCCGCGGGCCGTGATTAGCGTGTCATCTGCGTAGCAGATCACGTTCAACCCGCGGAGAAGGGCTCCACGCAGCACCCAGTTATAGCCCACGTTCCACAGGAGTGGCCCAAGGACCGACCCCTGCGGAACGCCACGCTGCATCTGCCGCCTTCGGACTACTCCGGAGCGATCCAGGTATACCACGCAACGGTCCCGGAAATAATCCCGCACGACGCGCCTAAGGTATACCGGCACGCCGTGGTAAACCAGCGCGGCCTCAATGCACCGGAAGGGGATGCTGTTGAACGCGTTGGCGATGTCAAGAGACACCGCCAACAGCACTCCCCCTCGCATTGTCTCTGCCTGCGCCAGTTCACGGATCGTGAGGATCGCGTCCGTCGTTGACCTCCCAGCACGGAACCCGTACTGCCCCTCGGCCAAGTCAGGACCCACCGTGCTGAGGTGCCCGTTGATGCGGGAGGCGAGAATCCTCTCGAAGAGTTTTCCCGCCTCATCGAGCAGCACGATGGGCCTGTATGCAGACGGGTCTGCCTCCGGCCGGCCGTCCTTCTTGAGCAGAACAAGACGCCCAGCTTTCCAGATCGTGGGAAAGCGGCCCTCTTCGAGACAGGAGTCTAAAAGACCCCTGAATCGGACACCCAACTCGCTCAGGGCCACTGCCCAGACCTTGGACGGTACTCCGTCAGGGCCGGGCGCCTTGTTCTTAGCCCTCATCCGCTCCACTGCCGCGTCAAACTCCGCGTCCGTAATGGGGGACGGAGGTCTGGTGGTTGCCTCGGTCTCTCGCCGGAACGGCGCCATTGGAGGGGCCTCGAAGTCGTCGCTCTGCTCGGGGAAGAGCGTTGACACGACTGTGTCTAAGAGAGCCGGCTGGATAGTTTCCACGACCGGGGGAGCCTGGTTGCGCAGCTTGCTGCGAACCATTAAATACGGGCGTCCCCACGGATCGCGGTCTAGGCTACCCAGCAGCTCCTCCCAAGCAGCCGACTTCGCCCGCTTTATGCCGACCTGGAGGGCACCTTTGGCGGCCTTGTACAGCTGCCGCAGTTCGGCCTCGACCTCTTCGACTCGGTGGTCGCCACGCCGTCTGCGATACCTTTCGAGCATCCGCTTCGCCCGGATGCAGGTTCCGCGGAGCTGCGCAAGCTCTGGCGACCACCAGTAGACCTGAGTGGCTTTTGGAGGGCGCCTCACCCGCGGCATTGCGAAGTCGCAGATGCAGGTCATGGCGCCTCTGAACCACTCGGCCTCTTCGTCCGGTCCTCCGGCCGTCACTGCGTCGCCGAACCACGCCTGCACGATCGCCGCCTCCTTTGCGAGCTCGCGATTCAGCTTGCCGAGTGCCCAGCGCGGAAAAGGGCTCGCCGCTGGGACTGCTCGACCCGCATCGTCTTGACATGAGGGGGAGACGCTGAACGCAATGTACTGGTGGTCGGACAGCGTCTCCGCACCCTCAAGAACCCGCCAGTCAAGAACTCGCGAAGCAATGGCGGGGGAGGCGAAAGACAGGTCGATGATCGAGCCGCCCTGCTGCCTGACGCAAGTGTTAACCGAGCCCTGGTTGAGGAGCGCCAACTCCGAAACGACTGCCCACTCAAGGATGACCTCTCCTCTGGGGTCTGTGCTCGGGGAGCCCCAGGCAGTAGCCTTGGCGTTAAAGTCCCCGAGCACGATTACTGGACCTCCAGAGGCCCGTCTCACTGCGGCTTCCAGGTCGTTGACGCTCAACTCATACTCCGCTAGGGTTCGGTTGGGGGAGAAATACACCCCGAAGAGAGTGCATTCTCCCCACCTTGCCGCCACAAAGCCCCGACCAGCCTCCCTGAGGGAGATAGGCTCGGCTGTGCTTGCGGTCGATCCCATTATGGCTACGGTGCCGTCCAGGTCGGAGACCCAATTGGGTCGTGATGGGACGCTGTACGGCTCCGCAACCACGGCCACATCAATCCTCCATTCCACCGCCGATTGCAGGAAAAGATCCTGGGCAGCGGCAGAATGATTGAGGTTGCCCTGCAAAATGTAGCGCGCTTGGGCCGCACTAGGCATTGTTGTCGGTTGCCATCGGTGTTGTCTGCGGGCATGAGGTGGGCCGCGCAGACTCTGGAGCGGCCGTGACGGTGGCTAGCGCTCTACTTCTTTTAGGGCGTGGGGGGTTGCAGTTTTTGGCCCCCAGAACATGGTCCGCCTTTAGCCCGAGTCCGGCGCAGATGCTGCACTTAGGTTTGTCGGCACAACCGCTGGCCTTATGGCCGGGCTGGCCGCACCTGTAACAGAGGCCGCTGCGATCGGTTGGAGCCGTGCAGAAAGGCCTAGTGTGCCCTTGCTCTAAACACCGAAAGCACTTCATAGCCCTTGGCTCTAGGAGCTGTATGTGTGCCGAGCTCCAGCCCACCAGGAGACGGCCTGTGCTGACGACCTTCGCCACCGAGGTTGGGCACCTAAACCATGCTGACCCCGTGCCACCGCGCCTGGCCCGGATGTCCCCGACCTTCACGTGTTCTGGTGGACATCCACTCTTGAGCGCCACCGCTGCAACGACATCCTCCTTGGTAATGGAGTCGTCCAGCCCGGATATACGCATGTCCGTATATTTAACTGGCCGGACGACTCTCACAGTTTGTGGGAGAATGTCTCGCAGCTTCTGCACCACTTGATCAGCCACCTCAGTTGTCACAGTCGCAGGCAGCTCCATAAGGCGGGCTCCCGCTGCCGTCTGCTTCATTCTGGCTCCCTTTTCAATGCCTAGAGTCGCCAAGTCTAGTTCCTCCCGGGCCTTTTTCATAATGGAGGCGTAGGTGACGCCGTCGCCTGCATCCGGGGGGACCGTGATAACCACGGCCATGGTCTTGGGGGCAGCTAAGGCCTTCCCTCCCCTCGTCCTTTTCTTTTTTGGCTTTTTATTGGCCTTTGCGGATTTCACCGGCGCCGTCTTGGTGTTCGTTCTTGGCGCGGCCGCCGGACCACCCTTCTCCGCGCTGGGCTGAACAGCCTTCTTCTTTTTGCCCCTCTTCCTCACAACTGCTGTCCATTCCTCTTCAAGAGGCGCTGGAGGAGGGGCCGAGATCACTGGCTCGTCTCCTTGGACAGGTTGAACTGGGGGCGGTTGTACCTTCGGCTTCCGTTTTGCCGCAGTTGCCACGGTCTTTTCACCTGCAGGCGACGCTGAAGGCCCGGGTTGAGGGCGAGCTATCTCTGGCATGTCCTGCTGCTGCGCAGGTGCCTCAGTCACTCTCTTCTTATCTGAGGCAAGAGGTGGCCTGCGACGCTCCTCAGGCAGCTTCTGATAGCCGCCGAGTCTAGCGTCTAGCATGGACCCCATCTGCAACATAAGGTTGCGGTCCCGTGCTTCAGACGACTCCTGCACTTTCACTAAGTCAGTCCGAAGGAGTGTCATCTCTGCTTTGAGACCCGCTAACTCAGCGTTCACTCGCGCGTTCTCTTCTTCGGCCCTCGCCAGTTTGGCCGCGAGTCCAGCCTTCTCCGCTTCGAGCCTCCTTACCTCGTCTGAGGTATTCAGACGGAGGACTCGGTTAGCCAGTTCTTCAGCCTTTGCGTTGGCGTCATACAGGGCTCGCTGGTAGGTTCCCTTGAGGTGGGACGAGGTTTTTCCCACTTTCAACACCGTTGCAGCCACATTCAGCAACTCCTGTCTTATGGCCGAAGCCGAGTCTGGCAGGTTTGTGGCCGGCGCTGTCTCCTCCGTTGACATCGACGCATCACTCAGGATAACAACTTCCTTGGATCGTAGCGTCGATGCTAACGCGGCCAGCTCTTCTTCGCCGTCCACTTCCGCCGCAAGCCTAGCGCTTTCTTTCAATTGCCGATTAAACTCGGCCTTCGCCTTGGCCAGTCCTACATATTCGCCCGTGGTTGGCGGGCGGCCCCTTCTCTTTCGCGCTGAGCGGTCGATAGCTGTTGCCGTCGACGCGTCGCTGCTCGATGGGCTACCAGACCCCGAGCGCTGTGAGGTCTCTCGATGCCCTGACCGGCTTCTCCTTCTCTGGGCCCACAACTTGCCGGTTGGTCCGGAGCGAGGCTCGCTCTTCTCACGTGGCAGTGACTCCACGGATTCGAAGCTACCCGCATCCGAATCTTCCTCCTCGAGCACAATCCTAGTGAGCTTGACAATTGGCTCCCTCATTTTTGGCCGACTGGGTCTCAGAGCGGGGGCTCCGCTCACCGTCAAACTCTCTGATCTTGAGACCTCGGGGTCGGACAAAACGTCCGGCGCCGGTGTCCCACATCGATTCGCCCCTTTATCCGTCACCTCTGACGATGTCTCATCCGTTGGAGGGAAGCCTCCCGGGGGACTGTCATTTTCGCGATCCTTACCAACCAACCGACCTGGACGCAGACAGTCTCCCCGTTCGACAACAACAGCAGTATTTGTTGTCTCCTCCACTTCGCTCTCATTCCCGAGAGCGGAAAAACTATTACCTAAACTAACCCTAAAACTAAAAGATGATTCGTTTTCCATACGAGATCCCACGAGTATGGGGGATATAAAAGGTCCACCCAGGCAGTGCCCCCTGTACCTGGGTAACCCTAATACTGCACGAGGGCGGGTGGTCTCGTGCAGTTGGCCGCTAGCTGGCAGGCGTTCACCCATCCTGCCACCTCGAGACCGAGGCGGCCGGACGTCGCGCGAGGCCCCGAAGGGCGCCCCAACGTCCGACCTTTTGGGGTTTTTTAGTGAGGTTGGCTCCTCTTGGTCCGGGCGACCAAGCCAGGACCCCTACCCCCGCTGGGCCGCGAGACATGTCCACGACACCCAAACGGGGAGCAGGTTGCCAGACGGTTGGCCTGAGCCACCCACCTAGTCGCGCAACCGCGAGTGGTGGGCCCGTCCAGCCGCAAACCTTGAAGGCTGCCATCCCACGAGCCTAGGCTCCGCTAGTCCGAGGGACTCCGTCGCAGGTGCAGAAATAATCTGCCCGGCGCAACCGCTGAGCCTCCAAGAGGCTCTGGAGCATCACGCGTCTCAGCCTCTTATTATAAGAGGCGAGGGTGAGCTCCGCGGCCCCGCCCGACGAGGGCCAGTCATACTGGACTCCCCGCCGCGCGGGTTGTCTCTCTTCGCTTCCCCGAAGCAACGTGCCCCGGGTACTGAGCCCCCCTACCACGACAAGGTGGAGACATATTCAGGGGGGAACCTAACCTAACCTAACCTTTTTTTTTTTTTTTTTTTTTTTTTTTTTTCGAGGGGAATCCATTTACGGACATCCCGCCCCTCGGGGGAAGGGCGGGGGTGTCTCGGACTCGCCTGCCGTGAAGCGACAGGAATACCGAGTAAACCCCCCGGTGCTCCAACGTTGCCATTTCTGTTGTACGTGGTCATGGGATCGCTTTGCGCATCCACGACTACGGGCAACGGCCGTCCGCATCCGGACCCATCTTTCAGTGTTTGTGGCACCATTATCCACATCGTGGTCAGGGCGTGCGAGGAGCACTCGGCACGCCCTCCAACTCCATGACCCATCACGGGTAACGAGCAACCCCCGTTGCTGTCACCCGCAGAAGGTCTTCACGCCTGCAGCGTTTGCGTGACATACTCACGCCTTCTGCGGCCAATACGCCTACGACGGAGCGGCTGGGACTCTGGGTCCTCCTCTCTTCTTCGCTCCGCCGTCTCTTTCTCGCCCAGGACGCTTTCGCAAAACTCTGCAAATTTGTCCCAGGCGGCTTCACTGTTGGCTATGTTGCCAACAATGGATGTCAACTCCAGATCGGGGCCTATGCACCCTATCAATTCAGCCCTTTGTGCAAGCCAGTGTGAACAGTGGGCCACTGTGTGCTCCGCCGTGTCGTTGGCATCACCGCACTGGTGGCAGATGGTGGACTGCTCCCGTCTTGCCACGAGGCACAAATACCTCCCGAAACACCCGTGCCCAGTGAGCATTTGGGTGATCCGGAAGGACAGTGCCCCATGTCTCCGCCTGATCCATGCGTCCATATGCGGACGTATCGCCGCTATGGTTGCTTTGCCATAGGACGGCTGTGACAATTTCTGACGCCAGCACTCCAGAAGAGTGTTTTGGGCGTCTTGTCTCCACTTCCTTATTTCCTCAGCCGCAGGAAACTCTCCGCGGGCCCGGACTGCGGCACTCTGCCGATATACGTCCGCTTGGACCACTGCGTCTAATTCCCACGGAGGGATTGTCGCTAGCAAGCACGCCGCCTCCCAGGATATGGTGCGGTATCCTCTTATAGCCCGGATGGCCAAGACTCTCTGTGGTCTCCGCAGTAGGGCGCGATTTTGGGGACCAAGCGCGTCAACCCAAATCGGGGCACCATACAGAGCCATGGACCGCACCACCCCGGTGTACAGGCGACGGCACGCCACATCTGGTCCACCGATGTTCGGCAGCAATCTGGATAAGCCTCCAGCCACCCTGAGCAGTTTCGGAGCCAACAGCCGGAAGTGCTCCTTGAAGGACCACCGGCTATCAAGAACAATGCCAAGATACCGCATCGTCGACTTGATGCCGATGGTCACTCCACCAATTATAAGGTGCGCTCCCTCTGGTGGTGCTTTTCGGGGGCCGTGGAAGCAAATCACCTCCGTCTTGTTTAGGGCCACCTCCAAGCCCAACATCCTGATCCGGTGAACCACATGGGCCACACCGGCAGTGGCGAGGATTTTCACCTCTCTGTGGGAGGAGCCGCGGGCGGTCACGAGGGTGTCGTCGGCGTAACACGTTACGTCGACCCCCCGGAGATTGGCGCCGCGCAGCACCCAGTCATAGCCGATGTTCCACAGGAGAGGTCCGAGGACTGACCCCTGTGGAACACCGCACGACATATCCCTCCGCTTCCAGTTGGTGCCAGTTGGAAAGGTCACCGATCGATCCGACAAGTACGCTGACACTATTTGCCGGAGATACCTAGGTACCATGTGGTACTCTAGTGCCGCCAGTATACAGTCCCAGGGGAGGGTATTAAACGCGTTGGCGATATCTAAGGATACCGCCAATACCACGTCACCCTGGGAGACTGCCTCTTGCGCTGCGACTTTGACGCGCTCGATCGCATCGACCGTCGATCGCCCTCTTCGGAAGCCGAATTGCTTCGCACTCAGATCCGGACCACCGTCCCCCAGGTGCTTCACGAGGCGAGCGGCTATAACCCGCTCGAAGAGCTTGTTAGCCTCGTCAAGAAGGACGATGGGTCGGTATGCCGACGGCGAGTCAGGTGGACGATTGTCTTTCCGCAGCAGAACAAGTTTGCCGGTTTTCCACTGCTGTGGGTACCGGCCCTGTTCGAAGCAGGCTGCGAAAAGACGCCTGAGCCGCGGCTCCCAGCCTCCGTGCTTGAGCGCTAGCACCCAAGCCTTACCCGGGATGTTATCCGGGCCCGGAGCAGTGTTCTTGGCTTGAAGCCTTTGGACTGCTGCGCCAATTTCAGCTTCCGTCACTTCCGGTATGTCTTCACCTATGTCCGCATAATTATGTACAGTCGGCGGAGCCATAGGTGGAGGTGAATGATCCCCTTGCGATGGGAATAGGGATTCCACTACCCGCTCTAGAAGCTGTGGTTCCAGAGTAGTAGTTAGTGGAGGGGCCCAGGAACGAAGCTTTTGCCGCACGAGCTTGTAGGGCCTTCCCCAAGGATCACTGTTCAGGGTCTCCACTAACTCCTCCCACGCGTCGGCCTTGGCCTTCGCTATCGCAATCTGCAGGTTTTTTGCGCAGTTTCTGTATGTGGCGTATAGATCCACCTCTCTGGCTTCGTCCCGTTGGCGCCTTCTGCGGGACCTGGTGTACCGGCGTCTCGCCCTCACGCAAGCTTGACGTAGCCGCGTGAGTTCCGCGGACCACCAGTACACCTGTCTTTTGGGCGGGAATGGCCGGGCACGAGGCATAGCCGCATCGCACGTCTGGGTCATCGCATCGTAGTGCCAGGTGGCCTCCTCGTCGACGTCAATGGGTCCGTCTGGTATTGGCAACCACGTTTGTACCACGGCCGCCTCTACAAACAACTCCCTGTCCAGTCGTTTGAGGGCCCACCTAGGGCGCTCTCCCTCGAGAGGGCGGCTTGGACTGGTCTGAGTATTAGGAGGGGCGGAGACCTGGTACTGGATGTACCGGTGATCCGATAGCGTCTCTACACCCTCCATAACCTCCCAGTCCTGCACACGGCATGCCAAGGCGGGATGTGCGAACGTTACGTCCACGATCGAACCGCCCTGTTGCCGTACGCACGTGTGCACCGACCCCCGATTGAGTAATGTCAATCCGGTCATTATGAGCCAGTCCTCAAGCGCTTCACCGCGCGGGTCTGTCGCTGGGGAGCCCCATGTCGTGGACTTGGCATTTAAGTCTCCAGCCACGATCACAGGACTCCGACTCCCACTTATCAAGGCGGTGATTTGCAGGAGGAACTGTTCAAACTCTACTAGTGGGCGATTCGGCGAGAAATAGGCGGCAATCACGGTTACGCAATTGAATGTCACTGCCACGCATCCCCTACCCTTCGCTACCCTTTCGAAAGACGGGGAGCCTGCGGCCGTTTGCGTGACAATTGCCACATCGCCCGCCAGATCGCTCGCCCAGTTATCCCTCTGGAGAATTGCATATGGCTCCGCAATAACCGCAATATGCGTCAACCACTCCGCCATACTCTGGGTCAGGAGATCCTGAGCTCTGGCGGAGTGGTTGAGATTCGCCTGAATGAACGTTAGGGCCATCTAACCCGTAGCCATTGGTTCCTCCAAAGCCCTTCCTGGGGGGCAAGCCGACTGCGAGGGGGCCCTGGGGCCTTCGCGAGTCGTGGTCCTACTCCATACATTTTTCCGTGCGGGTTGGGGGGCTTTACATGCTTTGCTCCCTGTCCTGTGTTCCGACGGTTTTCCTGCAGCTGAGCATAGGCTACATTTCGGTGCAGCGGTACACTGTGCCGCTTTGTGACCTGGTTGGGCACACCGATAACATAGTCCGCTACGATCGGTTTCGGACGTGCATTGCGCGCTGACGTGTCCGGTCTCCATACATCGATAGCAGCGCAAGGCTCTGGGTTCGGACACCCTTACCTGCGCTACCATCCATCCGACTAAGAGTCGACCGCTTTCAGCCAAAAGTTTGGCAGCTGCGACCGGGCACCTTAGCCAGACCACACCAAGGCCATTCGACGGGCTGCGTCGGATTTCTCCCGCTTTTACATTGTCCGCAGCACACTGTCCCACGCGAGCTACTGCAGCCACCACTTCGTCTGTCGTCGCTGAGTCATCCAGACCCGCAACTCTCACATCTACGGTCTTTACGGGTCTGGAGATTTTGACGTCTTCTCCGTCCAGGATTTCCCGTAGTTTGCCGGCAAGGGTATCCGCCTTCTCATTATTGGCCTCCCCGGTAACCTCAAGGATTCTGCCACCGGTTGCCGCACACTTTATTCGCAGGGGCGGGAGACCGAGGCCGACCAGGTCAATCTTTGCCTTCGCCTCTTTGAGAACTTTCTCATATGTAATGCCCCTCTCGTCTGCTCCAGGCTGCAACGTGATAGTCACGGCTGCAGAGCGAGGGGGACGTATTTTACTCTTCCTCACTGTTTTCTTCGCCGGTGGTGTGGTTTTAGCCGGCGGAGCCTTGGGCTTTTTTGAGCCTTTTGCAGCCACGACGCTCCATTTCTCGTCCATGGCTGGGGGCGGAGGACGCACCATACGCGGCTGCTGCGATGCACTCTTATCCTTTTGGACAGAGGCAGCAGGCCCTTTCTCCTTCTCTTGGGTCTTTACTTTCTCAGCCTTTTTGCCCTTCGCTGACGTTGAAGGTGGGCTAGGGTTACCCTTCTTTTGCTCTGCCACTTTGCTCTGGGCGAGGGCAGGTTTCACCGCTGGGCTCGGCTTAGGCGCAGCAGCCGCAGCTTCTCGCCTCAGTTCGTGGGCCAATGGTGGCCTTAGCCGTTGTTGCTCCGGCTTCTTTTCATAGGCGTCTAGTTTCGCCTCAAGCTTCAAGTCCATCCAGGCCATGACTTGCTTGGAGACGACACCAGACACCTTCTCGACCACCACTTCTATGAGGCCCTTCAGGAAGTCCTCGGAAATCAGCTGCTTCTCCGCATCATTACACGCGGTTTGATGCAGCGGCCGAGGGACCTGCGGTTGCTCTGGTGGTGGCAGCATCTCCACTTCTTCCATCATTGATGAGGGCACCTGGTCTCCCTCAGAAGCCTTATGTTCAGCTCTTGCCCGCTCAAGCTCCGCTCTGAGCCTCACATTCTCGGCTTCGAGCGCCATGGCTTTCTCGATGAAGGGAATCCTCTTCATCTCTTCCACTCCGTCCGCAATATTTGCTTTTGCCTGGTTGAGTGCTTTAACAAAAGTACCTTTAATATTGTTTGAGCGAGACTTAACTTCTTCAACCAGCTTGGCACTATCTACAAATTGTTGTATAAGATCATTGATCGATCTTTCAGCCACTTCGTGCTCACTTTCGCAGGGGGAAGATTCCGAGAGACGTGAGACCAGTCGTCTGGCTCTTGTTTCCCGGTCTACCCTCACCTGCTCAGCCAGCTCCTTTTCGGCTTCTAGCTCCATTTCAGCCCGTTCAGCAGCCACCTTCCGCTCTAACGCCGCAGCATATCCAACGTATTGGCCAGTGGTCGGGGGCCGCCCCCGTCCCCGCTTGGCTGTGGATAGCTTTGGCAGTGGTGCAGCGTTTACTGCTCCGGTCTCCATCGGCTCTCCGTGTCGCTTCCGGGTTTGGTCTGGACTCGCCCAGAAACGTCCGGGCTCATCCGACTCCAGATCTGAGACCGAGATAAGCGAGGCGGCATCCGAGTCGGATGTGTTGTCTGCCTCTGCCATCTCGTCTCCCTCTGATATGGCCGGGAGATCAGACTTGTCAGTCGTCTTCTCTTCGGCCCGCTCCCTCTCTCCGGCAATCTCCTGCCTAACACTCCTTCTCCGAGCTCTCTCCTCCCTATCTGAAGCCTTCCTTTGCTCCTGCTCCGTCTTGGCCTTGAGCCACTTGGAAAGTTTGCCTTTGTCCACTTGCTTTCTAACAACCAGATCTCCCAACGACTCTACGACTACGCGCGGAGACATGGCATCCGTCATTTTTTTGTCTGTCGAGGGACTGTCATTTTTGCGATCCTTTCCTTCCAACCAACCTGGACGCTGACAATCTCCCCGTTTGACAACAGCAGTACCTGCTGTCTCCCTCGCCTCGCTCTCATCCCCGAGAGCGGAAAAACTATTCCCTACCTTAACCTTAAAACTAGAAGAAGAATTAGTATCCATACTAGATCCCACGAGTATGGGGGATATAAAAAGTCCACCCAAGCAGTGCCCCCTGTACCTGGGTAACCCTAATACTGCACGAGGGCGGGTGGTCTCGTGCAGTTGGCCGCTAGCTGGCAGGCGTTCACCCATCCTGCCACCTCGAGACCGAGGCGGCCGGACGTCACGCGAGGCCCCGAAGGGCGCCCAACGTCCGACCTTTTGGGGTTTTTTAGTGAGGTTGGCTCCTCTCGGTCCGGGCGACTAAGCCAGGACCCCTACCCCCGCTGGGCCGCGAGACATGTCCACGACACCCAAACGGGGAGCAGGTTGCCAGACGGTTGGCCTGAGCCACCCACCTAGTCGCGCAACCGCGAGTGGTGGGCCCGTCCAGCCGCAAACCTTGAAGGCTGCCATCCTACGAGCCTAGGCTCCGCTAGTCCATGGGACTCCGACGCAGGCGCAGAAACAATCTGCCCGCCACAGCCGCTGAGCCTCACGCGTCTCAGCCTCTTAATACAAGAGGCGAGGGTAAGCCCCGCGGCACCACCCGACGAGGGCCAGTCATACTGGACTCCCCGCCGCGCGGGTTGTCTCTCTTCGCTTCCCCGAAGCAACGCGCCTCGGGTACTGAGCCCCCCTACCACGACAAGGTGGAGACATATTCAGGGGGGAACCTAACCTAACCTAACCTAACCTAACCTAACCTAACCTAACCTAACCTAACCTAACCTAACCTAACCTAACCTAACCTAACCTAACCTTTTTTTTTTTTTTTTTTTTTTTTCGAGGGGAATCCATTTACGGACATCCCGCCCCTCGGGGGAAGGGCGGGGGTGTCTCGGACTCGCCTGCCGTGAAGCGACAGGAATACCGAGTAAACCCCCCGGTGCTCCAACATTGCCATTTCTGTTGTACGTGGCCATGGGATCGCTTTGCGCATCCACGACTACGGGCAACGGCCGTCCGCATCCGGACCCATCTTTCGGTGTTTGTGGCACCGACATCCACCTAGTGGTCAGGGCGTGCGAGGAGCACTCGGCACGCCCTCCAACTCTTAGACCCATTACGGGCGACGAGCAACCCCCGTTGCTGTCACCCGCAGAAAGTCTTTACGCCTGCAGCGTTTGCGCGACATACTCACGCCTTCTGCGGCCAATACGCCTACGACGGAGCGGCTGGGACTGTGGGTCCTCCTCTCTACTTCGCTCCGCCGTCTCTTTCTCGCACAGGACGTTTTCACAGAACTCAGCAAATTTGTCCCAGGCGGCTTCACTGTTGACTATGTTGCCAACAATGGATTGCATCTCCAGGTCGGGGCCTATGCACCCAATCAATTCAGCCCTTTGTGCAAGCCAGTGGGAGCAGTGGGCCACTGTGTGCTCCGCCGTGTCGTTGGCATCACCGCACTGGTGGCAGATGGTGGACTGCTCCCGTCTTGCCACGAGGCACAAATACCTCCCGAAACACCCGTGCCCAGTGAGCATTTGGGTGATCCGGAAGGACAGTGCCCCATGTCTCCGCCTTATCCATACGTCCATATGCGGACGTATCGCCGCTATGGTTGTTTTGCCATAGGACGGCTGCGCCAATTTCTGACGCCAGCACTCCAGAAGAGTGTTTTGGGCGTCTTGTCTCCACTTCTTTATTTCCTCAGCCGCAGGGAACTCTCCGCGGGCCCGGACTACGGCACTCTGCCGATATACGTCCGCTTGGACCACTGCGTCCAGTTCCCAGGGAGGGGTTGCCGCTAGCAAACACGCCGCCTCCCAGGATATGGTGCGGTATCCTCTTATTACCCGGATGGCCAAGACTCTTTGCGGTCTCCGCAGTAGGGCCCGATTTTGGGGACCAAGCGCGTCAACCCAAATTGGGGCACCATACAGAGCCATGGACCGCACCACCCCAGTGTACAGGCGACGGCACGCCAGATCTGGTCCACCGATGTTTGGCAGCAATCTAGATAGCCCTCCAGCCGCCCTGAGCAGTTTCGGAGCCAACAGCCGGAAGTGCTCCTTGAAGGACCACCGGCTATCAAGGACAATGCCAAGATACCGCATCGTCGACTTGATGCCGATGGTCACTCCGCCAATTATAAGGTGCGCTCCCTCTGGTGGGGCGTTTCGGGGGCCGTGGAAGCAGATCACCTCCGTCTTGTTTAGGGCAACCTCCAAGCCCAACATCCTGATCCGGTGAACCACATGGGCCACACCGGCAGTGGCGAGGATTTTCGCCTCTCTGTGTGAGGTGCCGCGGGCGGTCACGAGGGTGTCGTCGGCGTAACAAGTTACATCGACCCCCCGGAGATTAGCGCCGCGCAGCACCCAGTCATAGCCGATGTTCCACAGGAGAGGTCCGAGGACCGACCCCTGTGGAACACCGCACGACATTTCCTTCCGCTTCCAGTCGGTGCCAGTTGGGAAGGTCACCGCCCGGTCCGACAAGTACGCCGACACTATTTGCCGGAGATACCGGGGTACCATGTGGTACTCTAATGCCGCCAATATGCAGCCCCAGGGGAGGGTATTAAACGCGTTGGCGATATCTAAGGATACCGCCAATACCACGTCACCCTGGGAGACTGCCTCCTGCGCTGCGACTTTCACGCGCTCGATCGCATCGACCGTCGATCGGCCTCTTCGGAAGCCGAACTGCTTCGCACTCAGATCCGGACCACCGTCCCCTAGGTGCTTGACGAGGCGAGCGGCTATAACCCGCTCGAAGAGCTTGTTAGCCTCGTCAAGAAGGACGATGGGTCGGTATGCCGACGGCGAGTCAGGTGGACGATTGTCTTTCCGCAGCAGAACAAGTTTGCCGGTCTTCCACTGTTGTGGGTACCGGCCCTGTTCGAAGCAGGCTGTGAAAAGACGCCTGAGCCGCGGCTCCCAGCCTCCGTGCTTGAGTGCCAGCACCCAGGCCTTACCCGGGATGTTATCCGGGCCCGGAGCAGTGTTTTTGGCTTGTAGCCTTTGGACTGCTGCGCCGATTTCAGCTTCTGTCACGTCTGGTATGTCTTCACCTATGCCCGCATAATTATGAACAGTCGGCGGAGCCATAGGTGGAGGTGAATGATCCCCTTGCGATGGGAATAGGGATTCCACTACCTGCTCTAGCAGCTGTGGTTCCAGAGTGGTAGTTAGTGGAGGGGCCCAGGGACGAAGCTTTTGCCGCACGAGCTTGTAGGGCCTTCCCCAAGGATCACTGTTCAGGGTCTCCACTAACTCCTCCCACGCGTCGGCCTTGGCCTTCGCTATTGCAATCTGCAGGTTTTTGGCGCAGTTTCTATATTCGGCGTATAGATCTGCCTCTCTGGCCTCGTCCCGTTGGCGCCTTCTGCGGGACCTGGTGTACCGGCGTCTCGCCCTCACGCAAGCTTGTCGTAGCCGCGTGAGTTCCGCGGACCACCAGTACACCTGTCTCTTGGGCGGGAGTGGCCGGGCACGAGGCATGGCCGCATCGCACGCCTGGGTCATTGCATCGTAGTGCCAGGTGGCCTCCTCGTCGACGTCAATGGGTCCATCCGGTATTGGCAACCATGTTTGAACCACGGCTGCCTCTACAAACAGCTCTCTGTCCAGTCGTTTGAGGGCCCACCTAGGTCGCTCTCCCTCGAGAGGGCGGCTTGGACCGGTCTGAGTATTAGGAGGGGCAGAGACCTGGTATCGGATGTATCGGTGATCCGATAGCGTCTCCACACCCTCCATGACCTCCCAGTCCTGCACACGGCATGCCAGGGTGGGATGTGCGAACGTTACGTCCACGATCGAACCGCCCTGTTGCCGCACGCACGTGTGCACCGACCCCCGATTGAGTAATGTCAATCCGGTCATTATGAGCCAGTCCTCAAGCGCTTCACCGCGCGGGTCTGTCGCTGGAGAGCCCCATGTCGTGGACTTGGCATTTAAGTCTCCAGCCACGATCACAGGACTCCGACTTCCACTTACCAAGGCGGTGATTTGCAGGAGGAACTGTTCAAACTCTACTAGTGGGCGATTCGGCGAGAAATAGGCGGCAATCACGGTTACGCAGTTGAATGTCACCGCCACGCATCCCCTACCCTTCGCTACCCTTTCGAAAGACGGGGAGCCTGCGGCCGTTTGCGTGACAATTGCCACATCGCCCGCCAAATCGCCCGCCCAGTTATCCCTCTGGAGAATTGTGTATGGCTCCGCAATAATCGCAATATGCGTCAACCACTCCGCCATACTCTGGGTCAGAAGATCCTGAGCTCTGGCAGAGTGGTTGAGATTCGCCTGTAAGAACTTTAGGGCCATCTAACCCGTGGCCATAGGTTCCTCCAAAGCCCTCTCTGGGGGGCAGGCCGACTGCGAGGGGACCCTGGGGCCTTCACGAGTCGTGGTCCTACTCCACGTATTTTTTCTATTTGAAGGTTTGGGAGCCTTGCATGCGTTACTCCCCAACCTGTGTTCCGCCGGTTTTCCTGCAGCTAAGCATAGGCTACATTTCGGTGCAGCGGTACACTGTGCCGCTTTGTGGCCTGGTTGGGCACACCGATAACATATACCGCTGCGATCGGTTTCGGACGTGCATTGCGCGCTGACGTGTCCGGTCTCCATACATCGATAGCAGCGCAAGGCTCTGGGTTCGGACACCCTTACCTGCGCTACCATCCATCCGACTAAGAGTCGACCGCTTTCGGCCAAAAGTTTGGCAGCTGCGACCGGACACCTTAGCCAGACCACACCAAGTCCATTCGACGGACTGCGTCGGATTTCTCCCGCTTTCACATGGTCCGCAGCGCACTGTCCCACGCGAACTACTGCAGCCACCACTTCGTCTGTCGTCGCTGAGTCATCCAGACCCGCAACTCTCACATCTACGGTCTTTACGGGTCTGGATATTTTGACGTCTCCTCCGTCCAGGATTTCCCGTAATTTGCCGGCAAGGGTATCCGCCTTCTCATTGTTGGCCTCCCCGGACACCTAACCTAACCTTTTTTTTTTTTTTTTTTTTTTTTTAAGAGGGGAATCCGTTTACGGACATCCCGCCCCCGGGGGAGGGACGGGATAGTCTGGGACTCGCCTGCCGAGAGGCGGCAGGAATACCCAGTAAACCCCTCTGGAACCTACGCTCGCCATGTGACGGGCCGTGTGTCGCGCGGAGCGCATTCTGCCAACGGACCCGTCTTCTGCGTTCGCTCACATTTGAGCCCATCGCGGAGTTTGGAGGGGTCCTTGTTCCAAGAGGACCCTCCCCGACGCAGGGACCAGGTGCAATGCAGGTAGTGGACGCCCCTCAGTCCACTACCCGCTGGTCCCCACTAGGGCGGCGGCTGTGGTGGCTGCAGCTGTTGCCACTGCCTCCTTCGCCGCCCTGTTCTCCTTTGGCGCCTCGCATCAGCGAGCGGATCAGTCTCCCGAGCCCGCTCGGCCGCCTCTTTTTGGGACATTACGTCTCCACAGAAGGCGGCCGCGGCCTCCCACGCCTCCCGACTGCTTGCCATGGCTGCTACCAGCGTTGGCAGCGTCGGGTTTGCACCTAAGACGGCGACGAGGGTCGCGCGTTGGGACGCCCAGGCTGGGCAGTTCACCAACGTGTGTAGCGCGGTGTCCTCGTCGCAGGCGCAGTGGTGGCATGCGGGAGTCGACTCTCGCTGGGCCACCTTCCACAAGTACCGGCCGAAGCACCCGTGCCCGCTCAGTACTTGTGCAATGTGGAAGGTGACCGAGCCGTGTTGTCGACCGATCCACTCGCTGAGTACCGGCCGGATGGCTTCAACCGCCTGGTGTCCGGCCCTGGGCTGCTCTAGTGCCCTTGCCCACTCCTCTATCGCGGCGATCCTTGCGTCGTCGCGCCAGCTCTCCACCTCGGCGAGCGCGGGCCTTCTGCCCTCGGCTCGAGCCTCGGTTCTCTTGTGGTACACCGCTGTTAGGACCTCGGCCTCGAGTTCCCATGGCGGTGTACCAGCCAGTGCGCATGCAGCCTCGACGCCGATTGTGCGGTATCCGCGGATTGCCCTGACCGCTATAACGCGCTGCGGAGCTCGCAGCAGGGCTCTGTTACGAGCGGTCAAGGCATCCACCCACACTGGCGCGCCGTACAGGGCCATCGAGCGGACCACACCCATGAAGAGGCGGCGACACGCAGACCTCGGTCCACCCACATTCGGCAAAAGCCGGCCTAGCGCAAGCGCCGTTCCCACCAGCTTCTGCGACAAACGCTGAAAGTGGGGGCCGAAGGTCCACCGCCCGTCCAGGATGAGCCCGAGGTACCTCATCTGAGGCTTCACCACCACCTGCTCCCCCCCGACGACGATCGTGCTCCCAGAAGGAGGCCGGTTACGGGGTCCGTGAAAGCACAGGGCTTCGGTTTTATGGAGCGCCACCTTGAGACCCAGGCGCTCAACCCGGGTGACTACCTGCCCTGTGCCTACAGCAGCTAACCGGGCGGCGTCGCCAAATTGTTCTCCGCGGGCCGTGACTAGCGTGTCATCTGCGTAGCAGATCACGTTCAACCCGCGGAGAAGGGCTCCACGCAGCACCCAGTTATAGCCCACGTTCCACAGGAGTGGCCCAAGGACCGACCCCTGCGGAACGCCACGCTGCATCTGCCGCCTTCGGACTACTCCGGAGCGATCCAGGTATACCACGCAACGGTCCCGGAAATAATCCCGCACGACGCGCCTAAGGTATACCGGCACGCCGTGGTAAACCAGCGCGGCCTCAATGCACCGGAAGGGGATGCTGTTGAACGCGTTGGCGATGTCAAGAGACACCGCCAACAGCACTCCCCCTCGCATTGTCTCTGCCTGCGCCAGTTCACGGATCGTGAGGATCGCGTCCGTCGTTGACCTCCCAGCACGGAACCCGTACTGCCCCTCGGCCAAGTCAGGACCCACCGTGCTGAGGTGCCCGTTGATGCGGGAGGCGAGAATCCTCTCGAAGAGTTTTCCCGCCTCATCGAGCAGCACAATGGGCCTGTATGCAGACGGGTCTGCCTCCGGCCGGCCGTCCTTCTTGAGCAGAACAAGACGCCCAGCTTTCCAGATCGTGGGAAAGCGGCCCTCTTCGAGACAGGAGTCTAAAAGACCCCTGAATCGGACACCCAACTCGCTCAGGGCCACTGCCCAGACCTTGGACGGTACTCCGTCAGGGCCGGGCGCCTTGTTCTTAGCCCTCATCCGCTCCACTGCCGCGTCAAACTCCGCGTCCGTGATGGGGGACGGAGGTCTGGTGGTTGCCTCGGTCTCTCGCCGGAACGGCGCCATTGGTGGGGCCTCGAAGTCGTCGCTCTGCTCTGGGAAGAGCGTTGACACGACTGTGTCCAAAAGAGCCGGCTGGATAGTTTCCACGACCGGGGGAGCCTGATTGCGCAGCTTGCTGCGAACCATTAAATACGGGCGTCCCCACGGATCGCGGTCTAGGCTACCCAGCAGCTCCTCCCAAGCCGCCGACTTCGCCCGCTTTATGCCGACTTGGAGGGCACCTTTGGCGGCCTTGTACAGCTGCCGCAGTTCGGCCTCGACCTCTTCGACTCGGTGGTCGCCACGCCGTCTGCGATACCTTTCGAGCATCCGCTTCGCCCGGATGCAGGTTCCGCGGAGCTGCGCAAGCTCTGGCGACCACCAGTAGACCTGAGTGGCTTTTGGAGGGCGCCTCACCCGCGGCATTGCGAAGTCGCAGATGCAGGTCATGGCGCCTCTGAACCACTCGGCCTCTTCGTCCGGTCCTCCGGCCGTCACTGCGTCGCCGAACCACGCCTGCACGATCGCCGCCTCCTTTGCGAGCTCGCGATTCAGCTTGCCGAGTGCCCAGCGCGGAAAAGGGCTCGCCGCTGGGACTGCTCGACCCGCATCGTCTTGACTTGAGGGGGAGACGCTGAACGCAATGTACTGGTGGTCGGACAGCGTCTCCGCACCCTCAAGAACCCGCCAGTCAAGAACCCGCGAAGCAATGGCGGGGGAGGCGAAAGACAGGTCGATGATCGAGCCCCCCTGCTGCCTGACGCAAGTGTTAACCGAGCCCCGGTTGAGGAGCGTCAACTCCGAAACGACTGCCCACTCCAGGATGACCTCTCCTCTGGGGTCTGTGCTCGGGGAGCCCCAGGCAGTAGCCTTGGCGTTAAAGTCCCCGAGCACGATTACTGGACCTCCAGAGGCCCGTCTCACTGCGGCTTCCAGGTCGTTGACGCTCGACTCATACTCGCCTAGGGTTCGGTTGGGGGAGAAATACACCCCGAAGAGCGTGCATTCTCCCCACCTTGCCGCCACGAAGCCCCGACCAGCCTCCCTGAGGGAGATAGGCTCGGCTGTGCTTGCGGTCGACCCCATTATAGCCACGGTGCCGTCCAGGTCGGAGACCCAATTGGGTCGTGATGGGACGCTGTACGGCTCCGCAACCACGGCCACATCAATCCTCCATTCCACCGCCGATTGCAGGAAAAGGTCCTGGGCAGCGGCGGAATGGTTTAGGTTGCCCTGCAAAATGTAGCGCGCTTGGGCCGCACTAGGCATTGTTGTCGGTTGCCATCGATGTTGTCTGCGGGCATGAGGTGGGCCGCGCAGACTCTGGAGCGGCCGTGACGGTGGCTAGCGCTCTACTTCTTTTGGGGCGTGGGGGGTTGCAGCTTTTGGCCCCCAGAACATGGTCCGCCTTTAGCCCGAGTCCGGCGCAGATGCTGCACTTAGGTTTGTCGGCACAACCGCTGGCCTTATGGCCGGGCTGGCCGCACCTGTAACAGAGGCCGCTGCGATCGGTTGGAGCCGTGCAGAAAGGCCTAGTGTGCCCTTGCTCTAAGCACCGAAAGCACTTCATAGCCCTTGGCTCTAGGAGCTGTATGTGTGCCGAGCTCCAGCCCACCAGGAGACGGCCTGTGCTGACGACCTTCGCCACCGAGGTTGGGCACCTAAACCATGCTGACCCCGTGCCACCGCGCCTGGCCCGGATGTCCCCGACCTTAACGTGTTCTGGTGGACATCCACCCTTGAGCGCCACCGCTGCAACGACATCCTCCTTGGTGATGGAGTCGTCCAGCCCGGATATACGCATGTCCGTATATTTAACTGGCCGGACGACTCTCACAGTTTGTGGGAGAATGTCTCGCAGCTTCTGCACCACTTGATCAGCCACCTCAGATGTCACAGTCGCAGGCAGCTCCATAAGGCGGGCTCCCGCTGCCGTCTGTTTCATTCTGGCTCCCTTTTCAATGCCTAGAGTCGCCAAGTCTAGTTCCTCCCGGGCCTTTTTCATGATGGAGGCGTAGGTGACGCCCTCGCCTGCACCCGGGGGGACTGTGATGACTACGGCCATGGTTTTGGGGGCGGCTAAGGCCTTCCCTCCCCTCGTCCTTTTCTTTTTTGGCCTTTTAGTGGCCTTTGCGGATTTCACCGGCGCCGTCTTGGTGTTCGTTCTTGGCGCGGCCGCCGGACCACCCTTCTCCACGCTGGGCTGAGCAGCCTTCTTCTGCCCCCTTTTCCTAACGACGGTGGTCCACTCCTCGTTAAGAGGCGCTGGAGGAGGAGCAGAGATCGCTGGCTCGTCTCCTTGGACAGGTTGGACTGGGGGCGCTTGTGCCTTTGACTTCCGTTTCGCCGCAGTTGCCACGGTGTTTCCGCCTGCAGGCGATGCTGAAGGCCCAGGTTGAGGGCGCGCTATCTCCGGCATGTCCTGCTGCTGCACAGGTACCTCAGTCACCCTCTTTTTATCTGAGGCGAGTGGTGGCCTGCGACGCTCTTCAGGCAGCTTCTGATAGCCACCGAGTCTAGCGTCTAGCATGGACCCCATTTGCAACATAAGGTTGCGGTCCCGTGCTTCGGACGACTCCTGCACCTTCACCAAGTCAGACCGCAGCAGTGACATCTCTGCCTTGAGACCGGCTAACTCGGCGTTCACTCGCGCGTTTTCTTCTTCAGCCCGCGCCAATTTGGCCGCGAGGCACGCTTTCTCCGCTTCGAGCCTCTTAACCTCGTCTGAGGTATTCAGACGGAGGACTCGACTAGCTAGCTCTTCAGCCTTTGCATTGGCGTCATACAGGGCTCGCTGATAAGTCCCTTTTAGATGAGACGAAGTTTTTCCTACTTTCAGCACCGTGGCTGCCACATTTAGTAACTCCTGCCTTATGGCTGAGGCCGAGTCTGGCAGGTTTGCGGCAGGCGCTGTCTCCTCCGTTGACATCGACGCATCACTCAGTGTGACAGCTTCTTTGGATCTAAGCGTCAACGCCAACGCAGCCAGCTCTTCTTCACCGTCTGCTTCCGCCGCAAGTCGCGCGCTTTCCTTCAATTGGCGATTAAATTCAGCCTTCGCCTTGGCCAGTCCCACATATTCACCCGTGGTTGGCGGGCGGCCCCTTCTCTTTCGCGCTGAGCGGTCAACAGCTGTTACCGCCGACGCGTCGCTGCTCGATGGGCTACCAGACCCCGAGCGCTGTGAGGTCTCTCGATGCCCTGACCGGCTTCTCCTTCTCTGGGCCCACAACTTGCCAGTTGGTCCGGAGCGAGACTCACTTGTCTCACGTGGCAGTGACTCCACGGATTCGAAGCTACCCGCATCCGAATCTTCCTCCTCGAGCACAATCCTAGTGAGCTTGACAATTGGCTCCCTCATTCTTGTCCGACTGGGTCTCAGAGCGGGGGCTCCGCTCACCGTCGAACTCTCTGATCTTGAGACCTCGGGGTCGGACAAAACGTCCGGCACCGGTGTCTCACATCGAGTCGCCCCTCTATCCGTCACCTCTGACGATGTCTCTTCCGTTGGAGGGAAGCCTCCCGGGGGACTGTCATTTTCGCGATCCTTACCTACCAACCGACCTGGACGCAGACAGTCTCCCCGTTCGACAACAACAGCAGTATTTGTTGTCTCCTCCACTTCGCTCTCATTCCCGAGAGCGGAAAAACTATTAACTAAACTAACCCTAAAACTAAAAGATGATTCGTTTTCCATACGAGATCCCACGAGTATGGGGGATATAAAAGGTCCACCCAGGCAGTGCCCCCTGTACCTGGGTAACCCTAGTACTGCACGAGGGCGGGTGGTCTCGTGCAGTTGGCCGCTAGCTGGCAGGCGTTCACCCATCCTGCCACCTCGAGACCGAGGCGGCCGGACGTCGCGCGAGGCCCCGAAGGGCGCCCCAACGTCCGACCTTTTGGGGTTTTTTGGTGAGGTTGGCTCCTCTTGGTCCGGGCGACCAAGCCAGGACCCCTACCCCCGTTGGGCCGCGAGACATGTCCACGACACCCAAACGGGGAGCAGGTTGCCAGACGGTTGGCCTGAGCCACCCACCTAGTCGCGCAATCGCGAGTGGTGGGCCCGTCCGGCCGCAAACCTTGAAGGCTGCCATCCCACGAGCCTAGGCTCCGCTAGTCCGAGGGACTCCATCGCAGGTGCAGAAGCAATCTGCCCGGCGCAACCGCTGAGCCTCCAAGAGGCTCTGGAGCATCACGCGTCTCAGCCTCTTATTATAAGAGGCGAGGGTGAGCTCCGCGGCCCCGCCCGACGAGGGCCAGTCATACTGGACTCCCCGCCGCGCGGGTTGTCTCTCTTCGCTTCCCCGAAGCAACGTGCCCCGGGTACTGAGCCCCCCTACCACGACAAGGTGGAGACATATTCAGGGGGGACACCTAACCTAACCTAACCTAACCTAACCTAACCTAACCTAACCTAACCTAACCTAACCTAACCTAACCTAACCTAACCTAACCTAACCTAACCTAACCTAACCTTTTTTTTTTTTCCGCACCGCTTACGGGACAGCATGGCTCTGGTCGATTACCACATCGTCCTTGCGGTGGCCCGGCCTCCACACCGGGCCTCCTCACGCCACGGGGGGCATCCTGGTATACGAGGACACCCCCAGACGGGGACACCGTGCAATGGGGATTGGGCTCCCCAGCCCGCACCCCTGGTGTCACTTTTAGGGAGCAGGAATGACATAACGGTTAAACCGCCGCATTCCCGCCCCCCGCCGTCTACGTCGGAGAGGCGCCGCTAGAGGATCATCCTCACGGGCCCTCTCCGCGGCCTCCTTCTGTGACATTACGTCGTCACAGAAGGCGACCATCCCCCCCCATGCCTCATCGCTGCCTAGCATACTATCGATGATCCTCGGCAGCGAGAGGTCTGGGCCCACCTTGGCCATTAGAGCGCGGCGCTGTACCGCCCATGCAGGACACACTTGAAGTGTGTGCTGGGCGGTATCCTCTGGCGCGCCGCACTCGTGACACCGAGGTGTCGGCTCGCGTCTCGCGACCCGGTGCAGATACTTTCCGAAGCACCCATGGCCGGAAAGTATCTGCACCAGCCGATATCTCAACGGCTTCCTGTCTCGCCGGACCCACGACCGGAGGACCGGGCGGATCGCGTCTATCGGCCATTGGCCGAAGAGCGGATCCGCCAAGTCCTCCTCCCAAAGACGCAGGACCTCCTCTTGCGCCCGCTGCCTGACCGCCTCTACCTCTTCGAGGCAGGGGCGCTCACCTCTTGCTCTCCGGTCTGCTCGGTATCTGTAAACAGAATTTAATACAGCCGCTTCCAATTCCCACGGGGGCATGCCTGCCAGAAGGCAAGCAGCCCCCGCCGATATCGTGCGATATCCTCGGATCGCCCTCACCGCCATGGTCCTCTGAGGACCACGCAACAGCCGTCTGTTGCGGGCGGTGAGAGCATCCACCCAGATAGGCGCCCCGTATAGCGCCATACTCTTCAGAATTCCGGCGTATAGGCGCCGGCACGTCTGGTCTGGGCCGCGTTCATTTGGCAGAAGGCGACCCAGAGCTCCCGCAGCGCGAATGAGACGGGGCGCGAGGCGGTCGAAGTGCGCGTCAAACCGCCAGCGCCCGTCCAGAATCAGGCCCAGATATTTCATCTGGGCCATCACCTTCACTTCCGCACCATCTATATGAACCGAGGCACCGGGCGGTGGTCCCTGCCGAGGTCCATGAAAAAGAAGGACCTCGGTCTTACTCAGAGCCACCTTCAATCCCAGCGCCTCGATTCGGCCGATGACAAGGCTGGCGCTTACCTCCGCCAGCCTTTTTGCATCGGCAAAATCCCCTCCCGTGGCTACGACTAGGGTGTCATCCGCGTAGCAAATGACACGCACCCTAGGTGGGAGCGTGCCGCGGAGCACCCAGTCGTAGCCGATGTTCCACAACAGGGGCCCGAGTACGGACCCCTGGGGAACCCCACAAGTAACAGGCCGGCGAACCAAGACGCCGTCGGCCCCCTCGAATAACACCTCTCGGCCGCGGAGGTAATCCTCCAACAGCCTTTGGAGGTAGAGAGGCACTCCGAAATAACGGAGTGCCTCCCTAATCACCCCGAAGGGCAGGCTGTTGAAGGCGTTGGCGATATCCAGAGATATCGCCAACGACCTCTCCCCGCGACCAGAGGCAGCAACCGTCTCGTCCTTTAGAAGGGTCAGGGCGTCGAGGGTCGAGTGACCTGCCCTGAACCCGAACTGCACCGGCGACAGATCGGGCCCCACCTCCTTCAGGTGTTGGATGAGACGGAAGGAAATGATTCGTTCGAACGATTTCCCCGTCTCATCCAACAAGACGATTGGCCGGTACGCGCCGGCTTCACCCGGAGGCCTCCCCTCCTTCGGGAGAAGGCACAGACGCCCCTCCTTCCACAACTTCGGGAATCGTGCCGACGCGAGCGCTGCGTCGAACAATTCCCGAAGTTGTCCCCCCAGATGGGCCAAGGCCAGGGCCAAGACCTTGCCCGGCACCCCATCAGGCCCCGGGGCCTTCTTCCGCGCCTTGAGTCGATCCACCACTGCCGCCATCTCCTCGTCGGTGACAGGTGGAATCGACTCGTCGGCCAAGGCAGGCACGGGAGGAGCCATAGTCGGAGGGGTGTGCATTGGGGGCTCTGGGAAGAGCTCCCGCACGACCCGCTCCAACACCTCCGTCTGGAGGGTCTCAATCACGGGGGGACCATTATTGCGGAGCTTGTTGCGCGCCGCCTTATATGGTCTCCCCCATGGGTCCCTATTGAGATCCTCCAGCATCTCCTCTCTCGCCCTGCTCTTCGCCTGGCATATGGCCAGCTGTAATGCCTTCTTATCCTCGATATAAGTTGCATACAGCTGGCCTTCCCTCAATGTGTCACGGCGTCTACGGCGGAGCGCCCGGGTGAAAGCCCTCCTCGACAGCGAGCACTGCTGCCGAAGAAGGGCGATCTCCTCGCTCCACCAGTAAACTTGGTGACGCCGCGGCGGTGGCCCAATCACCTTGGGCATGGCGGCGCTGCAGACCCCGGACATAATGTCGCGGAATCTGCTTGCCGCCTCGTCAACCCCCGTGGTGCCAGGGGTAGCACACCAAGCCGCCACTATGGCAGCCTCCTCCGCAAGTTCCCTGTCGAGCTTTGTCATCGCCCAACGAGGGAAGGAGGAGTGCCCCGTCTGTCTTTGCGGCCCTGGGGAGCCGCTGGAGGTGGAGACGTCGAACCTTATATACTTGTGGTCCGACATTGTCTCCACCTCACTTAGCACCTGCCAGCCCTGGACGCGTTGTGCTAGAGAAGGGGTGGCGAACGTCAAGTCCACCACGGACCCCCCTCCTCTACGCACACACGTGTGTGATGTCCCCCTGTTAAGGAGGGACAACCCAGAGCTGACAGCCCAGTCCTCCACGGCCAGACCCCACGGGTCTGTAGACACACTCCCCCAGAGCGTCGACCACGAGTTAAGGTCACCCATGACCAACACCGGGAGAGGCGCCAACCGCTGAATGACTGGGCCGAGGCCCCGCAAAAAGTCTTCTAAGTTAGACAACCCTCGATTTGGGGAGACATAGACGCCAACGATGGCAATGCCTCCCCATGTTGCAGCGACGTAGCCGGCACCCCTTTCCTTAGGAATAAGGATGTTACGACTAGCCGCCGCCACGATAGCCACAGAACCGCTTGTGTCTCCAGCCCATAAGGGCTGAGAGGGCACAAAGTACGGCTCCGCGACTACCGCCACGTCAATCTCCCACTGCGCCATGGACTGGATTAATAAATCCTGGGCCCCGGCGCAGTGGTTGAGATTCGTCTGGAGGAAACTGCTATGCCGAGTGTAACTCATAGTTGCATGGCAGTTTCCTCTGACGCTGACGTGTGCGTCCCTCTTGTGGCCTGGGTCCGATTGGCCGCCCTCGCTTTCGAAGCAGGAGGACAACAACTCCTCCCACCCATCGTATGCCCAGAGGGCTTGCCCGCATCTGCGCAGACCGCACAGCGAGCCTTTGCCGTGCATCCGGCGGCTTTGTGGCCCGGCTCACCACACCGGAAGCACAGCTCGTCCCGCTGCTTGTCGGACGGGCAGAGCTGCCGCGTATGCCCGATGCCCATGCACCTGAAGCACCTCAAGGGAAGTGCTTCAAGGGCCCGGACCTGCGCACAGCTCCACCCAACCAACAAACGACCGCCGGCCAGAACGGTCTTGGCCGCAGCCACGGGGCATTTCAGTGTCACTGAACCTGCCCCGGAGCGACCAAGCCGAATGTCCGCGGCCTTAATTTGCGCTGCGTCGCAATTCCCCTTGGCCGCTACGGCAGCCACAACGTCCTCGCGGGTCACCGACTCCTCGAGGCCCGAAATACGCAAATCTGCGCATTTCGTGGGCCTCGTGACAGTGGCGATCCCCGCGAGCGCCTCCGCTAGCTTGGCTGCCAGACGGTCGGCAGCCTCGGCGCTTTTGGCACCCGGCAACTCGAGCATTCTCGCTCCTGTTGCCGTCTGCCTCGATGTCACTCCCTGAATGCCCAGTTCAGGGAGCGCGATAGCCTCTTTGGCCTTCAAGAGGGCCATCTTGTAAGAGACCCCGCGCGCAACAGCCTCGGGCTGTAGTGTAAAAACTACAGCGGAGGAGCGCGGCGAGGTCAGTTTGGCCTTCGGCTTGGCTTGCGGCTGGGCTTGCTTGCCAGCTTGGGCTTGCGGCTTCGACTTACCCTTCTTAGCCTTGGGCGCAGTCGCGGTCGGCGGTTTCGGAGCTGCAGGGGCTGCGGGGACGGGCTTGGAGCTCTTCCCCTTCCCCTTTCCCTTCCTGCTGGCCACCACACTCCAAGTCTCTGCATCCGCAGAGGCTGGGGTAGCAGCAACAGCAGCCGGGGTCGCAGCAGCAACCGGAGTCGCCTTCGCAGGTGCTCGCGATGGACCTGCAACAGACATCACTACGGCAGATAATGGTGCCTTCTTCCCCTTCTTAGCCTTGGGTTTGGCTTTGGCCTTGACCTGGGCCGGGCGGGCTGCGGCTGGAGCAGCCAAGGCAGCCTCCCTGGTCGCGGCCGCAGCCTCCTCGGCAGCGGCAGCCTCCCTGGCAGCGGCCTCCTCCCTCCTCTTGTCCGCCGCAAGCGGGGGGCGGAGAGTAGGCGCAGGTGGGAGGCGCATCTCCAACCCCGCGATGCGCGCGGAGATCATGTCGCCGACGGTGCGACACATGGAGGCCTTCATATCCTCCATCATGTCGGCGACCATGACGGCGACCTGACCCACCACATCCTTCGACACCTCAGGCTCCAGAACCGGCTGTGCTTCTGAAGAAGAAGGACCAGGCTGCTCGGACCTACTCGTGGCGAAGTCGCGGCGCAAGGCCTTGACCTCACGCTGTAAGTCCTCCACCTGGTTCTTCAGCAGCCGGTTCTGCACACTCAATCGCCGAGTCTCATCCGAAACGGAGCGTTCGGATAGAGAATCGACGATCTCCTGGTACTCACACGCGTACGCCTTGAGGTCTCGGATAAAGTTCCCCTTAAGGTTACCCGACTTGCGAGCTATCTCGAAGATAGCCCGCTTCAATTCTGTAGCACGCTCGCGTGCGAGCTGCGTGTCGAGGTCCGCCGTCAGCTCTTCAAGAGTTTGGACCTCGCCAGGCACCTCATACGGCAGGGGGACCTGCACCGGAGAGGGGGGCTCCGTCAGGTCAACCCCTTCTATGATCTCATCTATATTTTTGTTGCACCGAGCAACCAATTCAGAATGGGAAGGCGAAGAGGAATTCTTCTTGCCCCGTTTGGAGCCCTTCCCAGCTTTTTTATACTTGCTGCTACAAGTTTTTGTTCTGCATTTTGATTGCTGGACTTGATCGTCATCAGTCGTCTCGTCATCGCCTGAGGCGAAGAGAGGTGACATAGCCGGTCGCTTTCCACGAGAACTCCTCGTCAAACAACCTCTCTCCTCAAACGGTCCCTCATCGACCACTAGCCCCGAGAACGAATTCTCGGTAAAGTCCGGGGACATGCATGGGTCGTCAGTAGGGACGCCGACCAACGGGGCCGACGTCTCCACCGCCAGATCAACGAACGCCGGTTCATGAGCTGAATCAGAGTCAGTGTGGGAAGCCAGGTTGTTGGCGGACCTATCCTTAAAAGGACTGGATCCGCCAGAAGACGAATCGGCAGCAGCGGGCCTATCCTGAAAAGGACTGGGCCTGCGCGCACAGGAAGATTTCTTAGCAGTCGACATAACGATCTCAGTCAAAACGCAAGTCGCAATGCACTGAAGTGTTGCCGTCGTCTGTGCCACTCCGTTACGGTGGTCACAGACTACGTTGCCCAGGGTTCACTACGGGGAAGTCACTTCAGGGCGAACCCCAACCTAACCTAACCTAACCTAACCTAACCTAACCTAACCTAACCTAACCTCATGAAAAAAAGTTAGGTTAGATTCATTTTCACTTCGACTCAGAGAAGTTCCTGACGGTCAGATTTTGTCACCTAACCATTAAAAGTGAGGTTTAGTAACCTAGCCACACAAACATAGGTTTTCAAACCTAACCTAACCTAACCTCATGAAAAAAAGTTAGGTTAGATTCATTTTCACTTTGACTCAGAGAAGTTCCTGACGGTCAGATTTCGTCACCTAACCATTAAAAGGTAGGTTTAGTAACCTAGCCACACAAACATAGGTTTTCAAATCTAACCTAACCTAACCTCATGAAAAAAAGTTAGGTTAGATTCATTTTCACTTCGACTCAGAGCAGTTCCTGACGGTCAGATTTCGTCACCTAACTATTGAAAGTTAGGTTTAGTAACCTAGCCACACGAACATAGGTTTTCAAACCTAACCTAACCTAACCTCATGAAAAAAAGTTAGGTTAGATTCATTTTCACTTTGACTCAGAGAAGTTCCTGACGGTCGGATTTTGTCACCTAACCATTAAAAGTGAGGTTTAGTAACCTAGCCACACAAACATAGGTTTTCAAATCTAACCTAACCTAACCTCATGAAAAAAAGTTAGGTTAGATTCATTTTCACTTCGACTCAGAGAAGTTCCTGACGGTCAGATTTCGTCACCTAACCATTAAAAGTTAGGTTTAGTAACCTAGCCACACAAACATATGTTTTCAAATCTAACTTAACCTAACCTCATGAAAAAGAGTTAGGTTAGATTCATTTTCACTTTGACTCAGAGAAGTTCCTGACGGTCAGATTTTGTCACCTAACCATTAAAAGGTAGGTTTAGTAACCTAGCCACACAAACATAGGTTTTCAAACCTAACCTAACCTAACCTCATGAAAAAAAGTTAGGTTAGATTCATTTTCACTTCGACTCAGAGAAGTTCCTGACGGTCAGATTTTGTCACCTAACCATTAAAAGGTAGGTTTAGTAACCTAGCCACACAAACATAGGTTTTCAAACCTAACCTAACCTAACCTCATGAAAAAAAGTTAGGTTAGATTCATTTTCACTTTGACTCAGAGAAGTTCCTGACGGTCGGATTTTGTCACCTAACCATTAAAAGGTAGGTTTAGTAACCTAGCCACACAAACATAGGTTTTCAAACCTAACCTAACCTAACCTCATGAAAAAAAGTTAGGTTAGATTCATTTTCACTTTGACTCAGAGAAGTTCCTGACGGTCAGATTTCGTCACCTAACCATTAAAAGTTAGGTTTAGTAACCTAGCCACACAAACATATGTTTTCAAATCTAACTTAACCTAACCTCATGAAAAAAAGTTAGGTTAGATTCATTTTCACTTCGACTCAGAGAAGTTCCTGACGGTCAGATTTTGTCACCTAACCATTTAAAGTGAGGTTTAGTAACCTAGCCACACAAACATAGGTTTTCAAATCTAACCTAACCTCATGAAAAAAAGTAAGGTTAGATTCATTTTCACTTCGACTCAGAGAAGTTCCTGACGGTCAGATTTTGCCACCTAACCATTAAAAGTGAGGTTTAGTAACCTAGCCACACAAACATAGGTTTTCAAACCTAACCTAACCTAACCTCATGAAAAAAAGTTAGGTTAGATTCATTTTCACTTTGACTCAGAGAAGTTCCTGACGGTCGGATTTTGTCACCTAACCATTAAAAGGTAGGTTTAGTAACCTAGCCACACAAACATAGGTTTTCAAACCTAACCTAACCTAACCTCATGAAAAAAAGTTAGGTTAGATTCATTTTCACTTTGACTCAGAGAAGTTCCTGACGGTCAGATTTCGTCACCTAACCATTAAAAGTTAGGTTTAGTAACCTAGCCACACAAACATATGTTTTCAAATCTAACTTAACCTAACCTCATGAAAAAAAGTTAGGTTAGATTCATTTTCACTTCGACTCAGAGAAGTTCCTGACGGTCAGATTTTGTCACCTAACCATTAAAAGTGAGGTTTAGTAACCTAGCCACACAAACATAGGTTTTCAAATCTAACCTAACCTAACCTCATGAAAAAAGTTAGGTTAGATTCATTTTCACTTTGACTCAGAGAAGTTCTTGACGGTCAGATTTTGTCACCTAACCATTAAAAGTTGGGTTTAGTAACCTAGCCACACAAACATAGGTTTTCAAATCTAACCTAACCTCATGAAAAAAAGTAAGGTTAGATTCATTTTCACTTCGACTCAGAGAAGTTCCTGACGGTCAGATTTTGCCACCTAACCATTAAAAGTGAGGTTTAGTAACCTAGCCACACAAACATAGGTTTTCAAACCTAACCTAACCTAACCTCATGAAAAAAAGTTAGGTTAGATTCATTTTCACTTTGACTCAGAGAAGTTCCTGACGGTCAGATTTTGTCACCTAACCATTAAAATGTAGGTTTAGTAACCTAGCCACACAAACATAGGTTTTCAAATCTAACCTAATCTAACCTCATGAAAAAAAGTTAGGTTAGATTCATTTTCACTTCGACTCAGAGAAGTTCCTGACGGTCAGATTTTGTCACCTAACCATTAAAAGTGAGGTTTAGTAACCTAGCCACACAAACATAGGTTTTCAAACCTAACCTAACCTAACCTCATGAAAAAAAGTTAGGTTAGATTCATTTTCACTTTGACTCAGAGAAGTTCCTGACGGTCAGATTTCGTCACCTAACCATTAAAAGGTAGGTTTAGTAACCTAGCCACACAAACATAGGTTTTCAAATCTAACCTAACCTAACTTCATGAAAAAAAGTTAGGTTAGATTCATTTTCACTTCGACTCAGAGCAGTTCCTGACGGTCAGATTTCGTCACCTAACTATTGAAAGTTAGGTTTAGTAACCTAGCCACACGAACATAGGTTTTCAAACCTAACCTAACCTAACCTCATGAAAAAAAGTTAGGTTAGATTCATTTTCACTTTGACTCAGAGAAGTTCCTGACGGTCGGATTTTGTCACCTAACCTTTAAAAGGTAGGTTTAGTAACCTAGCCACACAAACATAGGTTTTCAAATCTAACCTAACCTAACCTCATGAAAAAAAGTTAGGTTAGATTCATTTTCACTTCGACTCAGAGAAGTTCCTGACGGTCAGATTTTGTCACCTAACCATTAAAAGGTAGGTTTAGTAACCTAGCCACACAAACATAGGTTTTCAAACCTAACCTAACCTAACCTCATGAAAAAAAGTTAGGTTAGATTCATTTTCACTTTGACTCAGAGAAGTTCCTGACGGTCAGATTTCGTCACCTAACCATTAAAAGTTAGGTTTAGTAACCTAGCCACACAAACATATGTTTTCAAATCTAACTTAACCTAACCTCATGAAAAAAAGTTAGGTTAGATTCATTTTCACTTCGACTCAGAGAAGTTCCTGACGGTCGGATTTTGTCACCTAACCATTAAAAGTGAGGTTTAGTAACCTAGCCACACAAACATAGGTTTTCAAACCTAACCTAACCTAACCTCATGAAAAAAAGTTAGGTTAGATTCATTTTCACTTTGACTCAGAGAAGTTCCTGACGGTCGGATTTTCTCACCTAACCATTAAAAGTGAGGTTTAGTAACCTAGCCACACAAACATAGGTTTTCAAATCTAACCTATTCTAACCTCATGAAAAAAAGTTAGGTTAGATTCATTTTCACTTCGACTCAGAGAAGTTCCTGACGGTCAGATTTTGTCACCTAACCATTAAAAGGTAGGTTAAGTAACCTAGCCACACAAACATAGGTTTTCAAACCTAACCTAACCTAACCTCATGAAAAAAAGTTAGGTTAGATTCATTTTCACTTTGACTCAGAGAAGTTCCTGACGGTCAGATTTTGTCACCTAACCATTAAAAGGTAGGTTTAGTAACCTAGCCACACAAACATTGGTTTTCAAACCTAACCTAACCTAACCTCATGAAAAAAAGTAAGGTTAGATTCATTTTCACTTTGACTCAGAGAAGTTCCTGACGGTCAGATTTTGTCACCTAACCATTAAAAGGTAGGTTTAGTAACCTAGCCACACAAACATAGGTTTTCAAATCTAACCTAACCTAACCTCATGAAAAAAAGTTAGGTTAGATTCATTTTCACTTTGACTCAGAGAAGTTCCTGACGGTCAGATTTCGTCACCTAACCATTAAAAGGTAGGTTTAGTAACCTAGCCACACAAACATAGGTTTTCAAATCTAACCTAACCTAACCTCATGAAAAAAAGTTAGGTTAGATTCATTTTCACTTCGACTCAGAGCAGTTCCTGACGGTCAGATTTCGTCACCTAACTATTGAAAGTTAGGTTTAGTAACCTAGCCACACGAACATAGGTTTTCAAACCTAACCTAACCTAACCTCATGAAAAAAAGTTAGGTTAGATTCATTTTCACTTTGACTCAGAGAAGTTCCTGACGGTCGGATTTTGTCACCTAACCATTAAAAGTGAGGTTTAGTATTCTAGCCACACAAACATAGGTTTTCAAATCTAACCTAACCTAACCTCATGAAAAAAAGTTTGGTTAGATTCATTTTCACTTTGACTCAGAGAAGTTCCTGACGGTCAGATTTTGTCACCTAACCATTAAAAGGTAGGTTTAGTAACCTAGCCACACAAACATAGGTTTTCAAACCTAACCTAACCTAACCTCATGAAAAAAAGTTAGGTTAGATTCATTTTCACTTTGACTCAGAGAAGTTCCTGACGGTCAGATTTTGTCACCTAACCATTAAAATGTAGGTTTAGTAACCTAGCCACACAAACATAGGTTTTCAAATCTAACCTAACCTAACCTCATGAAAAAAAGTTAGGTTAGATTCATTTTCACTTCGACTCAGAGAAGTTCCTGACGGTCAGATTTTGTCACCTAACCATTAAAAGTGAGGTTTAGTAACCTAGCCACACAAACATAGGTTTTCAAACCTAACCTAACCTAACCTCATGAAAAAAAGTTAGGTTAGATTCATTTTCACTTTGACTCAGAGAAGTTCCTGACGGTCAGATTTCGTCACCTAACCATTAAAAGTTAGGTTTAGTAACCTAGCCACACAAACATAGGTTTTCAAATCTAACCTAACCTAACCTCATGAAAAAAAGTTAGGTTAGATTCATTTTCACTTCGACTCAGAGCAGTTCCTGACGGTCAGATTTCGTCACCTAACTATTGAAAGTTAGGTTTAGTAACCTAGCCACACGAACATAGGTTTTCAAACCTAACCTAACCTAACCTCATGAAAAAAAGTTAGGTTAGATTCATTTTCACTTTGACTCAGAGAAGTTCCTGACGGTCGGATTTTGTCACCTAACCATTAAAAGGTAGGTTTAGTAACCTAGCCACACAAACATAGGTTTTCAAATCTAACCTAACCTAACCTCATGAAAAAAAGTTAGGTTAGATTCATTTTCACTTCGACTCAGAGAAGTTCCTGACGGTCAGATTTTGTCACCTAACCATTAAAAGGTAGGTTTAGTAACCTAGCCACACAAACATAGGTTTTCAAACCTAACCTAACCTAACCTCATGAAAAAAAGTTAGGTTAGATTCATTTTCACTTTGACTCAGAGAAGTTCCTGACGGTCAGATTTTGTCACCTAACCATTAAAAGGTAGGTTTAGTAACCTAGCCACACAAACATAGGTTTTCAAATCTAACCTAACCTAACCTCATGAAAAAAAGTTAGGTTAGATTCATTTTCACTTTGACTCAGAGAAGTTCCTGACGGTCAGATTTTGTCACCTAACCATTAAAAGGTAGGTTTAGTAACCTAGCCACACAAACATAGGTTTTCAAACCTAACCTAACCTAACCTCATGAAAAAAAGTTAGGTTAGATTCATTTTCACTTTGACTCAGAGAAGTTCCTGACGGTCGGATTTTGTCACCTAACCATTAAAAGTGAGGTTTAGTAACCTAGCCACACAAACATAGGTTTTCAAATCTAACCTAACCTAACCTCATGAAAAAAAGTTAGGTTAGATTCATTTTCACTTCGACTCAGAGAAGTTCCTGACGGTCAGATTTCGTCACCTAACCATTAAAAGTTAGGTTTAGTAACCTAGCCACACAAACATATGTTTTCAAATCTAACTTAACCTAACCTCATGAAAAAGAGTTAGGTTAGATTCATTTTCACTTTGACTCAGAGAAGTTCCTGACGGTCAGATTTTGTCACCTAACCATTAAAAGGTAGGTTTAGTAACCTAGCCACACAAACATAGGTTTTCAAACCTAACCTAACCTAACCTCATGAAAAAAAGTTAGGTTAGATTCATTTTCACTTTGACTCAGAGAAGTTCCTGACGGTCGGATTTTGTCACCTAACCATTAAAAGGTAGGTTTAGTAACCTAGCCACACAAACATAGGTTTTCAAACCTAACCTAACCTAACCTCATGAAAAAAAGTTAGGTTAGATTCATTTTCACTTTGACTCAGAGAAGTTCCTGACGGTCAGATTTCGTCACCTAACCATTAAAAGTTAGGTTTAGTAACCTAGCCACACAAACATATGTTTTCAAATCTAACTTAACCTAACCTCATGAAAAAAAGTTAGGTTAGATTCATTTTCACTTCGACTCAGAGAAGTTCCTGACGGTCAGATTTTGTCACCTAACCATTAAAAGTGAGGTTTAGTAACCTAGCCACACAAACATAGGTTTTCAAACCTAACCTAACCTAACCTCATGAAAAAAAGTTAGGTTAGATTCATTTTCACTTTGACTCAGAGAAGTTCCTGACGGTCAGATTTCGTCACCTAACCATTAAAAGTTAGGTTTAGTAACCTAGCCACACAAACATAGGTTTTCAAATCTAACCTAACCTAACCTCATGAAAAAAAGTTAGGTTAGATTCATTTTCACTTCGACTCAGAGCAGTTCCTGACGGTCAGATTTCGTCACCTAACTATTGAAAGTTAGGTTTAGTAACCTAGCCACACGAACATAGGTTTTCAAACCTAACCTAACCTAACCTCATGAAAAAAAGTTAGGTTAGATTCATTTTCACTTTGACTCAGAGAAGTTCCTGACGGTCGGATTTTGTCACCTAACCATTAAAAGGTAGGTTTAGTAACCTAGCCACACAAACATAGGTTTTCAAATCTAACCTAACCTAACCTCATGAAAAAAAGTTAGGTTAGATTCATTTTCACTTCGACTCAGAGAAGTTCCTGACGGTCAGATTTTGTCACCTAACCATTAAAAGGTAGGTTTAGTAACCTAGCCACACAAACATAGGTTTTCAAACCTAACCTAACCTAACCTCATGAAAAAAAGTTAGGTTAGATTCATTTTCACTTTGACTCAGAGAAGTTCCTGACGGTCAGATTTCGTCACCTAACCATTAAAAGTTAGGTTTAGTAACCTAGCCACACAAACATATGTTTTCAAATCTAACTTAACCTAACCTCATGAAAAAAAGTTAGGTTAGATTCATTTTCACTTCGACTCAGAGAAGTTCCTGACGGTCAGATTTTGTCACCTAACCATTAAAAGTGAGGTTTAGTAACCTAGCCACACAAACATAGGTTTTCAAACCTAACCTAACCTAACCTCATGAAAAAAAGTTAGGTTAGATTCATTTTCACTTTGACTCAGAGAAGTTCCTGACGGTCAGATTTCGTCACCTAACCATTAAAAGTTAGGTTTAGTAACCTAGCCACACAAACATAGGTTTTCAAATCTAACCTAACCTAACCTCATGAAAAAAAGTTAGGTTAGATTCATTTTCACTTCGACTCAGAGCAGTTCCTGACGGTCAGATTTCGTCACCTAACTATTGAAAGTTAGGTTTAGTAACCTAGCCACACGAACATAGGTTTTCAAACCTAACCTAACCTAACCTCATGAAAAAAAGTTAGGTTAGATTCATTTTCACTTTGACTCAGAGAAGTTCCTGACGGTCGGATTTTGTCACCTAACCATTAAAAGGTAGGTTTAGTAACCTAGCCACACAAACATAGGTTTTCAAATCTAACCTAACCTAACCTCATGAAAAAAAGTTAGGTTAGATTCATTTTCACTTCGACTCAGAGAAGTTCCTGACGGTCAGATTTTGTCACCTAACCATTAAAAGGTAGGTTTAGTAACCTAGCCACACAAACATAGGTTTTCAAACCTAACCTAACCTAACCTCATGAAAAAAAGTTAGGTTAGATTCATTTTCACTTTGACTCAGAGAAGTTCCTGACGGTCAGATTTTGTCACCTAACCATTAAAAGGTAGGTTTAGTAACCTAGCCACACAAACATAGGTTTTCAAATCTAACCTAACCTAACCTCATGAAAAAAAGTTAGGTTAGATTCATTTTCACTTTGACTCAGAGAAGTTCCTGACGGTCAGATTTTGTCACCTAACCATTAAAAGGTAGGTTTAGTAACCTAGCCACACAAACATAGGTTTTCAAACCTAACCTAACCTAACCTCATGAAAAAAAGTTAGGTTAGATTCATTTTCACTTTGACTCAGAGAAGTTCCTGACGGTCGGATTTTGTCACCTAACCATTAAAAGTGAGGTTTAGTAACCTAGCCACACAAACATAGGTTTTCAAATCTAACCTAACCTAACCTCATGAAAAAAAGTTAGGTTAGATTCATTTTCACTTCGACTCAGAGAAGTTCCTGACGGTCAGATTTCGTCACCTAACCATTAAAAGTTAGGTTTAGTAACCTAGCCACACAAACATATGTTTTCAAATCTAACTTAACCTAACCTCATGAAAAAGAGTTAGGTTAGATTCATTTTCACTTTGACTCAGAGAAGTTCCTGACGGTCAGATTTTGTCACCTAACCATTAAAATGTAGGTTTAGTAACCTAGCCACACAAACATAGGTTTTCAAATCTAACCTAACCTAACCTCATGAAAAAAAGTTAGGTTAGATTCATTTTCACTTCGACTCAGAGAAGTTCCTGACGGTCAGATTTTGTCACCTAACCATTAAAAGTGAGGTTTAGTAACCTAGCCACACAAACATAGGTTTTCAAATCTAACCTAACCTAACCTCATGAAAAAAAGTTAGGTTAGATTCATTTTCACTTCGACTCAGAGAAGTTCCTGACGGTCGGATTTTGTCACCTAACCATTAAAAGGTAGGTTTAGTAACCTAGCCACACAAACATAGGTTTTCAAATCTAACCTAACCTAACCTCATGAAAAAAAGTTAGGTTAGATTCATTTTCACTTCGACTCAGAGAAGTTCCTGACGGTCAGATTTCGTCACCTAACCATTAAAAGTTAGGTTTAGTAACCTAGCCACACAAACATATGTTTTCAAATCTAACTTAACCTAACCTCATGAAAAAGAGTTAGGTTAGATTCATTTTCACTTTGACTCAGAGAAGTTCCTGACGGTCAGATTTTGTCACCTTACCATTAAAAGGTAGGTTTAGTAACCTAGCCACACAAACATAGGTTTTCAAACCTAACCTAACCTAACCTCATGAAAAAAAGTTAGGTTAGATTCATTTTCACTTTGACTCAGAGAAGTTCCTGACGGTCGGATTTTGTCACCTAACCATTAAAAGGTAGGTTTAGTAACCTAGCCACACAAACATAGGTTTTCAAACCTAACCTAACCTAACCTCATGAAAAAAAGTTAGGTTAGATTCATTTTCACTTTGACTCAGAGAAGTTCCTGACGGTCAGATTTCGTCACCTAACCATTAAAAGTTAGGTTTAGTAACCTAGCCACACAAACATATGTTTTCAAATCTAACTTAACCTAACCTCATGAAAAAAAGTTAGGTTAGATTCATTTTCACTTCGACTCAGAGAAGTTCCTGACGGTCAGATTTTGTCACCTAACCATTAAAAGTGAGGTTTAGTAACCTAGCCACACAAACATAGGTTTTCAAATCTAACCTAACCTCATGAAAAAAAGTAAGGTTAGATTCATTTTCACTTCGACTCAGAGAAGTTCCTGACGGTCAGATTTTGCCACCTAACCATTAAAAGTGAGGTTTAGTAACCTAGCCACACAAACATAGGTTTTCAAACCTAACCTAACCTAACCTCATGAAAAAAAGTTAGGTTAGATTCATTTTCACTTTGACTCAGAGAAGTTCCTGACGGTCAGATTTTGTCACCTAACCATTAAAATGTAGGTTTAGTAACCTAGCCACACAAACATATGTTTTCAAATCTAACCTAACCTAACCTCATGAAAAAAAGTTAGGTTAGATTCATTTTCACTTCGACTCAGAGAAGTTCCTGACGGTCAGATTTTGTCACCTAACCATTAAAAGTGAGGTTTAGTAACCTAGCCACACAAACATAGGTTTTCAAACCTAACCTAACCTAACCTCATGAAAAAAAGTTAGGTTAGATTCATTTTCACTTTGACTCAGAGAAGTTCCTGACGGTCAGATTTCGTCACCTAACCATTAAAAGTTAGGTTTAGTAACCTAGCCACACAAACATAGGTTTTCAAATCTAACCTAACCTAACCTCATGAAAAAAAGTTAGGTTAGATTCATTTTCACTTCGACTCAGAGCAGTTCCTGACGGTCAGATTTCGTCACCTAACTATTGAAAGTCAGGTTTAGTAACCTAGCCACACGAACATAGGTTTTCAAACCTAACCTAACCTAACCTCATGAAAAAAAGTTAGGTTAGATTCATTTTCACTTTGACTCAGAGAAGTTCCTGACGGTCGGATTTTGTCACCTAACCATTAAAAGGTAGGTTTAGTAACCTAGCCACACAAACATAGGTTTTCAAATCTAACCTAACCTAACCTCATGAAAAAAAGTAAGGTTAGATTCATTTTCACTTCGACTCAGAGAAGTTCCTGACGGTCAGATTTTGTCACCTAACCATTAAAAGGTAGGTTTAGTAACCTAGCCACACAAACATAGGTTTTCAAATCTAACCTATTCTAACCTCATGAAAAAAAGTTAGGTTAGATTCATTTTCACTTTGACTCAGAGAAGTTCCTGACGGTCAGATTTCGTCACCTAACCATTAAAAGGTAAGTTTAGTAACCTAGCCACACAAACATAGGTTTTCAAATCTTACCTAACCTAACCTCATGAAAAAAAGTTAGGTTAGATTCATTTTCACTTCAACTCAGAGCAGTTCCTGACGGTCAGATTTCGTCACCTAACTATTGAAAGTTAGGTTTAGTAACCTAGCCACACGAACATAGGTTTTCAAACCTAACCTAACCTAACCTCATGAAAAAAAGTTAGGTTAGATTCATTTTCACTTTGACTCAGAGAAGTTCCTGACGGTCAGATTTTGTCACCTAACCATTAAAAGGTAGGTTAAGTAACCTAGCCACACAAACATAGGTTTTCAAACCTAACCTAACCTAACCTCATGAAAAAAAGTTAGGTTAGATTCATTTTCACTTTGACTCAGAGAAGTTCCTGACGGTCAGATTTTGTCACCTAACCATTAAAAGGTAGGTTTAGTAACCTAGCCACACAAACATAGGTTTTCAAATCTAACCTAACCTAACCTCATGAAAAAAAGTTAGGTTAGATTCATTTTCACTTCGACTCAGAGAAGTTCCTGACGGTCAGATTTTGTCACCTAACCATTAAAAGGTAGGTTTAGTAACCTAGCCACACAAACATAGGTTTTCAAATCTAACCTAACCTAACCTCATGAAAAAAAGTTAGGTTAGATTCATTTTCACTTCGACTCAGAGAAGTTCCTGACGGTCAGATTTTGTCACCTAACCATTAAAAGTTAGGTTTAGTAACCTAGCCACACAAACATAGGTTTTCAAACCTAACCTAACCTAACCTCATGAAAAAAAGTTAGGTTAGATTCATTTTCACTTTGACTCAGAGAAGTTCCTGACGGTCAGATTTTGTCACCTAACCATTAAAAGTGAGGTTTAGTAACCTAGCCACACAAACATAGGTTTTCAAATCTAACCTAACCTAACCTCATGAAAAAAGTTAGGTTAGATTCATTTTCACTTTGACTCAGAGAAGTTCTTGACGGTCAGATTTTGTCACCTAACCATTAAAAGGTAGGTTTAGTAACCTAGCCACACAAACATAGGTTTTCAAATCTAACCTAACCTAACCTCATGAAAAAAAGTAAGGTTAGATTCATTTTCACTTCGACTCAGAGAAGTTCCTGACGGTCAGATTTTGCCACCTAACCATTAAAAGTGAGGTTTAGTAACCTAGCCACACAAACATAGGTTTTCAAACCTAACCTATTCTAACCTCATGAAAAAAAGTTAGGTTAGATTCATTTTCACTTCGACTCAGAGAAGTTCCTGACGGTCAGATTTTGTCACCTAACCATTAAAAGGTAGGTTTAGTAACCTAGCCACACAAACATAGGTTTTCAAACCTAACCTAACCTAACCTCATGAAAAAAAGTTAGGTTAGATTCATTTTCACTTTGACTCAGAGAAGTTCCTGACGGTCAGATTTTGTCACCTAACCATTAAAAGGTAGGTTTAGTAACCTAGCCACACAAACATAGGTTTTCAAATCTAACCTAACCTAACCTCATGAAAAAAAGTTAGGTTAGATTCATTTTCACTTCGACTCAGAGAAGTTCCTGACGGTCGGATTTTGTCACCTAACCATTAAAAGTGAGGTTTAGTAACCTAGCCACACAAACATAGGTTTTCAAATCTAACCTATTCTAACCTCATGAAAAAAAGTTAGGTTAGATTCATTTTCACTTCGACTCAGAGAAGTTCCTGACGGTCAGATTTTGTCACCTAACCATTAAAAGGTAGGTTAAGTAACCTAGCCACACAAACATAGGTTTTCAAACCTAACCTAACCTAACCTCATGAAAAAAAGTTAGGTTAGATTCATTTTCACTTTGACTCAGAGAAGTTCCTGACGGTCAGATTTCGTCACCTAACCATTAAAAGTTAGGTTTAGTAACCTAGCCACACAAACATAGGTTTTCAAATCTAACTTAACCTTACCTCATGAAAAAGAGTTAGGTTAGATTCATTTTCACTTTGACTCAGAGAAGTTCCTGACGGTCAGATTTTGTCACCTAACCATTAAAAGGTAGGTTTAGTAACCTAGCCACACAAACATAGGTTTTCAAACCTAACCTAACCTAACCTCATGAAAAAAAGTAAGGTTAGATTCATTTTCACTTTGACTCAGAGAAGTTCCTGACGGTCAGATTTTGTCACCTAACCATTAAAAGGTAGGTTTAGTAACCTAGCCACACAAACATAGGTTTTCAAATCTAACCTAACCTAACCTCATGAAAAAAAGTTAGGTTAGATTCATTTTCACTTCGACTCAGAGAAGTTCCTGACGGTCAGATTTTGTCACCTAACCATTAAAAGTGAGGTTTAGTAACCTAGCCACACAAACATAGGTTTTCAAACCTAACCTAACCTAACCTCATGAAAAAAAGTTAGGTTAGATTCATTTTCACTTTGACTCAGAGAAGTTCCTGACGGTCAGATTTCGTCACCTAACCATTAAAAGGTAAGTTTAGTAACCTAGCCACACAAACATAGGTTTTCAAATCTAACCTAACCTAACCTCATGAAAAAAAGTTAGGTTAGATTCATTTTCACTTCGACTCAGAGCAGTTCCTGACGGTCAGATTTCGTCACCTAACTATTGAAAGTTAGGTTTAGTAACCTAGCCACACGAACATAGGTTTTCAAACCTAACCTAACCTAACCTCATGAAAAAAAGTTAGGTTAGATTCATTTTCACTTTGACTCAGAGAAGTTCCTGACGGTCGGATTTTGTCACCTAACCATTAAAAGTGAGGTTTAGTAACCTAGCCACACAAACAAAGGTTTTCAAATCTAACCTATTCTAACCTCATGAAAAAAAGTTAGGTTAGATTCATTTTCACTTCGACTCAGAGAAGTTCCTGACGGTCAGATTTTGTCACCTAACCATTAAAAGTTAGGTTTAGTAACCTAGCCACACAAACATATGTTTTCAAATCTAACTTAACCTAACCTCATGAAAAAGAGTTAGGTTAGATTCATTTTCACATTGACTCAGAGAAGTTCCTGACGGTCAGATTTTGTCACCTAACCATTAAAAGGTAGGTTTAGTAACCTAGCCACACAAACATAGGTTTTCAAACCTAACCTAACCTAACCTCATGAAAAAAAGTTAGGTTAGATTCATTTTCACTTTGACTCAGAGAAGTTCCTGACGGTCAGATTTCGTCACCTAACCATTAAAAGTTAGGTTTAGTAACCTAGCCACACAAACATATGTTTTCAAATCTAACTTAACCTAACCTCATGAAAAAGAGTTAGGTTAGATTCATTTTCACTTTGACTCAGAGAAGTTCCTGACGGTCAGATTTTGTCACCTAACCATTAAAATGTAGGTTTAGTAACCTAGCCACACAAACATAGGTTTACAAATCTAACCTAACCTAACCTCATGAAAAAAAGTTAGGTTAGATTCATTTTCACTTCGACTCAGAGAAGTTCCTGACGGTCAGATTTTGTCACCTAACCATTAAAAGTGAGGTTTAGTAACCTAGCCACACAAACACATGTTTTCAAATCTAACTTAACCTTACCTCATGAAAAAGAGTTAGGTTAGATTCATTTTCACTTTGACTCAGAGAAGTTCCTGACGGTCGGATTTTGTCACCTAACCATTAAAAGTGAGGTTTAGTAACCTAGCCACACAAACATAGGTTTTCAAATCTAACCTATTCTAACCTCATGAAAAAAAGTTAGGTTAGATTCATTTTCACTTTGACTCAGAGAAGTTCCTGACGGTCAGATTTTGTCACCTAACCATTAAAAGGTAGGTTAAGTAACCTAGCCACACAAACATAGGTTTTCAAACCTAACCTAACCTAACCTCATGAAAAAAAGTTAGGTTAGATTCATTTTCACTTTGACTCAGAGAAGTTCCTGACGGTCAGATTTCGTCACCTAACCATCAAAAGTTAGGTTTAGTAACCTAGCCACACGAACATAGGTTTTCAAACCTAACCTAACCTAACCTCATGAAAAAAAAAAGGTTAGATTCATTTTCACTTTGACTCAGAGAAGTTCCTGACGGTCAGATTTCGTCACCTAACCATTAAAAGTTAGGTTTAGTAACCTAGCCACACAAACATATGTTTTCAAATCTAACTTAACCTAACCTCATGAAAAAGAGTTAGGTTAGATTCATTTTCACTTTGACTCAGAGAAGTTCCTGACGGTCAGATTTTGTCACCTAACCATTAAAAGGTAGGTTTAGTAACCTAGCCACACAAACATAGGTTTTCAAACCTAACCTAACCTAACCTCATGAAAAAAAGTTAGGTTAGATTCATTTTCACTTTGACTCAGAGAAGTTCCTGACGGTCAGATTTTGTCACCTAACCATTAAAAGGTAGGTTTAGTAACCTAGCCACACAAACATAGGTTTTCAAATCTAACCTAACCTAACCTCATGAAAAAAAGTTAGGTTAGATTCATTTTCACTTCGACTCAGAGAAGTTCCTGACGGTCAGATTTTGTCACCTAACCATTAAAAGGTAGGTTTAGTAACCTAGCCACACAAACATAGGTTTTCAAACCTAACCTAACCTAACCTCATGAAAAAAAGTTAGGTTAGATTCATTTTCACTTTGACTCAGAGAAGTTCCTGACGGTCGGATTTTGTCACCTAACCATTAAAAGGTAGGTTTAGTAACCTAGCCACACAAACATAGGTTTTCAAACCTAACCTAACCTAACCTCATGAAAAAAAGTTAGGTTAGATTCATTTTCACTTCGACTCAGAGAAGTTCCTGACGGTCAGATTTTGTCACCTAACCATTAAAAGGTAGGTTAAGTAACCTAGCCACACAAACATAGGTTTTCAAACCTAACCTAACCTAACCTCATGAAAAAAAGTTAGGTTAGATTCATTTTCACTTTGACTCAGAGAAGTTCCTGACGGTCAGATTTCGTCACCTAACCATTAAAAGGTAGGTTTAGTAACCTAGCCACACAAACATAGGTTTTCAAACCTAACCTAACCTAACCTCATGAAAAAAAGTTAGGTTAGATTCATTTTCACTTTGACTCAGAGAAGTTCCTGACGGTCAGATTTTGTCACCTAACCATTAAAAGTGAGGTTTAGTAACCTAGCCACACAAACATAGGTTTTCAAACCTAACCTAACCTAACCTCATGAAAAAAAGTTAGGTTAGATTCATTTTCACTTTGACTCAGAGAAGTTCCTGACGGTCAGATTTCGTCACCTAACCATTAAAAGGTAGGTTTAGTAACCTAGCCACACAAACATAGGTTTTCAAATCTAACCTAACCTAACCTCATGAAAAAAAGTTAGGTTAGATTCATTTTCACTTCGACTCAGAGCAGTTCCTGACGGTCATATTTCGTCACCTAACTATTGAAAGTTAGGTTTAGTAACCTAGCCACACGAACATAGGTTTTCAAACCTAACCTAACCTAACCTCATGAAAAAAAGTTAGGTTAGATTCATTTTCACTTTGACTCAGAGAAGTTCCTGACGGTCGGATTTTGTCACCTAACCATTAAAAGTGAGGTTTAGTAACCTAGCCACACAAACATAGGTTTTCAAATCTAACCTAACCTAACCTCATGAAAAAAAGTTAGGTTAGATTCATTTTCACTTCGACTCAGAGAAGTTCCTGACGGTCAGATTTCGTCACCTAACCATTAAAAGTTAGGTTTAGTAACCTAGCCACACAAACATATGTTTTCAAATCTAACTTAACCTAACCTCATGAAAAAGAGTTAGGTTAGATTCATTTTCACTTTGACTCAGAGAAGTTCCTGACGGTCAGATTTTGTCACCTAACCATTAAAAGGTAGGTTTAGTAACCTAGCCACACAAACATAGGTTTTCAAACCTAACCTAACCTAACCTCATGAAAAAAAGTTAGGTTAGATTCATTTTCACTTCGACTCAGAGAAGTTCCTGACGGTCAGATTTTGTCACCTAACCATTAAAAGGTAGGTTTAGTAACCTAGCCACACAAACATAGGTTTTCAAACCTAACCTAACCTAACCTCATGAAAAAAAGTTAGGTTAGATTCATTTTCACTTTGACTCAGAGAAGTTCCTGACGGTCGGATTTTGTCACCTAACCATTAAAAGGTAGGTTTAGTAACCTAGCCACACAAACATAGGTTTTCAAACCTAACCTAACCTAACCTCATGAAAAAAAGTTAGGTTAGATTCATTTTCACTTTGACTCAGAGAAGTTCCTGACGGTCGGATTTTGTCACCTAACCATTAAAAGTGAGGTTTAGTAACCTAGCCACACAAACAAAGGTTTTCAAATCTAACCTATTCTAACCTCATGAAAAAAAGTTAGGTTAGATTCATTTTCACTTCGACTCAGAGAAGTTCCTGACGGTCAGATTTTGTCACCTAACCATTAAAAGTTAGGTTTAGTAACCTAGCCACACAAACATATGTTTTCAAATCTAACTTAACCTAACCTCATGAAAAAGAGTTAGGTTAGATTCATTTTCACATTGACTCAGAGAAGTTCCTGACGGTCAGATTTTGTCACCTAACCATTAAAAGGTAGGTTTAGTAACCTAGCCACACAAACATAGGTTTTCAAACCTAACCTAACCTAACCTCATGAAAAAAAGTTAGGTTAGATTCATTTTCACTTTGACTCAGAGAAGTTCCTGACGGTCAGATTTCGTCACCTAACCATTAAAAGTTAGGTTTAGTAACCTAGCCACACAAACATATGTTTTCAAATCTAACTTAACCTAACCTCATGAAAAAGAGTTAGGTTAGATTCATTTTCACTTTGACTCAGAGAAGTTCCTGACGGTCAGATTTTGTCACCTAACCATTAAAATGTAGGTTTAGTAACCTAGCCACACAAACATAGGTTTACAAATCTAACCTAACCTAACCTCATGAAAAAAAGTTAGGTTAGATTCATTTTCACTTCGACTCAGAGAAGTTCCTGACGGTCAGATTTTGTCACCTAACCATTAAAAGTGAGGTTTAGTAACCTAGCCACACAAACATAGGTTTTCAAATCTAACCTATTCTAACCTCATGAAAAAAAGTTAGGTTAGATTCATTTTCACTTTGACTCAGAGAAGTTCCTGACGGTCAGATTTTGTCACCTAACCATTAAAAGGTAGGTTAAGTAACCTAGCCACACAAACATAGGTTTTCAAACCTAACCTAACCTAACCTCATGAAAAAAAGTTAGGTTAGATTCATTTTCACTTTGACTCAGAGAAGTTCCTGACGGTCAGATTTCGTCACCTAACCATCAAAAGTTAGGTTTAGTAACCTAGCCACACGAACATAGGTTTTCAAACCTAACCTAACCTAACCTCATGAAAAAAAAAAGGTTAGATTCATTTTCACTTTGACTCAGAGAAGTTCCTGACGGTCAGATTTCGTCACCTAACCATTAAAAGTTAGGTTTAGTAACCTAGCCACACAAACATATGTTTTCAAATCTAACTTAACCTAACCTCATGAAAAAGAGTTAGGTTAGATTCATTTTCACTTTGACTCAGAGAAGTTCCTGACGGTCAGATTTTGTCACCTAACCATTAAAAGGTAGGTTTAGTAACCTAGCCACACAAACATAGGTTTTCAAACCTAACCTAACCTAACCTCATGAAAAAAAGTTAGGTTAGATTCATTTTCACTTTGACTCAGAGAAGTTCCTGACGGTCAGATTTTGTCACCTAACCATTAAAAGGTAGGTTTAGTAACCTAGCCACACAAACATAGGTTTTCAAATCTAACCTAACCTAACCTCATGAAAAAAAGTTAGGTTAGATTCATTTTCACTTCGACTCAGAGAAGTTCCTGACGGTCAGATTTTGTCACCTAACCATTAAAAGGTAGGTTTAGTAACCTAGCCACACAAACATAGGTTTTCAAACCTAACCTAACCTAACCTCATGAAAAAAAGTTAGGTTAGATTCATTTTCACTTTGACTCAGAGAAGTTCCTGACGGTCGGATTTTGTCACCTAACCATTAAAAGGTAGGTTTAGTAACCTAGCCACACAAACATAGGTTTTCAAACCTAACCTAACCTAACCTCATGAAAAAAAGTTAGGTTAGATTCATTTTCACTTCGACTCAGAGAAGTTCCTGACGGTCAGATTTTGTCACCTAACCATTAAAAGGTAGGTTAAGTAACCTAGCCACACAAACATAGGTTTTCAAACCTAACCTAACCTAACCTCATGAAAAAAAGTTAGGTTAGATTCATTTTCACTTTGACTCAGAGAAGTTCCTGACGGTCAGATTTCGTCACCTAACCATCAAAAGTTAGGTTTAGTAACCTAGCCACACGAACATAGGTTTTCAAACCTAACCTAACCTAACCTCATGAAAAAAAAAAGGTTAGATTCATTTTCACTTTGACTCAGAGAAGTTCCTGACGGTCAGATTTTGTCACCTAACCATTAAAAGGTAGGTTTAGTAACCTAGCCACACAAACATAGGTTTTCAAACCTAACCTAACCTAACCTCATGAAAAAAAGTTAGGTTAGATTCATTTTCACTTTGACTCAGAGAAGTTCCTGACGGTCAGATTTTGTCACCTAACCATTAAAAGGAAGGTTTAGTAACCTAGCCACACAAACATAGGTTTTCAAATCTAACCTAACCTAACCTCATGAAAAAAAGTTAGGTTAGATTCATTTTCACTTCGACTCAGAGAAGTTCCTGACGGTCAGATTTTGTCACCTAACCATTAAAAGGTAGGTTTAGTAACCTAGCCACACAAACATAGGTTTTCAAACCTAACCTAACCTAACCTCATGAAAAAGAGTTAGGTTAGATTCATTTTCACTTTGACTCAGAGAAGTTCCTGACGGTCGGATTTTGTCACCTAACCATTAAAAGGTAGGTTTAGTAACCTAGCCACACAAACATAGGTTTTCAAACCTAACCTAACCTAACCTCATGAAAAAAAGTTAGGTTAGATTCATTTTCACTTTGACTCAGAGAAGTTCCTGACGGTCAGATTTCGTCACCTAACCATCAAAAGTTAGGTTTAGTAACCTAGCCACACAAACATAGGTTTTCAAACCTAACCTAACCTAACCTCATGAAAAAAAGTTAGGTTAGATTCATTTTCACTTTGACTCAGAGAAGTTCCTGACGGTCGGATTTTGTCACCTAACCATTAAAAGTGAGGTTTAGTAACCTAGCCACACAAACATAGGTTTTCAAATCTAACCTATTCTAACCTCATGAAAAAAAGTTAGGTTAGATTCATTTTCACTTCGACTCAGAGAAGTTCCTGACGGTCAGATTTTGTCACCTAACCATTAAAAGGTAGGTTAAGTAACCTAGCCACACAAACATAGGTTTTCAAACCTAACCTAACCTAACCTCATGAAAAAAAGTTAGGTTAGATTCATTTTCACTTTGACTCAGAGAAGTTCCTGACGGTCAGATTTTGTCACCTAACCATTAAAAGGTAGGTTTAGTAACCTAGCCACACAAACATAGGTTTTCAAACCTAACCTAACCTAACCTCATGAAAAAAAGTAAGGTTAGATTCATTTTCACTTTGACTCAGAGAAGTTCCTGACGGTCAGATTTTGTCACCTAACCATTAAAAGGTAGGTTTAGTAACCTAGCCACACAAACATAGGTTTTCAAATCTAACCTAACCTAACCTCATGAAAAAAAGTTAGGTTAGATTCATTTTCACTTCGACTCAGAGAAGTTCCTGACGGTCAGATTTTGTCACCTAACCATTAAAAGTGAGGTTTAGTAACCTAGCCACACAAACATAGGTTTTCAAACCTAACCTAACCTAACCTCATGAAAAAAAGTTAGGTTAGATTCATTTTCACTTTGACTCAGAGAAGTTCCTGACGGTCAGATTTCGTCACCTAACCATTAAAAGGTAGGTTTAGTAACCTAGCCACACAAACATAGGTTTTCAAATCTAACCTAACCTAACCTCATGAAAAAAAGTTAGGTTAGATTCATTTTCACTTCGACTCAGAGCAGTTCCTGACGGTCAGATTTCGTCACCTAACTATTGAAAGTTAGGTTTAGTAACCTAGCCACACGAACATAGGTTTTCAAACCTAACCTAACCTAACCTCATGAAAAAAAGTTAGGTTAGATTCATTTTCACTTTGACTCAGAGAAGTTCCTGACGGTCGGATTTTGTCACCTAACCATTAAAAGTGAGGTTTAGTAACCTAGCCACACAAACATAGGTTTTCAAATCTAACCTAACCTAACCTCATGAAAAAAAGTTAGGTTAGATTCATTTTCACTTCGACTCAGAGAAGTTCCTGACGGTCAGATTTCGTCACCTAACCATTAAAAGTTAGGTTTAGTAACCTAGCCACACAAACATATGTTTTCAAATCTAACTTAACCTAACCTCATGAAAAAGAGTTAGGTTAGATTCATTTTCACTTTGACTCAGAGAAGTTCCTGACGGTCAGATTTTGTCACCTAACCATTAAAAGGTAGGTTTAGTAACCTAGCCACACAAACATAGGTTTTCAAACCTAACCTAACCTAACCTCATGAAAAAAAGTTAGGTTAGATTCATTTTCACTTCGACTCAGAGAAGTTCCTGACGGTCAGATTTTGTCACCTAACCATTAAAAGGTAGGTTTAGTAACCTAGCCACACAAACATAGGTTTTCAAACCTAACCTAACCTAACCTCATGAAAAAAAGTTAGGTTAGATTCATTTTCACTTTGACTCAGAGAAGTTCCTGACGGTCGGATTTTGTCACCTAACCATTAAAAGGTAGGTTTAGTAACCTAGCCACACAAACATAGGTTTTCAAACCTAACCTAACCTAACCTCATGAAAAAAAGTTAGGTTAGATTCATTTTCACTTTGACTCAGAGAAGTTCCTGACGGTCAGATTTCGTCACCTAACCATTAAAAGTTAGGTTTAGTAACCTAGCCACACAAACATATGTTTTCAAATCTAACTTAACCTAACCTCATGAAAAAAAGTTAGGTTAGATTCATTTTCACTTCGACTCAGAGAAGTTCCTGACGGTCAGATTTTGTCACCTAACCATTAAAAGTTGGGTTTAGTAACCTAGCCACACAAACATAGGTTTTCAAATCTAACCTAACCTCATGAAAAAAAGTAAGGTTAGATTCATTTTCACTTCGACTCAGAGAAGTTCCTGACGGTCAGATTTTGCCACCTAACCATTAAAAGTGAGGTTTAGTAACCTAGCCACACAAACATAGGTTTTCAAACCTAACCTAACCTAACCTCATGAAAAAAAGTTAGGTTAGATTCATTTTCACTTTGACTCAGAGAAGTTCCTGACGGTCAGATTTTGTCACCTAACCATTAAAATGTAGGTTTAGTAACCTAGCCACACAAACATAGGTTTTCAAATCTAACCTAACCTAACCTCATGAAAAAAAGTTAGGTTAGATTCATTTTCACTTCGACTCAGAGAAGTTCCTGACGGTCAGATTTTGTCACCTAACCATTAAAAGTGAGGTTTAGTAACCTAGCCACACAAACATAGGTTTTCAAACCTAACCTAACCTAACCTCATGAAAAAAAGTTAGGTTAGATTCATTTTCACTTTGACTCAGAGAAGTTCCTGACGGTCAGATTTCGTCACCTAACCATTAAAAGGTAGGTTTAGTAACCTAGCCACACAAACATAGGTTTTCAAATCTAACCTAACCTAACTTCATGAAAAAAAGTTAGGTTAGATTCATTTTCACTTCGACTCAGAGCAGTTCCTGACGGTCAGATTTCGTCACCTAACTATTGAAAGTTAGGTTTAGTAACCTAGCCACACGAACATAGGTTTTCAAACCTAACCTAACCTAACCTCATGAAAAAAAGTTAGGTTAGATTCATTTTCACTTTGACTCAGAGAAGTTCCTGACGGTCGGATTTTGTCACCTAACCTTTAAAAGGTAGGTTTAGTAACCTAGCCACACAAACATAGGTTTTCAAATCTAACCTAACCTAACCTCATGAAAAAAAGTTAGGTTAGATTCATTTTCACTTCGACTCAGAGAAGTTCCTGACGGTCAGATTTCGTCACCTAACCATTAAAAGTTAGGTTTAGTAACCTAGCCACACAAACATATGTTTTCAAATCTAACTTAACCTAACCTCATGAAAAAAAGTTAGGTTAGATTCATTTTCACTTCGACTCAGAGAAGTTCCTGACGGTCGGATTTTCTCACCTAACCATTAAAAGTGAGGTTTAGTAACCTAGCCACACAAACATAGGTTTTCAAATCTAACCTATTCTAACCTCATGAAAAAAAGTTAGGTTAGATTCATTTTCACTTCGACTCAGAGAAGTTCCTGACGGTCAGATTTTGTCACCTAACCATTAAAAGGTAGGTTAAGTAACCTAGCCACACAAACATAGGTTTTCAAACCTAACCTAACCTAACCTCATGAAAAAAAGTTAGGTTAGATTCATTTTCACTTTGACTCAGAGAAGTTCCTGACGGTCAGATTTTGTCACCTAACCATTAAAAGGTAGGTTTAGTAACCTAGCCACACAAACATAGGTTTTCAAACCTAACCTAACCTAACCTCATGAAAAAAAGTAAGGTTAGATTCATTTTCACTTTGACTCAGAGAAGTTCCTGACGGTCAGATTTTGTCACCTAACCATTAAAAGGTAGGTTTAGTAACCTAGCCACACAAACATAGGTTTTCAAACCTAACCTAACCTAACCTCATGAAAAAAAGTAAGGTTAGATTCATTTTCACTTTGACTCAGAGAAGTTCCTGACGGTCAGATTTTGTCACCTAACCATTAAAAGGTAGGTTTAGTAACCTAGCCACACAAACATAGGTTTTCAAATCTAACCTAACCTAACCTCATGAAAAAAAGTTAGGTTAGATTCATTTTCACTTTGACTCAGAGAAGTTCCTGACGGTCAGATTTCGTCACCTAACCATTAAAAGGTAGGTTTAGTAACCTAGCCACACAAACATAGGTTTTCAAATCTAACCTAACCTAACCTCATGAAAAAAAGTTAGGTTAGATTCATTTTCACTTCGACTCAGAGCAGTTCCTGACGGTCAGATTTCGTCACCTAACTATTGAAAGTTAGGTTTAGTAACCTAGCCACACGAACATAGGTTTTCAAACCTAACCTAACCTAACCTCATGAAAAAAAGTTAGGTTAGATTCATTTTCACTTTGACTCAGAGAAGTTCCTGACGGTCGGATTTTGTCACCTAACCATTAAAAGTGAGGTTTAGTATTCTAGCCACACAAACATAGGTTTTCAAATCTAACCTAACCTAACCTCATGAAAAAAAGTTAGGTTAGATTCATTTTCACTTCGACTCAGAGAAGTTCCTGACGGTCAGATTTCGTCACCTAACCATTAAAAGTTAGGTTTAGTAACCTAGCCACACAAACATATGTTTTCAAATCTAACTTAACCTAACCTCATGAAAAAGAGTTAGGTTAGATTCATTTTCACTTTGACTCAGAGAAGTTCCTGACGGTCAGATTTTGTCACCTAACCATTAAAAGGTAGGTTTAGTAACCTAGCCACACAAACATAGGTTTTCAAACCTAACCTAACCTAACCTCATGAAAAAAAGTAAGGTTAGATTCATTTTCACTTTGACTCAGAGAAGTTCCTGACGGTCAGATTTTGTCACCTAACCATTAAAAGGTAGGTTTAGTAACCTAGCCACACAAACATAGGTTTTCAAATCTAACTTAACCTAACCTCATGAAAAAAAGTTAGGTTAGATTCATTTTCACTTTGACTCAGAGAAGTTCCTGACGGTCAGATTTTGTCACCTAACCATTAAAAGGTAGGTTTAGTAACCTAGCCACACAAACATAGGTTTTCAAACCTAACCTAACCTAACCTCATGAAAAAAAGTTAGGTTAGATTCATTTTCACTTTGACTCAGAGAAGTTCCTGACGGTCAGATTTTGTCACCTAACCATTAAAATGTAGGTTTAGTAACCTAGCCACACAAACATAGGTTTTCAAATCTAACCTAACCTAACCTCATGAAAAAAAGTTAGGTTAGATTCATTTTCACTTCGACTCAGAGAAGTTCCTGACGGTCAGATTTTGTCACCTAACCATTAAAAGTGAGGTTTAGTAACCTAGCCACACAAACATAGGTTTTCAAACCTAACCTAACCTAACCTCATGAAAAAAAGTTAGGTTAGATTCATTTTCACTTTGACTCAGAGAAGTTCCTGACGGTCAGATTTCGTCACCTAACCATTTAAAGTTAGGTTTAGTAACCTAGCCACACAAACATAGGTTTTCAAATCTAACCTAACCTAACCTCATGAAAAAAAGTTAGGTTAGATTCATTTTCACTTCGACTCAGAGCAGTTCCTGACGGTCAGATTTCGTCACCTAACTATTGAAAGTTAGGTTTAGTAACCTAGCCACACGAACATAGGTTTTCAAACCTAACCTAACCTAACCTCATGAAAAAAAGTTAGGTTAGGTTCATTTTCACTTTGACTCAGAGAAGTTCCTGACGGTCAGATTTTGTCACCTAACCATTAAAAGGTAGGTTTAGTAACCTAGCCACACAAACATAGGTTTTCAAACCTAACCTAACCTAACCTCATGAAAAAAAGTTAGGTTAGATTCATTTTCACTTTGACTCAGAGAAGTTCCTGACGGTCGGATTTTGTCACCTAACCATTAAAAGTGAGGTTTAGTAACCTAGCCACACAAACATAGGTTTTCAAATCTAACCTAACCTAACCTCATGAAAAAAAGTTAGGTTAGATTCATTTTCACTTCGACTCAGAGAAGTTCCTGACGGTCAGATTTCGTCACCTAACCATTAAAAGTTAGGTTTAGTAACCTAGCCACACAAACATATGTTTTCAAATCTAACTTAACCTAACCTCATGAAAAAGAGTTAGGTTAGATTCATTTTCACTTTGACTCAGAGAAGTTCCTGACGGTCAGATTTTGTCACCTAACCATTAAAAGGTAGGTTTAGTAACCTAGCCACACAAACATAGGTTTTCAAACCTAACCTAACCTAACCTCATGAAAAAAAGTTAGGTTAGATTCATTTTCACTTTGACTCAGAGAAGTTCCTGACGGTCGGATTTTGTCACCTAACCATTAAAAGGTAGGTTTAGTAACCTAGCCACACAAACATAGGTTTTCAAACCTAACCTAACCTAACCTCATGAAAAAAAGTTAGGTTAGATTCATTTTCACTTTGACTCAGAGAAGTTCCTGACGGTCAGATTTCGTCACCTAACCATTAAAAGTTAGGTTTAGTAACCTAGCCACACAAACATATGTTTTCAAATCTAACTTAACCTAACCTCATGAAAAAAAGTTAGGTTAGATTCATTTTCACTTCGACTCAGAGAAGTTCCTGACGGTCAGATTTTGTCACCTAACCATTAAAAGTGAGGTTTAGTAACCTAGCCACACAAACATAGGTTTTCAAATCTAACCTAACCTCATGAAAAAAAGTAAGGTTAGATTCATTTTCACTTCGACTCAGAGAAGTTCCTGACGGTCAGATTTTGCCACCTAACCATTAAAAGTGAGGTTTAGTAACCTAGCCACACAAACATAGGTTTTCAAACCTAACCTAACCTAACCTCATGAAAAAAAGTTAGGTTAGATTCATTTTCACTTTGACTCAGAGAAGTTCCTGACGGTCAGATTTTGTCACCTAACCATTAAAATGTAGGTTTAGTAACCTAGCCACACAAACATAGGTTTTCAAATCTAACCTAACCTAACCTCATGAAAAAAAGTTAGGTTAGATTCATTTTCACTTCGACTCAGAGAAGTTCCTGACGGTCAGATTTTGTCACCTAACCATTAAAAGTGAGGTTTAGTAACCTAGCCACACAAACATAGGTTTTCAAACCTAACCTAACCTAACCTCATGAAAAAAAGTTAGGTTAGATTCATTTTCACTTTGACTCAGAGAAGTTCCTGACGGTCAGATTTCGTCACCTAACCATTAAAAGTTAGGTTTAGTAACCTAGCCACACAAACATAGGTTTTCAAATCTAACCTAACCTAACCTCATGAAAAAAAGTTAGGTTAGATTCATTTTCACTTCGACTCAGAGCAGTTCCTGACGGTCAGATTTCGTCACCTAACTATTGAAAGTTAGGTTTAGTAACCTAGCCACACGAACATAGGTTTTCAAACCTAACCTAACCTAACCTCATGAAAAAAAGTTAGGTTAGATTCATTTTCACTTTGACTCAGAGAAGTTCCTGACGGTCGGATTTTGTCACCTAACCATTAAAAGGTAGGTTTAGTAACCTAGCCACACAAACATAGGTTTTCAAATCTAACCTAACCTAACCTCATGAAAAAAAGTTAGGTTAGATTCATTTTCACTTCGACTCAGAGAAGTTCCTGACGGTCAGATTTTGTCACCTAACCATTAAAAGGTAGGTTTAGTAACCTAGCCACACAAACATAGGTTTTCAAACCTAACCTAACCTAACCTCATGAAAAAAAGTTAGGTTAGATTCATTTTCACTTTGACTCAGAGAAGTTCCTGACGGTCAGATTTCGTCACCTAACCATTAAAAGTTAGGTTTAGTAACCTAGCCACACAAACATATGTTTTCAAATCTAACTTAACCTAACCTCATGAAAAAAAGTTAGGTTAGATTTATTTTCACTTTGACTCAGAGAAGTTCCTGACGGTCGGATTTTGTCACCTAACCATTAAAAGGTAGGTTTAGTAACCTAGCCACACAAACATAGGTTTTCAAATCTAACCTAACCTAACCTCATGAAAAAAAGTTAGGTTAGATTCATTTTCACTTCGACTCAGAGAAGTTCCTGACGGTCAGATTTCGTCACCTAACCATTAAAAGTTAGGTTTAGTAACCTAGCCACACAAACATATGTTTTCAAATCTAACTTAACCTAACCTCATGAAAAAGAGTTAGGTTAGATTCATTTTCACTTTGACTCAGAGAAGTTCCTGACGGTCAGATTTTGTCACCTAACCATTAAAAGGTAGGTTTAGTAACCTAGCCACACAAACATAGGTTTTCAAACCTAACCTAACCTAACCTCATGAAAAAAAGTTAGGTTAGATTCATTTTCACTTTGACTCAGAGAAGTTCCTGACGGTCGGATTTTGTCACCTAACCATTAAAAGGTAGGTTTAGTAACCTAGCCACACAAACATAGGTTTTCAAACCTAACCTAACCTAACCTCATGAAAAAAAGTTAGGTTAGATTCATTTTCACTTTGACTCAGAGAAGTTCCTGACGGTCAGATTTCGTCACCTAACCATTAAAAGTTAGGTTTAGTAACCTAGCCACACAAACATATGTTTTCAAATCTAACTTAACCTAACCTCATGAAAAAAAGTTAGGTTAGATTCATTTTCACTTCGACTCAGAGAAGTTCCTGACGGTCAGATTTTGTCACCTAACCATTAAAAGTGAGGTTTAGTAACCTAGCCACACAAACATAGGTTTTCAAATCTAACCTAACCTCATGAAAAAAAGTAAGGTTAGATTCATTTTCACTTCGACTCAGAGAAGTTCCTGACGGTCAGATTTTGCCACCTAACCATTAAAAGTGAGGTTTAGTAACCTAGCCACACAAACATAGGTTTTCAAACCTAACCTAACCTAACCTCATGAAAAAAAGTTAGGTTAGATTCATTTTCACTTTGACTCAGAGAAGTTCCTGACGGTCAGATTTCGTCACCTAACCATTAAAAGTTAGGTTTAGTAACCTAGCCACACAAACATAGGTTTTCAAATCTAACCTAACCTAACCTCATGAAAAAAAGTTAGGTTAGATTCATTTTCACTTCGACTCAGAGCAGTTCCTGACGGTCAGATTTCGTCACCTAACTATTGAAAGTTAGGTTTAGTAACCTAGCCACACGAACATAGGTTTTCAAACCTAACCTAACCTAACCTCATGAAAAAAAGTTAGGTTAGATTCATTTTCACTTTGACTCAGAGAAGTTCCTGACGGTCGGATTTTGTCACCTAACCATTAAAAGGTAGGTTTAGTAACCTAGCCACACAAACATAGGTTTTCAAATCTAACCTAACCTAACCTCATGAAAAAAAGTTAGGTTAGATTCATTTTCACTTCGACTCAGAGAAGTTCCTGACGGTCAGATTTTGTCACCTAACCATTAAAAGGTAGGTTTAGTAACCTAGCCACACAAACATAGGTTTTCAAACCTAACCTAACCTAACCTCATGAAAAAAAGTTAGGTTAGATTCATTTTCACTTTGACTCAGAGAAGTTCCTGACGGTCAGATTTCGTCACCTAACCATTAAAAGTTAGGTTTAGTAACCTAGCCACACAAACATATGTTTTCAAATCTAACTTAACCTAACCTCATGAAAAAAAGTTAGGTTAGATTCATTTTCACTTTGACTCAGAGAAGTTCCTGACGGTCGGATTTTGTCACCTAACCATTAAAAGGTAGGTTTAGTAACCTAGCCACACAAACATATGTTTTCAAATCTAACTTAACCTAACCTCATGAAAAAGAGTTAGGTTAGATTCATTTTCACTTTGACTCAGAGAAGTTCCTGACGGTCAGATTTTGTCACCTAACCATTAAAAGGTAGGTTTAGTAACCTAGCCACACAAACATAGGTTTTCAAACCTAACCTAACCTAACCTCATGAAAAAAAGTTAGGTTAGATTCATTTTCACTTTGACTCAGAGAAGTTCCTGACGGTCGGATTTTGTCACCTAACCATTAAAAGGTAGGTTTAGTAACCTAGCCACACAAACATAGGTTTTCAAACCTAACCTAACCTAACCTCATGAAAAAAAGTTAGGTTAGATTCATTTTCACTTTGACTCAGAGAAGTTCCTGACGGTCAGATTTCGTCACCTAACCATTAAAAGTTAGGTTTAGTAACCTAGCCACACAAACATATGTTTTCAAATCTAACTTAACCTAACCTCATGAAAAAAAGTTAGGTTAGATTCATTTTCACTTCGACTCAGAGAAGTTCCTGACGGTCAGATTTTGTCACCTAACCATTAAAAGTGAGGTTTAGTAACCTAGCCACACAAACATAGGTTTTCAAATCTAACCTAACCTCATGAAAAAAAGTAAGGTTAGATTCATTTTCACTTCGACTCAGAGAAGTTCCTGACGGTCAGATTTTGCCACCTAACCATTAAAAGTGAGGTTTAGTAACCTAGCCACACAAACATAGGTTTTCAAACCTAACCTAACCTAACCTCATGAAAAAAAGTTAGGTTAGATTCATTTTCACTTTGACTCAGAGAAGTTCCTGACGGTCAGATTTTGTCACCTAACCATTAAAATGTAGGTTTAGTAACCTAGCCACACAAACATAGGTTTTCAAATCTAACCTAACCTAACCTCATGAAAAAAAGTTAGGTTAGATTCATTTTCACTTCGACTCAGAGAAGTTCCTGACGGTCAGATTTTGTCACCTAACCATTAAAAGTGAGGTTTAGTAACCTAGCCACACAAACATAGGTTTTCAAACCTAACCTAACCTAACCTCATGAAAAAAAGTTAGGTTAGATTCATTTTCACTTTGACTCAGAGAAGTTCCTGACGGTCAGATTTCGTCACCTAACCATTAAAAGTTAGGTTTAGTAACCTAGCCACACAAACATAGGTTTTCAAATCTAACCTAACCTAACCTCATGAAAAAAAGTTAGGTTAGATTCATTTTCACTTCGACTCAGAGCAGTTCCTGACGGTCAGATTTCGTCACCTAACTATTGAAAGTTAGGTTTAGTAACCTAGCCACACGAACATAGGTTTTCAAACCTAACCTAACCTAACCTCATGAAAAAAAGTTAGGTTAGATTCATTTTCACTTTGACTCAGAGAAGTTCCTGACGGTCGGATTTTGTCACCTAACCATTAAAAGGTAGGTTTAGTAACCTAGCCACACAAACATAGGTTTTCAAATCTAACCTAACCTAACCTCATGAAAAAAAGTTAGGTTAGATTCATTTTCACTTTGACTCAGAGAAGTTCCTGACGGTCAGATTTTGTCACCTAACCATTAAAATGTAGGTTTAGTAACCTAGCCACACAAACATAGGTTTTCAAATCTAACCTAACCTAACCTCATGAAAAAAAGTTAGGTTAGATTCATTTTCACTTCGACTCAGAGAAGTTCCTGACGGTCAGATTTTGTCACCTAACCATTAAAAGTGAGGTTTAGTAACCTAGCCACACAAACATAGGTTTTCAAACCTAACCTAACCTAACCTCATGAAAAAAAGTTAGGTTAGATTCATTTTCACTTTGACTCAGAGAAGTTCCTGACGGTCAGATTTCGTCACCTAACCATTTAAAGTTAGGTTTAGTAACCTAGCCACACAAACATAGGTTTTCAAATCTAACCTAACCTAACCTCATGAAAAAAAGTTAGGTTAGATTCATTTTCACTTCGACTCAGAGCAGTTCCTGACGGTCAGATTTCGTCACCTAACTATTGAAAGTTAGGTTTAGTAACCTAGCCACACGAACATAGGTTTTCAAACCTAACCTAACCTAACCTCATGAAAAAAAGTTAGGTTAGGTTCATTTTCACTTTGACTCAGAGAAGTTCCTGACGGTCGGATTTTGTCACCTAACCATTAAAAGTGAGGTTTAGTAACCTAGCCACACAAACATAGGTTTTCAAATCTAACCTAACCTAACCTCATGAAAAAAAGTTAGGTTAGATTCATTTTCACTTCGACTCAGAGAAGTTCCTGACGGTCAGATTTCGTCACCTAACCATTAAAAGGTAGGTTTAGTAACCTAGCCACACAAACATAGGTTTTCAAACCTAACCTAACCTAACCTCATGAAAAAAAGTTAGGTTAGATTCATTTTCACTTTGACTCAGAGAAGTTCCTGACGGTCGGATTTTGTCACCTAACCATTAAAAGTGAGGTTTAGTAACCTAGCCACACAAACATAGGTTTTCAAATCTAACCTAACCTAACCTCATGAAAAAAAGTTAGGTTAGATTCATTTTCACTTCGACTCAGAGAAGTTCCTGACGGTCAGATTTCGTCACCTAACCATTAAAAGTTAGGTTTAGTAACCTAGCCACACAAACATATGTTTTCAAATCTAACTTAACCTAACCTCATGAAAAAGAGTTAGGTTAGATTCATTTTCACTTTGACTCAGAGAAGTTCCTGACGGTCAGATTTTGTCACCTAACCATTAAAAGGTAGGTTTAGTAACCTAGCCACACAAACATAGGTTTTCAAACCTAACCTAACCTAACCTCATGAAAAAAAGTTAGGTTAGATTCATTTTCACTTTGACTCAGAGAAGTTCCTGACGGTCGGATTTTGTCACCTAACCATTAAAAGGTAGGTTTAGTAACCTAGCCACACAAACATAGGTTTTCAAACCTAACCTAACCTAACCTCATGAAAAAAAGTTAGGTTAGATTCATTTTCACTTTGACTCAGAGAAGTTCCTGACGGTCAGATTTCGTCACCTAACCATTAAAAGTTAGGTTTAGTAACCTAGCCACACAAACATATGTTTTCAAATCTAACTTAACCTAACCTCATGAAAAAAAGTTAGGTTAGATTCATTTTCACTTCGACTCAGAGAAGTTCCTGACGGTCAGATTTTGTCACCTAACCATTAAAAGTGAGGTTTAGTAACCTAGCCACACAAACATAGGTTTTCAAATCTAACCTAACCTCATGAAAAAAAGTAAGGTTAGATTCATTTTCACTTCGACTCAGAGAAGTTCCTGACGGTCAGATTTTGCCACCTAACCATTAAAAGTGAGGTTTAGTAACCTAGCCACACAAACATAGGTTTTCAAACCTAACCTAACCTAACCTCATGAAAAAAAGTTAGGTTAGATTCATTTTCACTTTGACTCAGAGAAGTTCCTGACGGTCAGATTTTGTCACCTAACCATTAAAATGTAGGTTTAGTAACCTAGCCACACAAACATAGGTTTTCAAATCTAACCTAACCTAACCTCATGAAAAAAAGTTAGGTTAGATTCATTTTCACTTCGACTCAGAGAAGTTCCTGACGGTCAGATTTTGTCACCTAACCATTAAAAGTGAGGTTTAGTAACCTAGCCACACAAACATAGGTTTTCAAACCTAACCTAACCTAACCTCATGAAAAAAAGTTAGGTTAGATTCATTTTCACTTTGACTCAGAGAAGTTCCTGACGGTCAGATTTCGTCACCTAACCATTAAAAGTTAGGTTTAGTAACCTAGCCACACAAACATAGGTTTTCAAATCTAACCTAACCTAACCTCATGAAAAAAAGTTAGGTTAGATTCATTTTCACTTCGACTCAGAGCAGTTCCTGACGGTCAGATTTCGTCACCTAACTATTGAAAGTTAGGTTTAGTAACCTAGCCACACGAACATAGGTTTTCAAACCTAACCTAACCTAACCTCATGAAAAAAAGTTAGGTTAGATTCATTTTCACTTTGACTCAGAGAAGTTCCTGACGGTCGGATTTTGTCACCTAACCATTAAAAGGTAGGTTTAGTAACCTAGCCACACAAACATAGGTTTTCAAATCTAACCTAACCTAACCTCATGAAAAAAAGTTAGGTTAGATTCATTTTCACTTCGACTCAGAGAAGTTCCTGACGGTCAGATTTTGTCACCTAACCATTAAAAGGTAGGTTTAGTAACCTAGCCACACAAACATAGGTTTTCAAACCTAACCTAACCTAACCTCATGAAAAAAAGTTAGGTTAGATTCATTTTCACTTTGACTCAGAGAAGTTCCTGACGGTCAGATTTCGTCACCTAACCATTAAAAGTTAGGTTTAGTAACCTAGCCACACAAACATAGGTTTTCAAATCTAACTTAACCTAACCTCATGAAAAAAAGTTAGGTTAGATTCATTTTCACTTTGACTCAGAGAAGTTCCTGACGGTCGGATTTTGTCACCTAACCATTAAAAGGTAGGTTTAGTAACCTAGCCACACAAACATAGGTTTTCAAATCTAACCTAACCTAACCTCATGAAAAAAAGTTAGGTTAGATTCATTTTCACTTCGACTCAGAGAAGTTCCTGACGGTCAGATTTCGTCACCTAACCATTAAAAGTTAGGTTTAGTAACCTAGCCACACAAACATATGTTTTCAAATCTAACCTAACCTAACCTCATGAAAAAAAGTTAGGTTAGATTCATTTTCACTTCGACTCAGAGAAGTTCCTGACGGTCAGATTTCGTCACCTAACCATTAAAAGTTAGGTTTAGTAACCTAGCCACACAAACATAGGTTTTCAAACCTAACCTAACCTAACCTCATGAAAAAAAGTTAGGTTAGATTCATTTTCACTTTGACTCAGAGAAGTTCCTGACGGTCGGATTTTGTCACCTAACCATTAAAAGGTAGGTTTAGTAACCTAGCCACACAAACATAGGTTTTCAAACCTAACCTAACCTAACCTCATGAAAAAAAGTTAGGTTAGATTCATTTTCACTTTGACTCAGAGAAGTTCCTGACGGTCAGATTTCGTCACCTAACCATTAAAAGTTAGGTTTAGTAACCTAGCCACACAAACATATGTTTTCAAATCTAACTTAACCTAACCTCATGAAAAAAAGTTAGGTTAGATTCATTTTCACTTCGACTCAGAGAAGTTCCTGACGGTCAGATTTTGTCACCTAACCATTAAAAGTGAGGTTTAGTAACCTAGCCACACAAACATAGGTTTTCAAATCTAACCTAACCTCATGAAAAAAAGTAAGGTTAGATTCATTTTCACTTCGACTCAGAGAAGTTCCTGACGGTCAGATTTTGCCACCTAACCATTAAAAGTGAGGTTTAGTAACCTAGCCACACAAACATAGGTTTTCAAACCTAACCTAACCTAACCTCATGAAAAAAAGTTAGGTTAGATTCATTTTCACTTTGACTCAGAGAAGTTCCTGACGGTCAGATTTCGTCACCTAACCATTAAAAGTTAGGTTTAGTAACCTAGCCACACAAACATAGGTTTTCAAATCTAACCTAACCTAACCTCATGAAAAAAAGTTAGGTTAGATTCATTTTCACTTCGACTCAGAGCAGTTCCTGACGGTCAGATTTCGTCACCTAACTATTGAAAGTTAGGTTTAGTAACCTAGCCACACGAACATAGGTTTTCAAACCTAACCTAACCTAACCTCATGAAAAAAAGTTAGGTTAGATTCATTTTCACTTTGACTCAGAGAAGTTCCTGACGGTCGGATTTTGTCACCTAACCATTAAAAGGTAGGTTTAGTAACCTAGCCACACAAACATAGGTTTTCAAATCTAACCTAACCTAACCTCATGAAAAAAAGTTAGGTTAGATTCATTTTCACTTCGACTCAGAGAAGTTCCTGACGGTCAGATTTTGTCACCTAACCATTAAAAGGTAGGTTTAGTAACCTAGCCACACAAACATAGGTTTTCAAACCTAACCTAACCTAACCTCATGAAAAAAAGTTAGGTTAGATTCATTTTCACTTTGACTCAGAGAAGTTCCTGACGGTCAGATTTCGTCACCTAACCATTAAAAGTTAGGTTTAGTAACCTAGCCACACAAACATATGTTTTCAAATCTAACTTAACCTAACCTCATGAAAAAAAGTTAGGTTAGATTCATTTTCACTTTGACTCAGAGAAGTTCCTGACGGTCGGATTTTGTCACCTAACCATTAAAAGGTAGGTTTAGTAACCTAGCCACACAAACATATGTTTTCAAATCTAACTTAACCTAACCTCATGAAAAAGAGTTAGGTTAGATTCATTTTCACTTTGACTCAGAGAAGTTCCTGACGGTCAGATTTTGTCACCTAACCATTAAAAGGTAGGTTTAGTAACCTAGCCACACAAACATAGGTTTTCAAACCTAACCTAACCTAACCTCATGAAAAAAAGTTAGGTTAGATTCATTTTCACTTTGACTCAGAGAAGTTCCTGACGGTCGGATTTTGTCACCTAACCATTAAAAGGTAGGTTTAGTAACCTAGCCACACAAACATAGGTTTTCAAACCTAACCTAACCTAACCTCATGAAAAAAAGTTAGGTTAGATTCATTTTCACTTTGACTCAGAGAAGTTCCTGACGGTCAGATTTCGTCACCTAACCATTAAAAGTTAGGTTTAGTAACCTAGCCACACAAACATATGTTTTCAAATCTAACTTAACCTAACCTCATGAAAAAAAGTTAGGTTAGATTCATTTTCACTTCGACTCAGAGAAGTTCCTGACGGTCAGATTTTGTCACCTAACCATTAAAAGTGAGGTTTAGTAACCTAGCCACACAAACATAGGTTTTCAAATCTAACCTAACCTCATGAAAAAAAGTAAGGTTAGATTCATTTTCACTTCGACTCAGAGAAGTTCCTGACGGTCAGATTTTGCCACCTAACCATTAAAAGTGAGGTTTAGTAACCTAGCCACACAAACATAGGTTTTCAAACCTAACCTAACCTAACCTCATGAAAAAAAGTTAGGTTAGATTCATTTTCACTTTGACTCAGAGAAGTTCCTGACGGTCAGATTTTGTCACCTAACCATTAAAATGTAGGTTTAGTAACCTAGCCACACAAACATAGGTTTTCAAATCTAACCTAACCTAACCTCATGAAAAAAAGTTAGGTTAGATTCATTTTCACTTCGACTCAGAGAAGTTCCTGACGGTCAGATTTTGTCACCTAACCATTAAAAGTGAGGTTTAGTAACCTAGCCACACAAACATAGGTTTTCAAACCTAACCTAACCTAACCTCATGAAAAAAAGTTAGGTTAGATTCATTTTCACTTTGACTCAGAGAAGTTCCTGACGGTCAGATTTCGTCACCTAACCATTAAAAGTTAGGTTTAGTAACCTAGCCACACAAACATAGGTTTTCAAATCTAACCTAACCTAACCTCATGAAAAAAAGTTAGGTTAGATTCATTTTCACTTCGACTCAGAGCAGTTCCTGACGGTCAGATTTCGTCACCTAACTATTGAAAGTTAGGTTTAGTAACCTAGCCACACGAACATAGGTTTTCAAACCTAACCTAACCTAACCTCATGAAAAAAAGTTAGGTTAGATTCATTTTCACTTTGACTCAGAGAAGTTCCTGACGGTCGGATTTTGTCACCTAACCATTAAAAGGTAGGTTTAGTAACCTAGCCACACAAACATAGGTTTTCAAATCTAACCTAACCTAACCTCATGAAAAAAAGTTAGGTTAGATTCATTTTCACTTCGACTCAGAGAAGTTCCTGACGGTCAGATTTTGTCACCTAACCATTAAAAGGTAGGTTTAGTAACCTAGCCACACAAACATAGGTTTTCAAACCTAACCTAACCTAACCTCATGAAAAAAAGTTAGGTTAGATTCATTTTCACTTTGACTCAGAGAAGTTCCTGACGGTCAGATTTCGTCACCTAACCATTAAAAGTTAGGTTTAGTAACCTAGCCACACAAACATATGTTTTCAAATCTAACTTAACCTAACCTCATGAAAAAAAGTTAGGTTAGATTCATTTTCACTTCGACTCAGACTCAGACGACAGACGACAGCGACGCAGTCGCAATGTGTATTTCCTATTCATATTTTTTTCTTTATTATAATGCTTGCGCGATCTAACGGAGGATAGTGACCTCTTGTGGCCAATAGCGGAACACATTGTTCATTTCTTATAACCTTTATGCAACAGTAGGTTATCTTTCTCCACTTGTCAATTGATTGCGCTGGGAGTTTTTTTTTAGCTCAAGCATTAAAACGTCACTTATCGTACTGTTTAGTGTTTTTTTGCCAATATTTTAGCAATAAATTAGATACTTTTGGTTAAAAAAAAACTTTTTTGACTGTACTTTCGTGAATAGCATTTGGTTACTTTGTGGATAAAAATACTCATACGTTATTTAGTAATTCTTCGATTTTGTAATTTTAATTAAATTTGTGTGTCGCAGTGCTGGCAGCTATTGCAGGTTAAGAGCCTTCCGCTCACTCGGCTCGCTATGTCATATAACACTCAACGTGAATGGTTTTAATAGTAGCAACCTATAGAAAGAATAATGAAAGAAAACACAACAACAAATTCAAATCATTTTTTATTTTTATTTAATGGAAGTCATGAGGGACAGGAATCATTAACAAAACACTCGGCGCGCTTGCCGACGACTATCATTGACAGGGAAACAACATCTTGCTCGTAGCATACTCCACCATGTTTCCTGAAAGATCACATTTCCAGGTCGGATTGCGATCGTTTTCATCTAGTACGTTTGCAGTTTTGAAGTGAAGACAGTTTTAATTATACTATACGTCATTAGCACTTACATAGTAAAGTCTGATTACTCATGGTAAAAAGGCATTGAAGAAGCTTCATTTTTTTTTTCAAAATCTAAGACAAGCACAAATAACTAGTGGATTTTATACACTTCCGAGGGTCAAAATTAGTTCCTGGAATGTAGTGTTTACTAGTTTTTGTGATTGCGATATTTCATTGTATTTTTAATGAGTAGCTGACCAACCAGTTTAACCGGTAAGTTTTTGTGAGGTTTGCGGTTGATCCGTAAGTCGACAAGCGCGCCGCGTCGTCGCACAAAGATATTTACACGAGGTGAGCTGATGGCGATGAGCTTCGGTCGCGATTTTCTTACTCTATTAACTCTGGTGTTCAGTGGACGTTCAATCTCAAAGTCTAGATATAATGACCTAGAGGTCACATTCTCTGTTTTTCAGGTTATCAAAACGGTTGTGTGGATGAATAATAATATTAAGAAACACCAATCTTATGATTACATGCAAGATTTTGTATGCAGTTGCAAAACAAAAACTGACCAAAGTGTTTGAATGACATTTAAACCCAAGATCCATGAATTGCATTAGTAAGATAAGATAAAATTGTACAATTAATATTTATTGCACAAAAACACATTCATCACCTTATTATTGAAGCTATTATTATTTAAGTACCTGGTAGTGCTAATTTTACGTTGCTAGATTAAAGAATGAACGTCCACCGGCACCTTATATTTTATAAATATCTCAATAGATTTGTCGATAAAACTATCGAACTAACTTACAAATATTTACACAAACGCTTATAGTCTCTATAGCGATACCCCGCATCGTTACAGTAAGTACGTATATACAGACAATTTACATCCATTCGATGGACAGAAGAATTATTAAATTTCAAAATATAATAGCAACGATAAATAAACTTTTTCAATACGTATGCATTATTTAGTTTTCTGCCGATGTCATGCACAACACAAATTGTCGTACAACTTCCAGGGTTTAAGAGTCCCACTTTTGTTGGCTTTAAAACTGTCCCACTGTTCTTAATTCTGTAGAAACAAATAATGCACACACAAACCATCACTATATTTTAATTACATTTAATTGTTGAGCTCCAACATATCTATATGTCGTCTCGATCCATTGCAGCATGGACAGATAGGTCGCCGCCGACGGGTCTCCACGAATTACGATCAAGATATTTAGGTAAACTACCAACCATTCTGCTAATTGTATTTCAATCATCCTGTGTAGACTCAATTGAGCGAACAATACAAGCGTATTTATTCAAAACTTTATTCAGTAGTCTGATTCACTGCTCTGTTAATGTAGATAAGACATGGCATTTAGGTAGGTACTCATACTGATGTACTAACCATCGCAGCATGACATTAATTCATAAAAAACTGAATCAGTTCTTTGTCATCATTTGTATGTTATATTTTTACTAGGTATCCCGCTTCCAGAGATTTTTACTGTTGCGGAAGCTCGGGCTACTAAATCAGCCCTCTGTCTGGATTTTCCCAATTATCGCTTGTGATATTTTGAAAGATCTAATAAAAGGTTCTTGCAAAGCACGAGTTATGACACCTTTGGTGTGACACGTGTCGAGCAGGCTGTTTTATATAAAACGGTTTAATTATACTGATTGAGTTTCCTAAGAATAATGCGTAAGGGCAGTAGTGAGACCAACAACGGCCAGTAATGGCGCGAGCGGAGCTCAGAGCGGAAAGATAACGTGTCGGTACGTGGCGAGTGCGAGCGCGAACGCCGCGGCGAGGAAGCGCGCTCCGCTCGACTGCGCGCGGGACCCGCTCGTGTTGCGACTCAGTGTCGCCGCCATTTTGTCACCTGAAAGATAATATAAAATTAATCCAGTTACGGTGAATGACTCAGCCTTTAGAGTTTTTATGAGAGTAAGAAACTGGTTCTGATCTAGACTTAATGAGGAGACAGTAGGTTATTTCTGTCAAATATATTGGTAACAACACGGTAGGTAAGCACAATCAAGTGCTTTTGCAGGAGGAAAACGAATACTTGCTATAGTGTAACGAAGATTCACATGCAGTAAGATTTCAAAGATCAATGATGCCTTCCATTGTGTTAGTGTGAACTGGGCTTCGTAGTTAAAACAAAAGACAAAAGCCGGTGGTAGACACTCACTGCCCTCGGAGACATAGACGTATATATGCGCGGGCTCGGTGTTCGCCGCGCAGCAGGTGTAGTTGCCGGAGTGCGCGTGAGTGGCGGCGCGGATGGCGAGCGTGGACTGCGTCTTGGGCCCCGGCTCCGTGACCACGGTGACGCCGCGCGCCGCGTCGTAGTTGATCATGCGCGAGTTGTGGTACCAGAACACGTACTGCGGCGGTACTGGGCTCTGGAGTAGTAGACAGGCGTTGGTTGGTTAAAGAATAAAAAAATAAAGAACAGAAAAAATGACATATAACGCTGGCTGGCTCTAGAGTATCAAGCCAAGTGCAAGAAAAGAGAACTAGCAAGCAGCCACGTGTGTGATAATATCACATGAACTATTTGGATTCACTTTTGACAACCTCGTTCATTTATAGTTATTTTACATTCCTAAACATATCTTTAGCTCATAGTGATCTCCCCTACCAAGACACATGTCACTTGCAGGTTCAATCTCCAACACACCCAGGAAATATGTTCTAACGTGAGGAATGTTTTTGTTGGTTCGATGTTTGGGCCAGCCATTTAATACTTCTGATTAGTTTATGGTCAGACAACTATGTGTAAAGAAGTGTAAAGATATTTGGTAATATCTCCTCACCTTCTCTATGATGCAGACGAGGTTGATGGTGGAGCCCGCGTCGACGTGGTGCTCGTCCGCGCCCAGGATGAACGCCTCAGGGACCGCAATGTGCAGGTGCACCAGCCTTGACAGAGTGCCCCTCGCAGTAGACACCTTCACACATTCAAAGAAGTGTATATTTAAAGTTTATTCATATGGATCGCCCCCAACAAAGTTTCAAAAGCTAAGTCCACACGAACGAAATCGCTGCCAACGGGAATAACGACATTTCGAAAATGTTTTCGAATTCATTCGTTCGCCAGTTGGAGGCTAAACGAGCATGCATAAAGTTTTGGTTACCTGGCATTCGTAGGTGCCATTGTCACGTTTCTGCACGTATTTTATTTGTAAAATCCAGTCGTCCGAACCCTCGCTGTGCAGCACCTGGAATAAAAAATCATACATATGCTTCAGTTAACTGCCAAATACAAGTACCTACATCAAGTATAAGTTTTAGTAAAACAGGGTACAACAGATTCCTTTTAAGGGTACACATATTGTGTTTTTACCTGAAACCTCTCATCGTTGGTGTACATGAGCACGCCCGAGCTGATGATGTGCCAGTCGCGGCGACGCACCCACGACACCTGCAACCAAAACTGCTGTTGAAGACCGTCTCCCTACATTTATATTTCTCACTCATGAGGTTAGAAAGCAACAAAAAAATAAAATGGCACACAAAAGGTTACTACAAATACCCTGAATAAGCACTAGGCTCTGTTTCATCAACAAACATTTGCGCTGGTTCAGGCAACACACTCGTGCTAGTGTTTAATACGTCAGCAATTTCGATAAGAGGCGATACTACACCTCTATATTGCTTTCACCAAGCAAGTAGTAGTACGAGTACTACTCGTGCGCGATGAGTTGATGCCTGTCACAAAAGCGTTTTTGTACCAAAAACTTTCGTCCCGATAATAGATACCGGCACGTGCCAGGTCGTTTTTCTCCCCAAACATATGTCCGATTGCCCTCTCCAAGTAACGACCTAAGCCGAGGTTCTTACCCCACTCTGTGGTGCCCTTAGCTCGTTACTCTAAGTATTTGAGGTTGAGAGCCCTAAGCGCTCACCCCACAGTCCGAAAAAACTGTCGAGGCCACAACAGTAGTCATTGAGAAAAAAAACAAAAACTTGCGATGTGTAAGGTACTATACTATACTATAATATGATACTATACTATATGATACTATACTATATTATATGAGCTATCCGGGCAAAATTTCCGATATGAACTGTACTAAGTCGTATTCCAGCAAGTCTCAACTTATTGCGCAAATGCGCACGTTAGTAATTACTACGTGTAAATTCTCCCACTTCCATAGAATCATTGTGAAATGAAATTGTTGAAATTTTACAACGATCGGATCTACAACGATGTCACACTTCATTGTAAACACATTTTGATATTCATTACGTATTGCCTTCTTTAAAAACTTCTGGCTACTCTACTACTGCACAAGTATATGTAAAAAGTTTCAGTAATTATGCCATAATAAAACTCCTGAAGTTACAACCGTATGAACCTATAACTCCGTGTATAATTAACATTTGCGTGTCGAAGCAGTCTATGACTCAGTGCTTGGCATAAAAGCTTTTCCAATTAAAAATAATTAAGTGTTATATTACTTGTACGCTTTCGAATGGGTGTGTATTGTTAGAAGTTAGTTTGAATTTGCCCAAACGCCGCAACGGAGAGAACACTAAACGGAAGCTATAAGCATAAAATAATAATTATGATTAAGAGCTTTATTATCGTGCTGGTGCGAAATGTTTGCAAATGTCGCCTCTCTAACTGTGAGTGCTGTAAGGTTTTATACATATAACGCTATGCACTTTTACTGTTATTGCCCTGGCTTTCAGAACATCACGAATCAAGGCCCTTTAAAAAAACGTATTAAGCATTTTTTACACATAAAGCTAAATGCCGACTACTTGAGATTAATAAACGAAGATGATAACTGAGTCTTCTGAACGAGATACATCATGAATCAGTTACATGATGTGAAGACTAGGTTCCACTATTCACGAAGCTAAATGAAATGACTGACTCTATCAATGTCAGGCGGTACTCGCTATCTGTTTTACAGCTGAAGCCATCCAGTGCTTGTATCCTAAACGTAAACCACAGAACGCTCTTTCGCGGTTCTCTCGCAATGATGGCAAGGCTCTCTGGGTTCCAGAGACCCTTGCCATCCTCGGCACCTGTATTTTACAAGTAGACCAGTAGATCACTGACCCCTCTCTCGCCGAGGTTCCTCACAGGACAGTGCAGGAAGGCGACGGCCCCGAGCTGCACCAGCACGTCCTCTTGCGTGTTGTTGATGGTCGGCTCGCGGTGCAGGTGTAGCCCCTCCAGCGAGCCGTACCACAGCTCACGCCATGCCGGCACCTCTGCCATCTCCGGCACCTGTGGGGTTGAAAAGATAATACAGCTGAAATACAAGCTGAATCAGAGAAACTTATATTTAGATCTTGTGCAACAACGAGGCCTTTAGGAAAAAAACGTATTTTTTTTCGAAAGGCAAAACGCGGTAGTCTATGGGCAGAGGTGATTATATTCATTAAGGACCCTCTAGCCAGCTAGTTTGCTCCTTCTGTTATAAAAAAGACACCAACCGATGGAACACTAAAAGCTAGTACAGGCATTGTAGCTTTTTTCTTTTTTTTTATTGACTAGCTGTTAGTTGAATGTGCGTCTCTCGAAGCTTCACCGGGCAGTGGGGTGAGCGGAAGGCTCACAACCCCTAACATTTAAGTAACGTACCTCAAATGTGCCAGGACGAGCCTCGGCTTTGGGTTACTGGGAGATGGCAATCGGACGTACGGCATTGCAGCAAATGCTCTACATATATTTAGGTATGGTCTTTGTGAAATGTTCAAAAATAATTTCGTAATTTGTGTCGTCTGTACCTCGGCGGCGAGATCCAGTGCGGTGTGGACATCGAGCGCGTCCACGCCCGTGGGCCCGCCCCCCGGGGGCTCCACCTCGATGATGGAGCGGGGGGCGCGGGGGGCGCGGGGCGCGGCGGCGAGCGCGGCGAGCAGCGCGACCGTCAGCGCGGGCGCCGCGCGCTTCATGTCGTTAGTGCCGCCGCCGCCGCCACACCCTCTCACTGACCGTCCTGCAATGAGCAAAAAGTTTCATCATCATCGAAATAGTGAGCCAAATCACAGTCAATGTCCTCCTTGCCTCTTCCTTAGATTTGGTTGCAGGCAGTCTGCATTCAATAAAATCCTATAATTTTTATCTGTTCTGTCTAAGACCAGCGTCTCACGCTTCGTTTGCTATCAAATTTTCAAAGTTTCAAAGGAAGATTGCCTACATATGCCTAAATACGTATTAGTAGCGATGAACGAGATTAGAAGTTTTTAGCGCACCCAGAAAATGGAACTTCTCTGAGTTCACTCGACCTGTACAGTTCCTGTTGTCTAGTCTGGTTGGCAGTGACCCTGTATTAGCTTTTTAAAACTGCCTGACAACTGATTGACGGCACGGTGGCAAATTCAAATTCAGTCAGTATCATGTGTTAGTTTAGTTTACGCGAAAGTAACAGTTACAAATGAAATTAAAATTAACTAATGTACAAATACTCTGAGGCTCTTCTGCTTACTAACCCATTATCATAATGGTACAAGAATTAAGGTAATAACTTTATTCCCAAATGACGAGGCATTTTTTGGAAGCCAAGATATTTTAATTTCACAGTTCGGTTACCACAGTTGGTAGAACTAATAACATGAATTTTTGATAAGACTGTCGTATGTTTTCAAATCCAGAAGCTCTCTATTGACATAAACGTAGCGGAAAGGTGGCGTCCTTTGTAAGTTAAAAAAACAGTTTCTATTGCGTCAAAAGGGTTACTGAAAGACGAGCATGGCCGAGTTGAGGGGGGGAGGAGGGGACCGCTAATGCTGGTGATTGATCACCGCCGGCGCCGAGATTGATGTGTTTTTTACGACCCCCGAGTACCTGCCGAGAGCCTGCAGCTTTGCAGGGTTTCTCCGAAAGACGTCATAATCGCGAACGATTGAAGGACCTGCCTTTTATGGCACGTGCGTGGTTCAGCTTAATCTGAAGACGTGACGACTTGGCACAGTCTTTTTTCTGTTAGTTTTCTACTGAATTGCAAGGGTATTTTTTTGCCTTTGTGGCGGTGTTTGTCGTGAGTCTTTCAGAGTTGTACATCTCAAGCAATTTACTTTAATGACATAAACATAGTATAAATCCACTTAAGATATTATTCCTTATGGCACACTAAAACAACTTAAACACTTTACAGATATGACAAGTTCATTTTAAGGCCTTAACGTTAAAGAACGATCTCTTTCAAACAACCGCCAGAACGAAAGAACATTGACGAAAAGGTTAGGCAAGTGCACAAAATTAGTAACAATCTAGTTAGGTTATGCATCTTCACAAATACTTAAGTATAATTCAAGTAAGTACATCGATACCTCCTACGTAAAATATTGTATGTTCAAAAATACTACTTTACAAGAAAGAGGTTTAAAGTTTTGAATGTTCGCAAGTACTACTATTTTATTTAGTTTATTTTATTTTATTTTTTTTAGTTGCATTTACATGAAATTTCATATAAGAGTTAACAATAGTCAACTCTGTTATTCCCTAATTTTTTTTTATACAATTATCACTACTTTCCATAATACGCGTCTATGTGGACTTAACATAATTACTATTTAGCGAACAGAACCAAATGGAACCGCCTTCGTAATTGGCTCTCAAAGTAACCAGGTTAATGAAGGTGGATGCTATTGCCGGAGTTCTGTTTTTAATCAACGACACATTTGGATTCCGGTCAGAGGCGCGCCATTCGCGGACAGTAATTACGGCGCGGTCCTGCAAGGGCTGTAATGTTATTGTGGAGGTGTGCGGTTCAACGCGGGCTCGGTCGCAGGGGTTGATTAATTGCAAAGTGACAAATTGTAACAAATGCCCGCTCGGACAGTTATGTGGACTCCTCATCAGGTTACTACGAGATGTTCTTGTTCATTCAAGACTGCAAGTAATCATTTTAAGACCATCACAATTTTTATTTTTTCAATCTGGACCACGTAGGTATTTAAAGCCCACTGACATAACGCTAATGTTGATAATATGGGACAATATATCACAAACATAGATTTGGCGTGTGTAAAAAAGGTTTTTCTCAGTGTCAAAGCCAGCAGAAAACGTAGTACCGCGTACACCCACCTGTATCTGTTTATAAACAAACTAAACGTGTATTTTGTGGCGGTGCATGGATCAAACCCTTAACACAGCGTGTCAGGCACTCATAGTTAGTTACTGAAAAGGTCACCAAGTTATCAGGGTTTGGAAAACTTGTTTTTTGGGGGTTTTGAAAGCTTCATAGTGTTTTGACTAATGAATCAATAATAACTAGTTAAGTTTTTGAAACTATAGTTGAGGTGCCCGTAAGACCTGATAAAGGTCGTAGGATTTCGTTCGCAACCACTGGCTCCAGAAATCTATTAGGGAGACCAAATTTCAGTAGTGAACTCCATTGGGCTTATGATGATAGCAATGAATACAGTTTAGACTTTTTATTAAATTTCGAAAGCTCTAATTCGCAGAGCACAATAAACGCTTGGGGCGCAAAACCCGATTGTGACAACCTGCATTTCCAAAATCGGTTTCGGTCAGTTGTGTCGCGCGAGCACAGCTTAGTTTGAGGATGATTAATGGGAACGTCTGGCGCATCCATTCGCGTATTTACACTGAACAAGCACAATACCCGCTACACATTTCATCATAGAGATTTTCAGAACTTGAATATACGCTATCCAACCATTTAAAATATTATTCAGTTCATTGATTACACTCACCTGAAATGTCATGATTTATTCGTAAACATTTCACCACAGGTACCTCATTTTCCATTTGTTTCTTGTAAATTGCGTCAGAATATTAAATAGGCTTTTAGAAGCTGTAGCAGGAAAACCATCAGTGGAAAAACATTGCAATGATTGTTAAGCCGTTTCCACGTCCCGAAACAGAAGCGCAATAAAGATTAGACGATGGAATTTGTGAAATATATAATTCAAACGCAATCAGAAGCGTCCCTAATCCGCAATCCTTTTGTGTTATATTTTCCTTCCTGCCGGCGGCGGCGGCGGCGCGCTGCAATAAATTTCTAATCCCGGTGGTCCGCGTCGGAAATTGTAATCTTGTTCCATTCCGCCATTTGCGGCTCTCATCGTTGTTTCGTCTGTAACCAGCCGTGGTTGGTGCCAAACATTTAATCATTCATAAAAAGTCAAACTCAAAGCCATTTAGGTTTTCAAACTGAAACATCTCAAAACAATAGTTTTAGATAAGGACTGTTTTGTCTCTTTCATTCTTATTGCCATCAGATATTGCGTAGATAAGCTAAAGTAATGCTAAGTGATGGTTTGTTTTAATGAACAAGGGAGTCACACTCTAATGAACATAACATGTACGTATGGTATGAAATTTAACTACTGCTTTCTAATACTGCTTACTTTTGACCACGATATTATGTTGTGAGATGAGCATTATGTGGGTTGAAATGGAAAAGTGAACCCTGTTTAAGTGGTATGATAACAACACAATAATAAAGTTAGACGTTTTAATTTTCGTAGCGTGCGCTACGACGGCCGTCGGCGCGCTAAGGTGGCTACGAATTTAATAGCTACGAGCGATCCCCACCGCAGGCGCTTGCTTAGCAATTACCGACCAATGGTTGTAATTTTCACTGTTGACTTTAGCAGTAGATGTTTACGATGGAAAATGAAACTTTTTGCAAAAACTATTCATACTATTCAAATTCAAACTTTGTTTTCACTTTATAAGCATGCAACGTTCTTGTAAAAAAGTGACAAGGTTAAGTTCAAAAACAGCCTTTATCTTTGCTTTATCTGGTACTATTAGAGGTATCTATGTATTAATTAGCAAGCAGTATTTAACAGCATTATTTTCGACCGTTACTGTTAAAATATTTTTGTATTTCGCTATCAAATCATTTTGTATTTCGCTATCAAAGACAGTCATGAAAATATAAGGTAAATTAATGTTGTAATCCTGGAAGCTGTAGCACTTAGTCTTCCAGCTGTGTTTTAAAGGATTATTTTGTTCTGAAAGTTAATTTTAACGAAAAACAGAGGCAAGTTCTTAACGTATTGCTGGGGTTTTATGACCAAGTATACTATACCTGTCAACGACTGAGAGTATAATTAGCTATTATTCATGATTATTATTGAGTATACATATACATATTCCTTTCACTTTTATGGCATTTTGCTTATATCTCTTCATCAGGCTGATAGGTCTATGCTCTGCGTACTATCTCCACTCTAAAGTACCTTCATGTATCTTTCATAATATCATAATTTTCTTTTCATCACATACCATATCACACACACACATCATATCATATTTTTATATGTAGTTTGTTAAGTCTGGATTATCATTGAAATAATTAGATTTTAATTATTTTAATTATTCCTAAATTAGATTTTTGCACCGCCAACAGCATCTCTGTCTCACCCAATGGTTGACTGGTAGAGAATGCTTTTAGCATTAAGTCCGCCTTTTGTACTATTTTTTTGTGCATTAAAGATTAAATAAATAAATAATAATACCATACTTTCATAATATCATCATAATAATGGTATTCCACAGTTACTTACTTCTTTAAAGAAACCAGTGAAAGAACATTGATTAGGGTCAATCAGGTTGCATTGGATCTTATTTATTTTTATATGTTTGTTTATGTACTCGTATTAGGAGTAGGTATAAATTATATACGTATTTCGTATAACCATACGTATTTTATTGTAATACGTCGAAATCTCATGTTACTATGTTATTTTGGTTCACTAATGATTTTTTACTACGGGAGATCAGGTTGACTGTAGTCAAAACAGCTTACTTATAAATAACCTATCATTGTATTGGAATTGGAATAGACTGGTTTCAGATCGTATTCATCCGTCTGAGCCAGAAATTTATGGCTAAAATTAGCACATTGAGAGCAATCATCTCTGTTTAGGGGTTTATTGAGGTTGATTCAAAGATAATGAATCAACAAGGAGAAGAAGAAAAGTTACATCATATGACAAGATTAAATATGATATACCAACTAGACTTAGTTTTTTTTTAGTATCGAAACTTAATATCGAAAACTAAGCTCACAGAACTTTTTAATTTATAACCATAAATGGTTATGGTGTGTATGCTAATGTGCAATAATTATTAAAATAATACTTATGCCTAGTTAAAAAAAGGAAGCCCTTTACTTGAGTTAGTTCTTAGTCAGATAAGTGAGTGTCAAAGACCGATAAACTAAGTAAAGACCAATAAAGAAACAATTCGAGTATAACCGTTTTGCAAACAAGATCGTTTTAGAAGTAAAATGTGTCACCGTTATTCACGGCGCGAAGGGCCGGCGCGGTCAGAGCCCTTACTCGGCGGGGCATAATACACGGTTTATTATTCCGCACCAGGGCCAGATTACATAATATCGTATGTGTGTACCCGATTACAGACTCGGGCAGTCTTGGCTGGGCCGGCCGAGTCGGGCCGAGCCGATCAGGCTCCGAGCGCGCCCGGGCGGATCAACCGAAGGGCAATCACAAAAGAGGTGTTAGAGTGAGGACTTAGATCTTCTGAGAAATGATCTTAAGAACGTTTTCAATGGAAAACTAAGAGCTGTTTCATTTGTGCAAGATTTATATTACGTTTTCTACTTTCTAGTGGTTGTTGAAAAGGACTTTTTAAGTAAAACGCATCAATATTACACCAAAAGATGATAGGTTTTACTATTATTCTCATAATATTCATGAGAAATTAATGAAAGATAAGCAAAAAATAGGGTACAAGATGTTCTCAAACGAATAACGTAGATCGCAAACTTATGAAGCCAATTATTAGGTACATGGTAAGGAAAGTACACCTTCACTATGCTACGTGAGGTCATTAAAATGAAAGTATTCAATTATCAACCAAGGTCATTATATCAATCTCTCATATTTTGCTCTAGGCCAGAAGATAAAACAATACACTGACACTGTGGTCCCACAGTGTCAGTGTCAGTGTTTGTAATTTTTTTAAAAAGTACTAATCAGAAACTTCTGATTAAAAATGTTATTAAAAAAAACAAGTATTATTAAGAATAAAAGCCACCACCAATCAAGAGCCCTCATGAGTGCAAAAAATTGTATAAATTGTTAGTTTAAAAAGCTTTATCCAGTTTTTAGAGCGGATTTTGAAAGCATTCGTCTGTTTAAACCCATTTATTTGTTCGTCGCCGACCACTTGGAGGCCCTTATTTGTTTATTTCAGTCCGGAGCTGTCTCTTTTGCTACACAAATAAAAGTTTAAAATTATAGTTACACGCTTATTAAGGTAAAATCTCGTTTTATTTCTGAGTTTAAACCGTGCATATGCATGCAAAACATTCTAAAATAAACTAAACGTTTATTATATTCTGCATTTTAGTCTTCGCCTACAATGCCGTGCTGAAATGGTCACACTGACACAGGGCCATTGAAATTATAGGTACAAATTACGCCAAAATAAATATTACGTAAAGAATCGTGAAATAACTTGACATGAAACCCCTAGAGGTTGTGGATACCAGGTAAAAGGTAATAAAGGCTCAGTAGCGAACGGGCACATTGTTATAATTGAAATATGGAACGAAATAAATTGTTGAGCTCTATTTAATCACACGCACTTGCATTTTCAGAAACGCCAACCATTCACTGATTACAAATGATTGATTGATTTACTATGACTTAAATTGGGGTATCGAATTATCATGAAATCATAAGCTGTGCATTATTTTATATTACCTGTAATGTCATAATTTAATGTTACCTGTCATATAATATCCTAAATGAAAAATAAATAAATTTATGGAATAAACCAGTACTTGCTACTGCTTTATCATAAACTATAATAATAATATAATATGAAGAGGCTATAATAATGTAAATGCGAAAAAAAATATTCATCTGCGCGTGCATGCTATGCTCCAGCATCATGTGAAAACTACAGGACGGATTTTCATGAAACTTTGTAAAGTGCTTATATTAATTAAATGTTATGCATATTATTATGAGCTGTTTTTAACCCTCGACCAAAAAGAAGAGTTTACATAACACAAACAAAAGAAGACATAACACAAACTGACGTCTTATTTCCTCAAAATCTAGCAAATAAAACAAATCGTTTCATTTCATTCCTTTCAATTGAAAGGTTTTCTACAAACTTTATCGATAAACTCGTACCTCTAGCTAAAGCCACACTTCCAAACTTCTAACCTTTCAGTAAATAATTGATTAAGCGTTGACCTAATTATTAATGTACTTGTTTGCGTGCCATGAAAAATAAAAGAGCGTCTATTTTGTTCGGTAAGTTTGTTTATCCTTAGGTCAATTTCAAAGGAAAGTGCGAACTGCCGAAGAACAAGTAAACTTTAACCCGGAAAGTTATTTAATTGGATCGTTATCAACTTAATGGAAGTGCACATCTAGTGGAAATTTAACGTAAAAGCTTCGTCTATAGACCCGTATAATTTCCAAACTTACCAAATTGGTGATAATATTAACAATGTTTTTAGAAACAAAATATTTGTATCATATTTTGTTATTTTGCATGCATGCTTTACTTGTTTGTAACGGGACTTTAACAAGTAAGTTTTCGCTAACCAGGCCACTGTTCTTTCTCTTACTTGTCTGGGTAGTTTAAAAGTACTAGATGGCAACAAGCTGCGCATTCTGCGATCTTAAATCAGTATGTTGTAGTTGTTACTGATAATCATAGTTTTCATGGAAACTGAGGAGTTTACCTGAAATGACCAACAACCTTGAGATATGGTCGCTTGCAAAGAAAACTAACTAAAACCGGAAGTTCACAATGACAGGTAATTTAGTGTTAATGTTTTTCTTGAATCGAATAGGTGTCGGCCAACAATAGGATCTTAACAAATAATTTACATTTTGGGACATCTTACAGTTGTATGAGCTTTGAACGAAAGAAGCGTACATTATGTCATTGCTTAGTAAGCAACTACTAAAACCAACCAAACTACTACAGAAAAAACAGAAACTAATGACCCACGACTTCCAATCAGGTCTCTAGCAGCCGAAAAGCCGAGCTAGTAAAATATAGATGCGTATTGGGCATATTCTCCTAAAACAATATTTTGAGCACTCGCGGTGCCTCCGCGCGACGTCGCGAGGTGCTCGCGGCTCGCGTTTCGGCGCATGACCTTGCATTTTTATTAGATCGCTCAGTCGATAAGCACTGTCGTTCATCCCTAATTTGGTTTATTCAGCGAGCTTGAAAGATTAAAGTTTGCAGCCGGCGGCGCTTGCGCTCGTGGGGTACGAGATCAATCAACTATTTGCCCGATAACAGCATTGGCTAAGCGTTCATTAGTTAGTAAAATCGATATTGGAAGCATCAGGAAAACATTTTTGACGTAGTAGTAGCAGAACCTTAGGGGTTTTTCAGGAAATATTTTTCTGGTTTATCTCAAAATATTGACAAAACATTTGATATAGAAACATGATACTTAACAGAACGACGCATCGTTCAACGTTTGTAATTACTTACATTATTTTTTGAAATATGCAACTTTGGTACTTTCTATTGACGTCTCTGAGTCCACACTCAGACCCGCTAATTCCGTTTACAGCCGCCGCGCTGTTAGAAAGTCACATCATTGTAATGAACATTATATGCAACGGGTTCTGTGCTGGGCTAGATTCTGTTATCGCATCGCTCGCCATCGACTCAACATTCAGTATCACATCCAAGAGGTAGAACTGCCATTGTGTAATACAGTTTGGTTTCTGAGGGAGTTATAATGTATCGTACCGGCCAGTAATGCGTAGACATGGGTGTCTTTGGTTTTGAACGCCAACTGATATTTATCCAATTTCAGATATCAGTAGTGTCTATTTTCGCCAATTCGTTTCCGTAAGGACAAAAACCAGAATCTGATCTCGAAATTTACGCCATTCTTTTACTCCGCCATATTGGGTACGGTTAGTAAGCGAGAGAGCTATTTTCAGCGAATGTAAACGGAACAAACCATATCTGATTCGAATTTCCACTAGATGACTAAGAGCAAACGATGGATACACTGTTCACTTAATGAAGAGGAGTCACTATCCTCAACAGTGAGAAAAAGACTGAATAAAAGAAATAAATATGGTTAGGCTTATAAAAGTGTTATATACAAAGATACCTTAGTTATATAATAGAAGATTCAAACATCTATTTCGGTTTTGATAGCAAGTTGTTAAGTTGAGAACAGCTGCGCCTCGCCGGCACAGTTGCCGCACGGCCGAGCGCGCTAGCCGCTACTCAAGCGTACGTGCCGCGAGCGCTCAGCTTAATATCCTACCCTAAAGTCTAGTCTAGACAGCACAAGCACTGATTCAATCTATATGATAAGTGACTTATCTGCTGCCATGCAAATGTTTTCCGTTCCAACCAATTCCATTTTCGCGTCTGGCCAATGCTCCGACTTATGCCCTTTCCTTTTTGATTCCAATCTACTTTTACAGGACCATAAACAGACGAGCTGACATTCAGAGTCTGCAGTATGGATCTCAAAAACGAATGTTTTGACAAACCCAAGTGCTCTGATTTTAGTTCAATTTGTATTTTTTTAAACTACGACTGTGGCAAACAAGCATGCGGGCTGCCTGATGGTGAGCAGCTACCACAGCCTATGGACACGTGCAACACCAGGGGCATTACTTGTGCGTTGCCGACTCTGTAAGAACCTTTTGGAACCCCTCTTGAAGAACTCCATACTATAGCTCATCGGGAAAACCTCGGCAGGCAGCTCGTAGGCTCTTAGGCACCAGACTTGCAAACCCCTTTTCAACAACTTGCGCTGCGCCCCTTTGTCGAAGTTTGATGGGTGCCTTATCTCATATTTAAGGTGTGGTTTGCGATCTGTAGTAAGTAGGACGGTTAACCACCACTGACCGCCAACCATTGACCGCCATAGGCGTTTTAAAGCGTTCCCAGGGATTTTAATTTAGACGCCGACGACGCCACTATGCGTCATTGTTTACCGTATGTTTGACATTCAAATTAAATTTAATGAATATTGCCACGTAACAAACTGCACCTGAAGTACCCTTTCCTAATTGGGAAAACTTCAGAGAGAGCTACTCATCACATTACTACTTTAAAAATACAATTAGTTAAATTATAGTCAGAAAGCACGTTGTAATCATTTCACAGGAACGTACTAGATAAGATACGATTCGTGTTGACTATAGTCCGCCCCTCAAATAAAACAACGTAACAATTTAAAAACACTTATTTTGCTTCGAAGGTAGCAAACCAGCTCGCGCATAGCATAGCATACCGATAAGCTGTTTCCGCAGTCTATTACCACACCAAGCTAAGGCATGACTAGAATATTGACGACCCTGCAAGATCGTTTTATAAAACAACCCCTTTTTGAATTACCTGCCCCTGCAGTATTAATTTTTTATATGAAATATGTTCAAATGACAGACTTGATGTCTAGCAGCATTTTCTACCAGTCAACACACGGTCAGGCAGAAAAGTTAGAGAAATTATAATCAATTGATTTAATTAACTGAATAGATAAGAAATTTAAAGCATGAAGCAACTAACAAACCCCGGATTTGCACGATTATTCAATATTTGTCATAAACGTAACATGTCTCTTCACCTAAAACCATCCATAAGAAATAATTTGAAAGATAGTGAAAACAGACAGACACGGAAAGCGACCATGGTTTATTCCATGTTGAGAACTGACATACTTTTCAAGACTCAGTTCCTATATGCAGACCTTCTGAGGAAGTGGCTATCGACGCGCTAGAATCTTTATGAATCCGTTCTTAAGACCCTCCTTACACTTTGGAAGGATTTCCTCCGCCGTTCTTGCTTGCTCTACAACTTTGCAATATCAACTATTTTCTTTTACTTCACCTCATAAAACCATTACTTGTGCACCCACTAACTTTGTTTGTATTGTTAGCGAAGTTAGAAAGATTTAAGTGCTTTTGTAACTTCATTTGAACATTTGGAACTTTCTTATACATTTTGTAGTTAGGTTTTTTTCAATAGTCCTTGCTAAGCAGTAAATTGTAATTCCATAGGTAAAAATCGACAAAGTGCGTGTCGGCCCACACGCATTGCGACCGTGGGCACTTAACCCGTGACTTAACTCGAAAACAAATGCTAAGTAGGTATTTTCAAAATGGATTGTTGAATAGTTTTTACACCGCCACAATATTTGTGATCGACCTATCGCCTTACAACGTGAAAAACCTTAAAACATTATATTTACGTGTAAAATTATTTACATTTACAATCCCTCTAGTACTCAGAGTAGGTATCTGAGTTAAGACTCGAACCGACAGACTGACATGGCGAAAGTGAAAGGGACGTGTTTCACTCATGAATAATGTCAATTTTAGTAAATGGCTAGCCCGTTGGTGCAATGGCTGGAAGCCTGCATGTAGCGCAGAAGGTCGTGGAGTTTGATCACCACCCAGGATAAACAATCTTGTGAGAAGTTAATCGTGTTCGTGTTGTGTCTGGGTGTTGCTATCGTTTGTATTGCAGTCTCTGAAAAATCTGCTCCGTTTGGAATCAGATGGCCATAATGTAAGAATTAGGCCATATTTTACTGTTTAATATAACTATTATAATATTCTAAGACCACCTGACGTTTGTTATTCCTTCCAAATTTTTTGCACCAAATGGGAATCGAACCTAGAACGATCAAGAAAACTTTTACACTAAAGAGCCATAAGGATAACACAAAAAATCACATCATACATGAGGCGTAGTATATCCTTGCGAAAGCAGCGGTCGCGAGCAAATCCACAAGCTATCACATGTCTAGGTCACTGTCACAGCATAGCACTGACGCGGCGAGACGAGGCGCGGACGGGGCGGCGACGGGCGACGGGCGTGCGCGCGGGGCGACGGGCGGCCGGCGACTGAGCGCGGTCGCGCGCGAGCCAGCGAACGAGGACCCGCCGAGCTTTGGACCAGGAGTCGGCTACTAGAAACTGTAATCGTGCTTGTTGTATCTACAGTATGAAGATCTTCTTGTCTACTCCATAATATTATATTATAGCCCAACATTTACAAGCATAATTAATGATCAATTTATCACACATCTTACACTTTTATCATTTTCACGCATCTTGTCGTCGGTCAAAAGGTTAGTGTTGCGGACTCTTTGGTAGTTTGGTCTGTAGTTATTTTTATATCTTTTTTTGTAAGAGTGACTGTGTCACATTGGAGTTGTTATTGTTTTGGTGCTTAGGAATTATTGGTTGTTTTTAATTTTAATTGCTCAATTTTTCACATTATATTTTATTTACAGTCCATCGCAGTTTCGTTCATCTTTCGTCATTAACAGTTAGCATCTTTTTTAGACTTAGACTTTGCATTTTCTGACAACATCCTAAACTTATCAGTCGAACGTTTGTTTAATGCTTCCCCGTACGCGATAGAGGTGGACTTGCAGGGTAATTTTTGATTTGTTTCCATGAATGAAAATGTTAATTTGAATATCAGAAACAACACCACATCACATCACATTAGGAGTTTACCTGAGCTCATTACTTGATATATACACCTACAATTCAATTCTTCAAGCAGCATTTCTATGAACATCTTACTCATACCATTGAAAGGGAAAAAAAAGTTTAAAACGTAATTTCAGTAGAAGGTACTCTCAAATAGGGGTCACAACACACCCCCGGTGTTGTTTTCATGGGTGACCAACTTTTAAAAGAGTACATAAATATCAGAGAGTAAAAACCTATTGCCCAGCTCCTGGTCCATCCGAGCGCTTATTGACTGTGTGCGGCGAGCAGGCTCCGTCGCGGGCGGCGCGGCGGCTCTCGCTGGCTGGCGGCCGAGCGCGCGGGCGCGGGCGCGTGACGTCACCAGCGGGCATGCCACTCGCCGCTTAGGCCTCCGCTTAAAGGTAACGTCTGTAAGACTTCTCGCAGGTTTGGTACTTACAACAAACGGTAGATTTTATCCTAAAAAATACCAGAAAAAGACATTTGGTTTTGGCTTCAGGCGGATGGGCGTTGCATTGATTACCGCTAAAAACAAATTAAATAAATTCCGTTTATAAGTGAAAAAAAAAGTTATCTACTCCGAAATCTAAAAAAAGTTTTTTTTAAATATGATAACTTTAAGATGCGCGTTAATGCTCTTACTTTTGAATCATTATTTTCTATTTTCCATGATTTTAACAAAATATGAAGTTACAAAACAACCTGTTTCTATTTCCTATGATTTTAAGCATAAAAATTATTTTTATTTGACTTGGAAGATGATCGTTGGGACGACGAGACGGTTGAATGCGTATTTGCAATCTTCTCATGTTTGCATTGATGCATCTAGGACAGGTTATCGGTAGAATATGACGTTATCTGTAGCGCTACGACGGGGCGATGCTACGATACGTAGCTTCGTAGCAAATAAACGTCTGTAGCATCGTAGCAAAACATTTGTCGTAGCAATATAGGGCAAATAAGATATGAATGTATTGTTATCGTGTGTTCAGGGTGCCGTTTTATATTTTTTGATAGACAGTTTTCAATCTTCAGAAGTGTCGTTACTTCTTCGAACTACAATATTTTGTGGGTTGGACAAGTTTCTTGGCCATTCCACTATCCCACCTGAGTGGGAGCGTGGATTTTTTCCACTTTTCCTACCCAGACATTTTAAAGATGAAAGGTTTCAGCAGGAATATTGACACTGATGATCTTCTCTTCAAGCCTGTAAGCATTCACTGTTAGACGTACGCCTTTTCAAGGAAGCACGGCACATATTGTGACCCAGAAGCCACACTGCGCTAACCTGGTACCCACCTGCAGAAAGCACGTGGTCTTGCAAATGTCTACCTTACGCCATTTGGGATGTAGTTCATTGGCAGATTGCGTTGCGTTGCGGCGTTTTTAAAATATTTGTCAATGACATGCAAGATCATCCATTGCGTCATCACTCGCGAAGTTAAGGGATCAAGCGACGCAGCTCAACGCAAATGAAGATAAATATATCTTGTTGTCTAAAAAGGCGTCTTGTTACGAATAGGGGGATTTTTTTTTAAAAAAAGATCATAATAGAATTAAACATTTTGGGACTTTTGTTATATCTTAGTTTGTAAGATATCAAACTTGAAACGACTTCTAATGTATGTAGTGTGTATAGTTGGAAGTAAAATCATTTATATGTATAATAGTTTCTACATAACGTTTTCTAAAAAAAGGAAAATCTATCCCTTACAGCCAGTTATGTCTACTTACGATACTGAGTAGTTACTTAATAAGAGTTCCGAACACGCTTAACATAATATTGTATCAAAAGTTACCGACTCATACTAATTTATTTTGTTGGAACTGAAGCTCGTTCAAAGTTGCTAATCCCATTACTTTCTCACTCACTGGCTACTGTTTAAGAGCCTAGTAACAGAACTTGCTGTAACTTCGTGATAAATTATGTAATTGATGGCAAAAAACATTCTCATTATTATGAATTAAATAAGGTTCACTAATGCTAAGCATGTTTACTGTCATAATATCCTGTTCCGTATCTCTAATTTTCTTAAGTAAGCGATAATGTTGTGTGGGATATTCTCAAAAAAACTAAAATAGGGTGAGGTTTTCAAGTGGGCGTGGTAGGCCAAATCCTAAACTATGAGGAATATCGAAAAATGCTGAAAGGAGTCTCGAGGCCAAATTCAGCAAAAATTCAAACTACATACTGTACAAAAATAAATTTTTCTTAGCCTGGAAATGAAACTTTTGGTTTTGAAAAAAAAGGTCACTCGGAATTATTATGCCATCTCGTAATATCGCTTAGGAGGATCAATTTCTGGAAAGTAACATCATATGGCAAACTAAAGAAAAGGTCTTATTTTAAATAAAAGGTTTTTATTTTTCGAACATTCACGAAACAAAAGAGAAAATAAGTAATAGAAGAAAGAAAAGCCAATATAGTGTCTAGGCTAAAATTGGTTTTACCCATGGATTTGAACGCATAAAATCCAAAAGCAGAATAACTATGTACAGTTCCAAAGCATACTGACTGAATGCATATTTGATACACAGACGCAAGCAGCGTGCAGCCAGGTAAGCAGTGTGTAAGCAGGGAACTTGCTTTCTGTTTTGGTTGGGAAGCCTGAACATTTTAGAATTAACTTGGCCTTAATAAGGTTTTACTACTCATGCTACGAAATAATAATATGCAAATGGTCATTTTAAAAGTTTTACGTTAATATTATGCTGTGAAAAGTAAGGACCCGCTAAAAATGGATTCAAAAAAAGTATATCAAATTAAAAGCGTGTTTGCGGGTTTAGGCGTGTCAGGTGAAATCGGTCACGGGGCGTCGATTTGAAACATTATAACAATCCACAATTGTATTGAAGTGCACATTTGAATTGCTGATTGTGCCTACCCCCTCTTTTCACCCCTCCCCACTTGCCTGTGCTCTACTGCTATTGTAATAAATTTCACGGCTATTTAATATAGAAGTCTTTACGTTTATCACCGGTCCCTTTCTACCTACTCGTATCTGAATTGTGGATACGTGTGCTGTAAAAAAGATTTATGTTTTTACACGCACGTTTGTACAAGTGAGTAGATAATATTTTATTTCAATGAAAAAAAAAGCATAAATAAAGTGGGTTTCTATAGATTTTCCAAGAACGTTAAACAGAGAATGACAAAAAACAGACAATAACGACGAAAACATACATGATATTTTCCAATACAAAATATAATTAATCAGTAAAGATATAATAGGTTTTTTTTTCAACTTCAATTTTTTTTTCGTTGTTTCATTATTATTGACTAATTGCTTGGAAATCTTTGACTATCTCTCCATTTACATGCTTTCAATGTCTACTCATATTCCCCATCTCTTGAAATTATAGTTTCTAGATAACATATCACCGAACTCTTTTAGTTCTACTTTTCTACCACAAAACTAATATAGCCTCTAATTTTTCAGAAACCATTATTTTGTCTCCCTCAAATTTGCTTTCACGTCTCTCTCTTACGATTACTCTTTCCTGCTACTTGTCCGCTGATGACGCATGTACAGAGGTATTACAAGCTTTGCAAAACATTGCAAAATGGGTCTTAAGTCAGCAGTATATAAAAAGGTTGATGTGAACGCCTCTGTACAACTCGATCGTAGAATAGACATTTAAGTACCGCATACATTCTCAGCAAAAATGTTAATTAATTATCTTTGAATAGGTTCAAAACTCAGTGCACATCCCGTCTATTCGGTCCTGTCGCCGAATACTAGGACTCAGAAATAAAATACATCAAACTACATCAGAAGTTGCACTAGAGAGAACTGCTCAGCTGCAGTCGAGGTAACGTGCTCATTCCTTATGCCAATAACCACGATACGACACGTCACCGCCGCGTCTATGCTGTCGGTTCTAGCGCTGGAACCCGTTTCTTACGGCTTACGGGTTTTCCTGTAAGGCTGGAAGTTGTGTTGTCACGTGTTGAACGTAAATGTTTGACGCCTCACAGGTCTCATCCACTAACATAAGCACCGTTGTTCCTAACAGATGATAAAAATAAAGATATATTGGCATAATTCACGGTAATTCGTTGTTAAACTTGCTGGACAGAGGCAATTTTGTCTTTTTTTCTCTATATTATTCTATGGGTAGATCGTAACAGCCAGGTTCAGCCCCAAACTAAGAAAAGTTTTCAATGGATTAACATACTTTATTAGGTACTTTGTTGTAAATACATACATACCATACATGACAAACACCCAAACCCATAGGATTATGTTCATGCACACAAATGCTTGTAGGTATTTGGTGGGGTCGAGACCACTGTGTAGTTGGTAACTTTTTAACCATTCCACCCAATCGGTCGTCCACTATCACTCGAAATGTCTGCCTTGAGATCTACAGATAGTTTATCAGGCATGACACACTATATCAACACCAAAGTCAATTAAAACGAAACATTTTACTTGGATACGAGTACTCTAGTTAATGACTGAAGTGTAATGTAAACTAGCGTTTGTTGACCTAAGACGATGTAGTCTAAACACAGTTCAGGCTCTCAAGCTATATCGTTGCAGTTTCAGCACGTACGAGTAGATAAGTTCGCGCACGTCCCCACTTTTGTGTCGTAACGCGCGCACACAGCCGAGAGAAGAAACTCGCCGAGTAAATGTTAACCCGACATTGTTAGCGCGAGGTGTGCAGCGCGAGCGACGCCGCCGAATGCTTAGTAAGACATTACATTCGTAGCGAGGTGATAAAACGCGAAGCCGCTTACTTTATATCGCGGGAAATGTACAGAAAACACGCGATGCAACGTCGCGGTGGTCTCGCTTAATCTACGTCGCTTGAATAAATAACAGAAGGAGATTAGCTTAGCGCGTAGCTGTTTTTGTTTTCAAGTTAAGTACTAAGACGATAAAACTCTTCTCGTTTTTGCTAAGTTTAGCATACTTAAATCAGAGGATTTTTTAGCGAGCTGCATAATGCGGAAAGTGTAAATTCAAGCTATTTTGCTTGGTTCACAACGAGTACTACTGCTGCTGTCCATTTTTCCGATAACAGTACATGTGTGAAAAATATTTTGAAACTACGCAAGACGTCTAATTTACCTGTAAGGAAAATCAGTCAATACATTATGATTGTGCACTGTTGCGGTGTAAGTATTCGATTAACAAGTAAGAAAACCAACTCAGAATGTTTTCCAAATTCCTGCCTAGTACAAGGACTAGCCCTGACCCTACGTGACCGTAACTAACGTACTAATGTTCGGATTGCACTCCATCTTTTCTGAGAGTATGGAACATGAGACCCTGGAGATTCGCGCGTTGATCGTAGGGGGTAGGCAGAAAGGTTACCGTGAGCAGCTAATTGACAAACGAAGTAAAACTTTCAAGGAAAGAAGTAAGAAAAAACAAGAATTATCGACCCAATTTCCGGGAAGGAACTACTCTTTTTGATATTTTAATCGGAAGTAAAACTCGTAGCGCAGATATATTTTTAGAGACTTATCCACAAGCATGTTTTTTGGGTTTTAGACCCTTTTTGACGTTGAGCAATTTGTATGGATGTAATACTAATAAATTTAAGTAACCCTGCTCAAAGTAATTTAATGAAGCTATTTTAGTCTGAATTACTCCCAATAAAAGTCGCAATCGAATAAAACCTTATTGATCAGAGAACCGAGGTTACAAGCGCTTTATGACTGATTCGGTAAGATCAAAGCTGGCTTGCCCCTCTGTCGCCACTCGCGGGAACGTTTAGTCGCCGTTCGGCTATAATAACCGTAATACTGCCCATAAGGACCGAATTACCATCTATAATATTGTTATGGCGGTCTGTATATTAATGCTTTTACAACCGTGTTTACTATTACCCACTCAATATGGCTGTGCTAGTGGAAAATATTGTGAATTTCCGTCATTTATTTGGAATCTAAAGATGTATAGGAAGTAATAAACCTGTTTTATACCTCAGTACACGCTATGTTATCACGATTTACTACCGAAGAACGAATTTACTATCTTGTGTCATTGGTAGATTACAATCTCTTATTCTCAGACTATTCAGTTAATAGCCACGTCGTAACTGCCATTAATTGAGCAATCTAGCAATATCATATTGATCACAGTCAGCCACTGTGAGTTAGCGCAGTCCATTGCTGAATATAGATAACAGATGTAAAAAATATGTCAAATAGTGGCTCCAAAAACAACAGGTAAATTGTACCTATACGTGATTGTTTTGCCATTTTATAATTAATAAGTGAACTTCGTAAATGAACTTTGTTTCGCGAAATCCTCACACATTGTACGTTCTACTAGTAACTCTTAAAAATCTCTGAACAAACCTATTTGCAGATGGACGGACTTACTGAAACTTATAATAGGGGGTTAACTGTTGTGTACGCACCCTGAAATAGCTATTAATGAAATATTGTAAAATTAAGGGCCTAACTTTACAGATCAAAAACACGAAATTGCGTGAAATATCCTCCTTAATATTGTCTGTATTAATTCTAAAAAGCTCCTTAAACATGCTTTGTTACCGCTAGGTCTGACGCCGTTTCGCGACAAACGCTGTAAAGTCATTATGGCGAGTGAGGCGCCGCGCGTCCGGAACCCGCCGACCGGGGACTTCCGGACACCCAGACACCCGGACACGGCCCATTCTGGACACTCGGCCGCGCGTAGGGTTGACTACCGGATCTCACCACCTGCTTCGGCCTCCGGTTGTAAGGGCCGTATTTTACCAGTGGGTAGCGGATGTTTAGAGCTGAGTTTTAAATAACCAATTGGATATCGTTAATTCCCTGACCAAGTGGCTGAACTTAATGTTAAAATACGGTGGCTGAGCAGTTTTATTAGCTGCACACATTGGAGTTCTACTTGACACCTTTGTGATTCTTCACTAACTTGACATATTTGTCAACAAGACTTCTTAAGGCCTTGATCTTAAAATGAATGAATATACGTGTTTCTTGGAAACGTACTTGGAAATCATCACACATCGTACACCTACGACTTCTTTGTCATCATAACGTGGGTAAATTTTTGTTTTCAATTTCATTTCATATATTTAGAGTTGCTAACTAGTTGCATACCTTTTGATTTGGGCAATAAGGTGCTAGCCCTATGCTCAGAGGAAACGGTTGGCTGGACCTGCCCCCAATAGCATAATGTGCTCCATTTTGAAGACGGTTGCCAAAGTTACCTCCCGGTAACAATAAAATTGACAAATAAACAAATTGCACAATTGATTCATTCTAATATGTTCTAAAAATTTTGTTGTAACGTTGTAGAAAATATAGGGATGCATTTTCGTCTAAATAAATTGACAGAACTGATATATTTTTTAAATTTCAGCATAGAAAATAACATTCATTCCTAAAAACACGTAGAATTAACAAAACCACCTATACATAAGGTATACTGTTTAATTTCACAAATGAAATAAAAACAATTAAATAATTAATTGTTTTTCTTAAGATGAAGATTGGAAAAGTGTATTTTTTCATCATTAAAATACAGTTCATTTATTATTATTTAAATTATGAAATTATAGAGTATACCTCATGTTTCTCAGGTAGTTTTGTTAATTGTACCTACGTGTTATTTATGAAGGAATGTTATTTTCCGCGTTGAAACTTGAAAGATATTGAAGTTTCATATATTTTAATGAATACGCAGACGAACAGTATGTGATGATCGTTTTCACGATATAAAACAATATTTCAGGATCCAGAGGCCAGTTTGACAGGAACTTTTTTCGAAGGTAATTACTGTTTTTTCATGAATTTTTCGGGACAAATAACCCAAAAGGCCCGCAAGTCAGTCTGAGGGACGAAGTTGGGAACCCAGGAATGCTAATCCCGGTGGAAACAAGGGTCTCAAAGCCCTAAAGGCGGATCGATAACCGGGGTCGATAACCGCCAATGTAAACACTGGCCAGGAAACGGAAGTGGACCAACAAATCAACCGAACGTATTTATCACCGCACGGAATGCACAATCACGCTCCTAAATTCCATTAAAAGCCCTAGAAACGGCCACCGAAATTAAAATCAGCAATTTAATTCGTCTCCGAATCAATGTTTTTTCACGTCATCTGCCCATTGACAAATCGCTCATCCTTCTTTTTTCCTTTCTTCCAGCCAAAGACACGCGCGCGGCTTGGCGACGCGCGCCCGAGCCGACCTCACGTTCCGCCGCGACTGTGGGGTGATCTGGTTCGGACACACATCGAGGTGACGATTTTCAATATGCATGTGGTGATGGGAATTTGATTATTTTCATTTACAACATTTTTTAAAAGCAAGACAGTCTGCTCTGCCTAAGGGTTTACAGGGGTTGAGTGGGGTTAAATTCAAAAAAGAGTCTGGCACAGCTGGTCGCTACGCCATCAATGATTATTTTGTCAGTTGGATGTTTGCCAACATATTTAATGCTCTCCACATTTGCACGCTTGGATCTAAGTAGATCTTAACTGGACATCCTGATACAAACTGACATCCTATTTTGTATTCACTCAAAATCTAGCAAATAATTAAATTTCATTTCATCTCATCTATTATAGGTTTGCTCATTTTTCTGAGACCCTGAGGCACAGTACGGACCCCGGGGAATGCAGACCGAAACGTCAACGTCATAGGTGTGACAACGTCAGAGGGATGACAGGTGAGGGACAAATTTCACTAAATTACCAATAGATGACAGTGGCAGTACTTTAAATCGCGCAAGCATTGCGTTACGCTAAAAAATATACTCTGCCAGGAACTTAGACGATTGGCATCGCCTGAGTCTTGAGTCAGAGTCTGAGTCGATCAGTAGAAGACAGACGACGCTGCCTCTCTGCCGAAAACCAGGCATTACAACGTTTTATATCCAAAGTGTGTTTACGTAATAACTCAAATACTGTCTATACCACAAAGCGAAAGAGCATAATGAAAGATAATACATAATGTATTAGACCAGCAGACAACTTGCAGACGGCTGCCGAGCTGAAAATTAACAGATAAGAGCAAAGATGCATATTACTTGAAAAATTACAGGCGGTAGGAATAATACCTGCCTTTCAACTTCTTTCAGTCATATCTCACACATCTGTCACGAGGGAATGGCAAAAGAGAGAATACCCTCGAAGAAAACAATAAGGAAAAACACGTACATTCCACATTCGTGAAGAAGTAACAAGCCTCCGTAGAAATAAGCTATGAAAATCAAATATTTTCAGTCAAGGAAAATATGACATAAATTATTTAGGGATAAACCAACCAATCAATCATTAAATGGAAGTGAATAGGTTTATCGAAAAAAAATATCTCCCAAAATATTAATTGAATGATCAAAGCTGTTCAAAAAGAAATACTTTTTATCAATTATGTTTTTATTTAAATAACACAATTTTACTACAGAGACTGTATTTCTACGGAAATAGAATTTCCACTGCTCTCTTTGTAGATGGGAAAAACATAAACTTTGCCCGTAGTTTCAAATTTTACACGTAGCGTAGCGTAGTTGCTTTTACTCGTAGCGCCGTAGCAGGCACGAGTAGAATGTCTCGTAGCCGCTTTGTAACACTTCGTAGCGGAATATTGCGCGCTGTAGCATCGCAGAATATTCAGAAACTTTTTACGGGGCACTGAAGCTTCCCTAGGCTTTACATATTTAACTAATGAAGGAAAAAAAGAAAACTGGTAAGCAAGTTTTCTTTTTAGCAGGTAATTAACCGTTTTAAATTATTCTGTTGTGAAGGGTAGCCAAACTAACCGAATTATTCGGCCTGAAAGCTAGGGCTAAAGGGACTTCAACAAGTTGGAAGGTAACAGTTACTTGTCGGTGATTAGAAAGATAATTGAAGTCTCAAAATGTTAGCCGTTCATCTGAACAAATTAGCAATTAAAGTATCGTCGCCTATTTTGTTTATTCACATGTAGTTAGTTTGACTTATTCTCTCAGTAGGAATTCTGCCAGTTTAGCGGTGGGCCATGGTTTCTAATCTATCCGAGGACAATAAAACATGGTACAGTACACTATACCATGTTTTTTCCGCGGCTTGGCTGGTACTAGTTATCAAAAAGTATTTACTTATCTACTTATATTTTTATGTCACAGCACTATCTATCTTCCCTACAAGTATTTTTTTCATTGAATCCAGAACAATGAGAAGAAGAGAAAAGAGAAAAATCTAATTAAAATGCAACGTGTCCCGCGCGATCTCGTCAGAGGCTCACGTTTTGGCTCGTCATCTCAAACCACCGCGCGTCGCGAGTACAGTCCAGGCATGCAACTGTTAACTTCATACTTTTCGAACGTAATATGCGAGCAGATAGCAACGAGAGCTCAACTTGAGCTGGCTGTTGTTAACGGTTGACTGTATCTCGTGCAGGGCGCGGCGAAGTCGCAACGTTATTTAACTTTGCATAACAATTACAGCCGGCTCCATTGTCGGGACCCGGCTCATCTTGTTATGGAAATAACTTGTAGTTCCACACGCCGCCGCTCACGGCGATACTACCCGTATCCGTACTCCCACACTTTACCCTGAGACTTCATTTTAACTTGCGAATTAAGTTGAGGCTGAGATTTTATGTCTTATAAAACATTTAGAGATAAAATGTTCTATGAATGCAGAAAAAAATGGAAGGAATTAGACAAAGTTTAGGCATAAAACATTTTAAATAAAGTTATAATTTTAACATTTAAGAATCAATGAGGACGTTTTCTGATACTAAATGTAACGCCAAAAATATTGTATTTGATTGTTATGTGTGAAACGTGTTGTGTGAATCGATGTATGTAGGTATTCATTGTAGGTTTGTACCTAGTTGTTATTTTGTTACTGTGGTGGGTAATTGAAATCAACAATATTGAAATAAAAATTTAGGACATTTTTTTCTTTTAACGCAAAAAATAACAGCTCTTGCACCGGCAACACATTTCAGCGCCAAAAAACACATTTACTATGAAATGAAAGTATGAGAATACTTTTCTGCTTTTTCGCTTACAAGAACTCGTTCAGCATGGACTTTCAGAGCCACACTAACCGAAATATGTGTAAACAGAAGCCAAAGGAAGTACAAACACATTTCTCTCTCGTAGCAGATTATCGTGTACACGATTTTTAACGCTGAAAGGTCAGGGCTTCCTTTGAGCGTTGTGAGACCGGACGCGCGGATAAAATACTTTGTAGCTGAAACGTTAATAAGTCTAGACGGTATGAGAGAGGGAAGAGCGCCTCTAGGGGCAGGTTTTGATTTAAAATGTATAAGAGGAAAAAAATTCAGCTTTCTACATCGTACTTTATGAAAAAAAGATATTATCATCCCGACACGTTGAGCAAAGTAGTTAAAAGCGCTGGTAGAGACATCTAAGGTTCGCGATGTTAACACCTGTCCAAGGTTTCTTTATCAAATGTGATTTGTTAATCCGTCGTTGGCTCTAAATGTAATTAAAAATTCTTTGTGAATGAGTGTATGTTTTAACGTAGGGGACAAACCTGTTCTATATTTCTTATTTGGCAAAGTGAACCCTTGCTTTTGACGTTCCTTATCAACAAAATGAAACTATACCTAAGTTCCCAAGGGTTCACGTATATTAATTCTGAAAAGCGGACTATTGGTAAATATAACATACAACAAGTGTATTTTTGCACCAATCCACTGAGTAGTTGTGACTTGGGATCTCGCTGAATTTCAGCTGGTTTTTTAATTTGATTTTTGTCGAGCGCCGAGGGTGACCCTCCAGGCGAGGGGGCAGACGAGGGCTCCCCCCACACGCACTGCTCTCGACTTATTTTAATTATAAAGGAGTCGCGATCGTTAATTATGTTACTTTTAATAAGGCGCTCAAGTTTCCAACGTGTTGTAATACGAGAATCTCAAGTTCTACAGGGCTCTATTTTCCAATTAAAATTTACATACTCTGTGACTTGGTTAGGTGTCTTAATAATATATTAGACAGGCTTAAGGCTTCTAAAACAAGTTTTATTTCACGTTAAGTGTGAATTTCTGTTATTAAATACAAACTTAATTAATGTCTACAGATTAACTTTCAGAAATTGGGCTGCCTTTACATTATCATTATTACATTAATATTATTTTAAATGCATGAAAAAGTTGAAACTGCGTATTCACTAGAGATCTGCGGACAAACTAAGGGCTTTGCACTATACAAAGCGAAGCTGTGGAGCAGGGTGAAGTTTTTTTAAAATACGTGAAGATAAATAGCGGCGTGAGCGGGCGCTCTAGCTGGTAATATGACATCGTATACATCGCTCATTCTGCGTTAGCGTCTCTCACATATATTTTTTGCTTTCATGTTTGTACATAGCTCACTCGCGTTGAGCGACCCTGGAACATAATCCCAAAGGTACTGTTTGTAAATATATACCTTTTTTAAAAAATCTCCCTAATGATATTATTTTGTAATTAATACTTTTATACCGTTTAGAATAGTCTTGAAAGGCCTGTCCATAATGATGATGATGGTTGACTCGTACTTTCATTACCGGAACGAATTTATTTTATAGTAAACGGGCCAAATCAGCGAAAGTGAGTCGTTGTGTGGCAAGGCCGTCTCACGCTCTATTTGCGTCGGGAGTTTGCGCAAATGGCCGGGAGGGGGCGTTCGAGACTTCGCCGAATTTACATATTGCACTTGTTCCGGGGCAGGCACCGTGCGGAATTCCGCGAAGCTTTTCATGTCGACCTTTTAGGTTGTTTGCCTTAACAAATATTACGTGTTTACATGGACCTACTTGAACGGAACAATTGAAGCCATGTTATAGGATTTATTCAAGCATCATCACTCGACTCCTCTTCACAATGTTAACTAGAGCTGTCTCTATCAGCTGTGTTCAGTCGTCCAGTGGCAAACAAACTCGGTTTGCTCATATTTCGGGACTCCTGTTTCTTCGTCTTTTCGATTCTCTCAGTAACCTACTTAATTTATTAAAGGCGCTGGATCAAATAGGAGTTTGGTCAAGTTACCGCTTTAGCTTAACCAAACTAATTTGAAAAAACACGTCAAGAAAAAACGTTTTAAAATAAAATTATGAACCACTATCACAAATTATAAAGTAATCGCGATTTTTCACGGACTGTCTACCATCGCACCGCCCGCCATTGTCAGTGTTTTCATACATATACTCTGGAGCCACCACGAGATTACAGTATGTACAGATGTTTCTTCCGAAGGACACTCACATTTTAGAACGAACTCCTTGTCGAGGTTTTCCGATGAGCTATAGCATGGAGTTCTTCAAGAGAGGTTTGAAATCCCGCAGGGTCGGCAACGAGCGAGTAATACCCCTGGTGTTGCACGTGTCCATAGGCTACGGTATCCGCTCACCATCAGGCGGTCCACATGCTTGATGGCCACAGTCATTGTATAAAAAAAAACTTGCTTTCGCTATTGTTTGTATTGAGTATTATCATTGTAGCATCCATGGAGCTATTGTACTCATTTCAGGCGAGTTCTATCCAGGCGGTCAGCATTCCTTCCGCGTACACCATTTCTTCCCAGCTCTCCCGGGGCGGCTGGATTAATGCTCAAATGCCCCTTTAATTCGGGGGGTGCGCCAACTATAATTAGGGGCGGCTTCCTTTGTAGATTAACACTTCGTTATTTTATGCAGACACTTAATAAATACCTCCCTTTGTTGGTGGAGTTAATAAGATACCTGGAATTGCTAGATAAAATAGTAGGAATATGTTATTACAAATTCTACTCGAATCGTTAATTCTCATTGACAGAATACTAAAAGGGGATTGACCTAAAGAAATGCTATCAAAATATATCTTCACCAACCGAAGGTCGAGAAGTTTTTGTCCTATCAATGTTAGGGGTTTAGAATCAAAATCAGTAAATGAGTGAGTTCACAGAACAGACGTTAATTAATGAGTCTGGGACGTTACTCCGACTGTCATTTCGTCAATATTATTTTCGTCGACAGAAAGTTTCACCTATGAACAGTTTGCCAAAAGAACACAAAACACTGCTAGAAAGGCTGAGACTCAAGTCAAGTAGGTCTCAACCGACGACTGTGGTCGAAACAATCAGGTAAAGTAAGGTTTCTGAGACCATTATCGTCTTCAGGTACCTATGTGAAGTTAATATACAGTTGGTCCTTGGACATTATTCCAATGATAAACAACTGGTGCCAATTGTTGTCAGACAAAATACACTTTAAGCAAAACCGTCTGTAAAATAATCCTGAATACTTTATCACCTGATACTTTATTAGGACACCAAGTTCTGAAGATTTTAATTGAAATAAAAAGGGTGGATGAGATTCTACCTTTATTTATTGTACCAAGAATTAATCTAATAAGCATTTGTTTTGCACAAAGTAAGATGGGCAGATAATTTTACTGTTTTTAGAAACTGTTTTTGTATTATTATTATTCTGTTATTATATTATCTTAAAGAGGGTTTGAAGAATATTATTCAGTTAAGAAGATTAGTACAAAATTAAGTCAATTTAGAAATCATAAATGTAGAAAATTTGTACCAAGGTTAACTGATGAGTTTCTTTCCGGCGTTTCTACTACCCTTAGTTACTTACAGGTTTTGCAGACATACTATGTCCACATACTTTATCGAGCTTTGATGACCGATGTGGTAATCATGATCAACGGAACACTTAGAATCCCACATATTAACTAGTGACTTCCAACCCGTCGTGTGTTGTATTACAACGACGATCGCTGCCGTTCACTATCACAACTGAGTCAGGGGCACCATATGTTCGGGAGCGGATATTGCTATTAATATTTTATTGTTTATTGTTACAAATAAAAACGTTTAAAGCCGTTTAAGTGCAACAACCTGATCACTAATAGTTATTGTAACTGTTGGAGCGGACATTAACGACTTTTGTGAAACGCCATTCGATTGCGCCAACATAAATCACTGTGGGCATAAATATTTACGCAGTATTCTGTTATGTTGTCGTCGGGACACAATGTGTATTCAATGGTTGCTTCCGCGGGGGCTGAGCCCAAACAAAAAACAGGAAACTATAATTTAGCCTTCGGAAAGGGCGCGCCTGGACAACAAATAATATTTTTTATGGTGTTCTACCTAAAAATGGTAGTAAGTATTTAATGTTTTTTTAATAATTTAAATAGACCATTTGACCGCGATCTCAGAACAAACATAGTGTGATTGTACGAGTATCACTGGTATCGAACGGCTGCTCCTGATTAAAAAAAACCGGCAAGAAACTCAACCTTTACTCTTTGCAACACGTACTCCACACACGAGGACTTCATATACGAGTAAGTAGGTTTTACTAAACATAGACTATTTTGAAATAAATTGTTGTTTAGTAACATAATAACAAAAGACAAATAAACTTAGTGAAAACCTACATCTAAGCTATAAGATATTAAAACAAAAAGACGTGCAAGAAGTTATACAATTACTAAACACCTAAGTTACCCCTGAAAAATATCTGTATCAGTAAATTCGAAAGAGCTGTGTATGATGTGTTTATGGCGCTCGCCGTCCATTGCCGCATGCACCGCGCGCTTGCACCAACTGCCGTTGCTAAATTTTTCACATTTATTTCATAACTTTCCTCACTTTACCGCTTTCAGTCTGAACTGATTCAGCTAAGAACGTGAGTAAAATTCAACTGGTGTGATCTGAAAACAAATGGTGCAGAAGGAACTTTGTGTAAATGTTGAGTAAATAATTTATAGAATCAGTCGTCAAGTCACGCGCTTGTTACAGTCTAGTTGGATCATGTTACTGCAATCTTTATGATTTGCTCTCAAAATGTTACACAGGTCATTGAACTGGCGACTATAAAAGCTGTTGGTTGATTCAATGTTGAATCCTATTAATTTAAATCCGACGATACCGAAATCACTCCATGATTTTCCTTTATCGGCATACGAAAAAAATACAGTTACAGTTTCTACTAAAGGAAAAAGAGTTAAAATAAAATAATACCAGGTAATGAAATGTTCCGTGGGCAGGCCCTCCACAAGGTGGACCGACGATCTTGTCAAGGTCGCGGGAAGCCGCTGGATGCGGACAGCGCAGGACCGATCGTTGTGGAGATCCTTGGGGGAGGCCTATGCTCAGCAGTGGGCGTCGTTCGGCTGACATGATGATGATGATGATGATGAAGAATTAAATGTTCATGGTCGAAGGAACTGAATGTTCTGGAGGAGAAACATTAGAAGAAGACGAATATTTGTGTTTGAGCACTGGCGTTTTATTCAGAAGGCTGTAACTTTAAAAACATAACATTTTATCATTCGCACTTCATCGCGCGTTTCACGCCTCGAGTTAAAACAAGTGGCAATTTGTGCTCGTATCTTAGCTAAACCACACGCCATATCGTATGTTTCCTGTGATTTTAGGCTTTACTCCAAGTGTGAAATCATCACGAGTGTCCTCATAAACGGCCTATATACGTCCCACTGCTGGGCACAGGCCTCACCTCAACTGTGAGGTGGAACGAGCCATACTCCAACACGCGGGCTCAGCGCGTTAGAGGAGTGCCAGGTTAGTGAGCAACCTTAGTATCAGATGTTATCAAGCCGCCCTAAGGCCTCAGACTAAGCTTAACGACTGACATCTAGCGACGTCAATCGGGACTAACTGAAGCACGAAGATGCCCGAAACAAACATCAATAAATTTTGGTCAGGGTGGTCACCCATCCCATTTCCGAACCGGCGTGTGTTGCAACAGCGATGGTCACCGATCGCTGACACAACTGCGCCACGGGCACCTCTTATGTCCTGAGTGACCTCAACGCGTGCTTAATCCCGTCGCCGGTCTCGAGCCGCGTTCATTTAATATTCTAAATTATGAGTCCGCAAATAAAAAGCGAGATGATGTTTTATGGGGTATCCGGGAGGCACGCGGCCATGGCTGGTAACAATTTATCGCTTCGACTAGGGCTGAGTGGCAGCCGCTTTTTATTGTTTTGTCTTTATTGGTTGTCCGATCTTTATTAAGCATTTACTGTGACCAAACGGTCTTGGCGTAAAATGTTTTAGGTTTTCATAAAGTGTGTTGTATGTCGAAATAACCTCTTTGATGTCCAAACGTCGCTAAGTAAGGAAGCCAATTAGGATTATAAGTGCACAATTTTGAACTATGTATATAAGATCGCATTAGGTAATGAGGTAACTATCAGACTTAGAACGTAACTTCATAAACTAGTCATGACGCATATAAAAATACGAAGTCTTCAAAATATGAATTTACACCTGAAGTTTATTATAATTATTTATTTTATCTTTAATGTTAAAACCAGTTCAAAAGGCCCACTTAATGCTAAAAGCAGTCTCTACCAGTCAACTACTGGGCGAGACAAAATCCTGTTGGCGGCGCATAATTCTAGAATAATCAGTGAACGAAATAACTGAAGAATAAAATGAATCAGTGAATAAACGGAAACTGAGCCAAACCCGTGTCTACAGCCCTGCGCACTCCACCGTCGGATTGGATTCCTGTTGAGCGTCTCTGAAATTTCACGCCGCTTACCTGAGCGGCAAAGAGAGCCGCGGCGAGGTGAGGCGAGGGGTCGTCTCCGAATACTTCGCCGAACGCCGCAGCTGCCTGTAATGGCCGGCGATGGAATACGATATTATTCTCGAATAGTGCTATAATGTAACTGTCACTCAAGTTAGGGTAAAACTAATCTGACGAAAAAGTTCAAATCGTATGTAGGTAGTAGGAAATCTGTCGATCTATATCTATAAAAGCTATCTATAAGCGTTACATTGTAGTAGGGCATGTTTTTAAAAACCTTTTCTTTCCTTATCTTCCTTGAATAGTAAGAACATAGTTAAATCTGTCAATTATTAAACACACTTACATATTTACATATGAGAAAAACAGTAAGTGTGTACACTGAAAAAACGATGAAAAAATTCTTGCTAAGTCAATCAGCTTCACAGAAATAAATGTCAATATAGCACAAAAAACATACACATGATTACAAAGACAAAAAACCTCATGTATTATTCTTTTTATGCAGTCTGTAGGGATCGTCACCGACGTTTTTGATGTTAAAATAGAGCGCCCCGCTCCAATATGTACACAGATTGAATTTTTTATTGACACGGCTCTCGAAACCTGCAAGGTGGCGAGCGCGGACTGTTTGAATAGTCGAAACGAATTTCACGTATCCAAAAGTGAAATCAATTTCAAATCGCATTGATTATTCACTTTCAATTTAACTAAGTAACTGATTGATAAAACTGCTATACATTTTACTAAAACTTAACTACATAAATACCATCACGACCATATCCCAAATGGGAAAGTCAGAGGCGCACAATATAAACTATTCGCTATACTTTTTAAGATAAACTATTTTCCTTTCTTTCTTACACACTGATTGTTGCCGTCGTGGTCAACGGATCAGAAGCCCACATTTAGCCAACTAAATACATTATAATGTACCACCATAGTCAATAGCCACACGACGTCCACTGCTGAACATAGGCCTCTCCCATAGATTTCCAGAGCGGCTGGTTATAGGCGGCCTGCATCCACCGATACGATGTATCATATTTTTCGGTAAAATAAGTATGTTCGTCATCATTGTATTTGTTATTTCTTTTTTTTCTTCCTTTCTTAGCTAAAACTACTGCTGAAGGAGGCCCCTCAACAGATTCCGGCTTTTGTAGGAGGCCTGTATTGTTTTGTGCTCTACAAGTTGACCTCTCCACCTGATGGGAAGCAGCTAGTCAGTTTTGACAACAGTTCACAGTAATACAGTTATGACTGAGCTGGTCAATCACATCTTGAAAGCCTTCATAAATGTATTCACCGAAATCCTGTGAAGTTTGTCATTTTTTCCGAACAACTTACAGGTGGACGTCCGGTGCTGGGTTTATTTTTGCAGATTTTTTCCCCTATACTTACTCCCCAACGGGCATTAGTTTTTGGCGCCAACACTAAGCAGAGTTTGTTTGATTCGAGCTATTTTTAAACTTAGTAGTTTATTAAGCTATAATAGAATATAATAACGCGTATCGAAATATTTCGATACGCACAGCAAATCAGGCGGAAATTAGTTAGTGGAACAATTTGCACGTCTAGCTGTTTATTTGAGCGCCAATTATGACGGAACGTCTCTCACAATATTGTTCCACGTTAACTAGTTAGGTTAATAACTTGTTTGTGCGACACACAAAGCTTGGCAGAGGTGATTCCCCATCTCCCACGTGGGGTCATTGAAGGGGTAGGGGTTTGGGTATCAAAATCAGAATGAAATGTGTCTGTTTGTGATTAGGCCAGAATTTCGTTTCTTTCTTTTTCCTTTCTTTCTCGAAAGGTCAAGGACAGCCGAAGGTTACACTATAGTTAGCACAGTTTTGTGTGCAATTTAATTTACTTTTCAGTAGTAACAATATTTTGACGCCTGTGGTAGAGTCACATTATGTACATGTATTTTATCTATTATTTATGTCAGTATTATTAAATGCATGTTTATAGTATATCTCCAAATTCAAAAAAACTGCGTGATGATCTACTTAGCAAACATAACATAAACGGCCTATATAGGTACGTCCCACTGCTGGGCACAGGCCTCACCTCAACTATGAAGTGGAACAAGCCATACTCCAACACGCAGGCTCAGTGCGCATTGTTGGAATAGTGTAAGGTTAGTGAGCAACCTTATGCCGCCCTTAGGCCCCTGACTAGGCTTAACGACTGACATCTAGCGACGTCAACCGGGACCAACTGCTTAACGTGCCTCCCGAAGCAAGGAGATGCCCGAAATACACATCACTAAATTTCGGTCGGAGTGGTCACCCATCCCATTTCCGACCCGGCGTGTGTTACTTTACAACAGCGATCGTCGCCGATCACTGTCACAACTGCGCCACGGGAACTTCTCTCTCGGGGAACTGCTTAAATAAAAAGATATTGAACTTAGAATCATCCCGATACCCTAAAGCCTCAGTACCTTTACAGTCATACAGGGTGGCCCAGCGACAGTGGTCCAAAAATTTTTTTTAGGTAGAAGGCATCATAACAAGTCATTTAAAAAAAACATTAGTTCCGCGAAAATCAATACTTTAGAAGTTATGATTTTTTCAAGTTTCTTTTGAAATTTCTCAACTCCAATTACATAATTCACTCTTTTTTGGAAACTATCGCACTGAATCAGTTCAAATTTGGCATAAATGTACAATAGTAATGTAGAATCCATATTATGTGCGAGTTTTGAGTTTATTCTAAGACACCTTGTTTTTTTTTTTAAATTTTCGTCAATAATTTTTCGCCATTTCAAAATCTAACACAATTTAAAAAAAATCACCGCTGCTATGTTTGTGCATTTTATGATTTGTTTATGATCTTGAAAACGGTCCATAAGTATGATCATAGTCTATGCAAAAACTTGAAGTGATGCAACCAATGGAACACTTTCAAAATTATACATCATGTACGGTAAGTCACCAAAACTCAGAATGGGTCATTTTTGCACTGACCCTAATTTAAAAAAAAAGTAGCCAAAATATTTTTTTTCGGATAGAGGGCATCATAGCAACTCAGTTAAAAAAAACATTAGATGTCGAAAACCAATAGTTTAGAAGTTATTATTTTTTAAATTTTGGGACTAAGTGGTAGAACTTCAGAGTCATAAATCACTTGTGTTTGTAAAGTATCCGACAGACGAACTTCAAAATGAGTAAGAATAGAAGAGAGTGAAAAAGGATTTATCCCATTTATTCATTACAATACAATGAGTGATACAAAAGGCGGACTTAATGCGGCGGACTTAAGGCATTATCTACCAGTCAACATAAAATAAAGCGGAGCCAATTAAAGTATGGGATTAATTATTTATTCATACCATATTCGAAGTTCCTTAGTCGGATGGTTTACTAACAAAAGTGATCTGTCTCTGAAGTTCAACCACTTAAGCCCAAAATTTAAAAAATAATTACTTCTAAACTATTGGTTTCCGACATCTAATGTTTTTTTAAATGAGTTGCTATGATGCCCTCTATCCGAAAAAAAATATTTTGGCTACTTTTTTTTTAAATTAGGGTCAGTGCAGAAATGACCCATTCTGAGTTTTAGCGACTTACCGTACATGATGTATAATTTTGAAAGTGTTCCATTGGTTGCATCACTTCAAGTTTTTGCATAGACTATTATCATACTTATGGACAGTTTCCAAGATCATAAACAAATCATAAAGTGCACAAACATTGCAGCGGTGATTTTTTTAAAATTGTCTTAGTTTTTGAAAAATTATTGACGAAAATTTAAAAAAAAAACGAATTGTCTTAGAATAAACTCAAAACTCGCACATAATATGGATTCTACATTACTATTGTACATCTATGCCAAATTTGAACTGATTCAGTGCGATAGTTTCCAAACAAGAGTGAATTAAGTGATTGGAGTTGAGAAATTTCAAAAGAAACTTGAAAAAATCATAACTTCTAAAGTATTGATTTTCGCGGAACTAATGTTTTTTTTAAATGACTTGTTATGATGCCTTCTACCTAAAAAAAATTTTTGGACCACTGTCGCTGGGCCACCCTGTATAAATACACACACTCGTGCGCCAGTCGCCGCGCATACGACGCGTTTAATTAACTGTTTGTGTTCAGAACGTCTTGAGGCGTCGTAATGGCTCAGTAATGAATAGTGATTACGCGCACAATGCTAGCTCACCCGAGGGGGCTGAGCTACGGTTTCTTACAAACATATTTTGGAGACAATGATTAAATTGTAAACAATGGTTAAATTAACGTTGTTAAATTATGATTACTCGGGAATGGTGTAAGAGGCTTTTTGTGAAAGAAACTATTTGTTGTGACAAACACTAGCAATACATTATACTTACTTTTTCCGATTTCAATTCTTTCAATATGAACATGGTTTCTCTATAAAAAGAGCCCAAAAACTCGTGAATGGCAGAAGTCTCGAGGCTAATTCAAATTTTGACTTTCACCTCATCATTAATTATTATTGTATTTTCTAGTTATTGTAACACATTCAAACACAATGTACTTTGTTATAGAAAAAATGAATTGAATTTCATGGAGATGAAAGAGAAGAACTGAATTTACAATATTTGATTGCTGCTGGGGGAGGCCTATGCCCAGCAGTGGGCGTTGTTCGGCTGATATGATGATGATGATTGCTGCTGATTCATGTTCACCAAACGTGGTCACTGACCATGGTTATGTCTTTTTTTCTTCCTAATATCATAATTTATTTCCAACACAATTTGGGCACCATGGCAAACACGCCTATTAAATAGTGTACCAGAATTAGTGAGTTAGTGAGCCCTAGAATTTTTGGACATATTGCACGAAAACACCTCTTGTTACACCTGAAGAATGAACAATATTCGATGCATTTCCAAAAAAAACAAAAGTATCTCTATCTGAAGGACACTTCATTAGTCACTGCTAGATTTACGTAGCTTTTTCATTGGAGATTACAGTCTATATTGAAAACAAGGAAATTCATATTTTTACCTCATGAACCCACCATATTTCTGACTTAAACTTTGAACTTACCTATCTCTTAGGACCAACTTCTAGCACATACGTAGTTTAATGCAACAAGATACAAGGCAGGAGGAACTTGCTTAGTACGCAGAATCAAACAAGAGGATTAATCTAAACTCCTCGTTCACTAGTTCTAGTTCGTAGTTAATCGACGTATGTGTGTCCGAAGCCCGCTCTAGGTTAGTTGACCGATCAATATACTCGTAATCAATTGGTGCTGTCATAGTACAATAAAACAAGTAGGACAACTTGCCGCCGAGCGAGCTATTCCTATACATGATGGGCTGTCGCTTTTAATGTCCACGCGGGCGGCAGCGCTGCGGGAGCAACGGAACCCACAGGTGCGCGCGATTTTACGTACGGTTCGGCCGCGAGTGCCGCGACTGGAGTATCGTTAGAATCAAGAAAATCGTCAGTGTGTGCGTGCGTACGTATAGGACGGCTCGGCCGAGCTCACAAACAAGCTGCACTCGCTGCGTTTGTTTGGAAGATGGCATACTGTGTATACTGGGGTGCTGTGTTCCGAACAGCTGAAAAAACTTCACAAAACTTCACAAACTGATTCAATTATTTTTAAACTTTGTTTGTGTTTTGCTAGCCAACTTCAGCGTATCTATCAGACTATAGTGCGAGTGTCTATGCTCTTTATGATAATGATTTATTTTTATTCCATGATACCTACACTTATTTTTAGGGATTTCGTTAATCCCTTGAAAAAATATAAACCATGTAGTTTTTTTAAATACGCGGCAATAATAATGTGTGGCAATGTACAAATTCAGCTGCCTTCTCGCCCATAGGCATCTTCTAGGCAATCTATAGGTAACGGAATGTGAGCGATGGGTCTTTCTAAATTTTACATTAACTTATATGTACAACTTAGTTGTTGGCTTATTCACAAAATTTGTGGTAAGAACATTATTTGTCTATATAAAACCCTAAAACTCACATGCGACACATGTAAAGGACATAATTAAAATATATTGTGTTCGTGTCACTCGATCGAGTAACATTGAGTGATTGATCGATAGGGGTGAGTGACGAATAGTAATTAATGTTTCATAGAAAGGTCTCTGTGATTAGAATAGCTTAGATTATCATGGTAATGGTTAAAGTTTTTGAGTTTATTTTTTTGTCAAAGTATCATTACATACATATCGACGGCCAATAAGATATTATACCTTATTGCATTGAGAGAACATACATAACATAAACGGCCTATATTACTTCTCACTGCTGGGCACAGGCCTCACCGGGCACCAAGAAAGTGCGACCTGTTGGAGAGGTGTAATGTTTGGCTCGTTCAAGTTATCTTTAAATAAATCCAATTAGTAGTTACATTTTCCTACTTTTATTATTATTATTATTTCGGTTGGGGACGCTGGCGTTGAGCCGGGTGATCGGTCCGCTCGTTGTGGGCCATTTCACCCATTTCCCCAGGCTCCGTGGGAGCCTTAAGTTGTCCCATCGTCACGGCGTCCCGTCGAATCTTCCAGTGGCCTTACAGAGTCTGATGATCTGCTCCACCGTCAGTGCTCGTATCTGTTCTATGTCGAGTTCGTCTGATCCTGTGAGCTCCCATCTGGTCAGTGCGTACATAGGGCATTCTGCGATGAGGTGGAGACTTGTTTCTTCGCACTCCCCGCACTCCGGACACATGGGATCGTCTTTTACGCCTATCAGGGTCAGGTGTCTGTTTAGTCGGGAGTGTCCCGTTACTATTTCAGTTACTAGGCGGGTATTGCTCCTGGAGAGCCTCATCAGTTGGCCCGTCCTTTTATTGTCTAGTCCGTGGATAAACATCTTCGACTGTCGCATTCCTGCCATTGCATTCCACCTGTCGTTGGTCTCTGCGACTGTTCTGCGTTTGATCACTCCCTTGGTGATGTTGTGAGCTATCGGCAATAGGGGCTCCGGTCCCTCCGGGCACTCGTCTGCCCCCGCTCTGGCTAGTTCATCTGCTATTTCATTGCCAGCATTTCCTTGGTGCCCGGGGACCCACGCACATCCGATTTCAGCTTTGTCGGCTAGTCTCCCCAGTGCTGCTTTGCTTTCAATGCTGCCTGGCTGTCGCTGTAGATTGTCACCTTTGTGACATCTTCTAGCTTACTCATGATGTCAGCGCAATCCAAAATTGCGTAAATTTCGGTTTGGAACACGCTGGCGAGCCTAAAACTACCCCTTTCCTACCTTTTCCTACTTTAGTAATTATTTAATTTCTATTTAGTAACATAAGCTGTGTACTGTCGTAAATGGGTGTCAGATTTAAAACGATGCAATACCAATTGTTAAGAAGATATTTCATAATCTGTTATCTGTTACTTTACCTAATACCTAAATAAAAATAAAATAAAATAAACCTTAACATCAGATATTATCAAGCCACCCTAAAGTCTCTGACTAGACTTAACGACTGACATCTAGCGACGTGAACCGGGAGCAACGGCTTAACGTGCCTTCCGAAGCACGGAGATGCCTGAAAAATACATCATTAAATTCGGTCGGGGTGGTCACCCATCCCATTTCCAACCTGGCGTGTGTTGCTTCACAACAGTGATCGTCGCCGATCACTGTCACAACTGCGCCACGGGCACCTCACTGAGAGAACAATTACAAAAAAATGTTTACACAATTTAAGGACTTACATTCATGAAATCTTACGTTAAAAGCGATGTCTGAGAGATAATTTTCAGGTAGAGAGATGGGAAAATAAAAGTAAATGCAATGGTGTCATTCAAGTGGTTAGTAAATGATTTCAATTGAACAATGATGTAATGCCTTTATTGTAAGAAACAGAAATATATCTGTGCCTCCTGTGAAAAGTGGTATAAGTCGACTTATATCGAATTTGAGATTATTGTTGCACCTTCATCAGAAAAAAATACTCTTTTTTTCTGTGTTATCAACATTTTTATACGTCTATTAGTTTCCGAGATGGTATGATACATCTATGACAAAATGGAGCGTTTTGATAAATGTTTTTGTGTAAATAAATACATATTGACATGTATCGTTCAAAGTATTGAAGTTATGATGTAAAAAAATGTGTATAAAGGTGTAGGTCAAGAAGTATTATTATTTACATTCATTTATAACCATGTAATAATGTGTCACTTGATACATATTTAGTTGTATCAATTGTCACGAAGTAAAATTTGCACCCTCCATCGGTACAACTTAAGTTGTATTATACGTCACAAAAATATAAAAATACAATTTATGTGTAAGATGATACATACAAAGTTATATCAAACACAACCGAGAAATATTAACGTTTTTAGATCAAAATATGTGCAAACTGATACATCCTCTGAACGCGGGGCGCCGGGGACGCAACTGCGCCGTCCGCGCGAGGCGCCGCAGATCCAGTGCCGCATAAGCTACGAGACGTGGTGTCCGCGCGCGCCGTCAAAGCAAATTCAACATGGCGCAGAACCTACGTAGTAGATGTATCATCTTACACAAAAATTGTTTTCTTTTGTGCATTTTTATTAAAATGCACTAATATCAATTAACACAAAATGACTATTCCAGTTGCATCAAAATACACAAAATCTATTGTGTTTTTGAGTAATGTAAACTTGCTTTTAATATCTTTTTATCTTATGTTTTTGGACGGTCTATAATGTTAGATGTCATTGTTGCAGCGTCCTTCTTGCCGTGCTAAACACATGTTGGACATGTTAAATATAGATATACATTCACTTTATTCATAAAGAAGATAAAGAAACAAATATTTACACTTAATAAACCAAAAATAAAAATAAAACTTAAAAATAAATATTTACAATAAAAAAACATTATCCAAACTGGGCACTTGCGGCATCGACCCCAGGACGCTATATAGATTGTAATAAAAATAATGAAGAAGATGATGATTCCGTGAAGAAAAATATTTCTTCTTCTTCCTGTATAAAAAGTAATGATTGGAGTAGTATATCGAACAACAAGGGCGTATTATTAGAGCAGAGCCTTTCTAAACATAACTTGCTAAACATAAGGAATCGTCTCGCCCGCATGTTTGACGACTTCCAACCTAAAAAACTATAGAGTCCAAAAATACTATAGAGTCTTTTTGGAACCCGTTTGGTTCGGGAGGTAAGGTAATGGTACTATTACCATAGACCACATGCATACGCTGCAGCAGGTTATACAGAAGATCGAATAGTACAACTTGCCACTTTGCCTGGCGTTCGTGGACAGTGAGGCCTTTGATTCGATTGAGACCTGGGCAGTGCTTCAGTCTCTCCAAAGGTGCCAAATAGACTACAGGTACATCGAGGTGCTAAGATACCTATACGAAAACGCCACCATGTTGGTTCGATTACAGAACAAGGAGATGTTATTTCTCAGAAATAGTTCACAGCTGCGTTGGAGGATATTTTCAAGCTTCTGGACTGGAAAGGACGTGGCATCAACATCAATGGCGAGCACCTAACACACCTGCGATACGCCGATGAAAGCTTATGGCTGAGACCTTGGATGACCTGAACATAATGGTCGAAGATCTCGGTAATGCTTGTCAAACAGTGGGTCTTAGGATAAACATGTACAAGACGAAAATCATATTGAATGCCCATGTTGCACCCGCTCCCGTTAACGTTGGGAACATTACACTCGAAGTTGTTTACTACTATGTTTACCTGGGACAGTCCAACTTCGAGAAAGAGATATCTCGTCGAATCCAGCTCGGAATCGGCTTTCGGGAAGCTCGGGTATATATTCGCGTCCGAAAAAGCTCAATGTCTCAAGACGAAGTCTTTGACCAGTGTGTGTTGCCAGTAATGACATATGGGAGTGAGACGTGGTCGTTTACTATGAGTCTCACAAGAAAGCTCAAGGTCACCCAGCGAGCAATGGAGAGAGCTATACTTGGTATTTCCCTGCTTGATCGAATAAGAAACGATGAAATCCGCAGGAGAAACAAGGCAACCAACATCGCTCAAAGGATTGCATCGTTGAAGTGGCAGAGGGCGGGGCACATAGCGCGGAGAACCGATGGCCGTTTGAGCGGAATAGTTCTGGAATGGCGACCGCGTACCGGACGATGTCGGCAGGCCCTCCACGGGGTGGACTGACGATCTGGTCAAGGTCGCGGGAAGCCGCTGTATGCGGACAGTGCAGGACCGATCCTTGTGGAGATCTTTGGAGGAGGCCTGTATCCAGCAGTGGGCTGTTGTTCGGCTGACATCATAGATATTGTTAATGCCTTTTTAAGTGTTTATCATAAAAAAAAAAAAAACTAGGTTTTAGTTTAACTTGTTATGTGTAACTTGTTACTTGTGATACTCTTGAATAATGAATATTTTTCATACTAGTACTTTTTCTCATTCCCTTTGTCTTTAAACATTTTCTTGTATCATACAACACTAATTTGAGTAGAGATACAAGTCAACATATATCAAAAAACACAGAATAACACGACCGCTATTTTCGTGTACAATGATATGTATACCAAAAATCACAACTTTTGACAGTTTTGTGCTTTTAGTGCTTTTGCAGATTGAATAATTTGACTTATTTGTTTTCTCTCGGGGCAATAGTTGATTCAGTTTTGTAAAAAAACCACCTGACAAAGCAACAATATCAGCTTTCACCAAAGCTTTACACAGTGTTTAAAGTGATACAACTCATTTAGAATCATTATACACTATCATTCATTTGGTGCGTTTTGATACTATAAACACTTTTTTTTAAATATCTCTTTGTGTAGGTATCGAATTTAAGCAGGAACTTAACAAGTTGTGAACTAATACGACCGCTATAAAATAGTATCATTACTATTAAAAAAATATTATTCGAACTCGGTTTATGAATTTTTAAACACAAAACCTTCATTACTGTAAAGTTGTCTTTTTTGACATGTACCACTTTTCACAGGACCCACAGATATATTTTGTATTTTTTTTTGTATTTAATGATAGTGCTCGTAAAGTGTAAAGTAACCTTATCTGTGATATTGAATTGCAGAAGGGAGGGGTGTGGGGGAATACTCTACTGATTAACATGATCTCGAAGTGATCGATTACCGACGAGGTTTAATTGACTGACATGACCGGCAGTATACTGGCGTTTACAATGGAAACTGAGCGACAGCAAACTGATAGCCTTATTGTTATAAAAGGTACTCAGACGATTGTTACAAATGGGTCTGTTGCACATGTTTGATGTTTGTAAAGTAAGTATTTTGAGTGATCGATGATGTATTTATGAAATATTTATATATTTTTTTAAATAGGATTCTGATTTTCCATGGGAATTGCTTGTTTGACATAACGAGTTAGGTAGGTATTCAAATAAAATTCCTATAGATCAGTAAACATAATTATTGTCTAATAAAATTTTTGTTTTGCAAATCGGTACAAACAGATTGAAAATCATATTATTAACCGAATGAACACTTACAAAATTGATTGTAAAAAGTGTAAAGAGTATTTTCATAATTCATAATTTACATATTGATGTGTTATGATAGTACGAGTAGGGCATATAATTAAGATGTTAAAACCTACAGATATCATTGTACAGTCAACGCGAAAAATGCCTGTTTACTTTAGTACCTACTTTGTCATAGTAGCTAATCTGTCAGCTCCTGCATAATTCCATGACAACTTACACACAGTTAATGTGACATGGTCCAAAAGTGTACAGGCACTGCTTTCGTTGACTGTCCTTAAATCACTAACTCAAACTTAAATCAGATCGCTTTGATTGCTCTGCTCAAAGACGTTTTATATTAAGTTTTACTGCTTGAATGGCGCAGAAGATATTAAATGCTACCATTAATAATAAACTATGCCGTTAATGAATTCATTCTGGGTTAAAGCAAATAATCCGTGAGATAAGTCTTAGTGAGCAGATGAAACGTTATTAAAGCTCTTTTTCATTACTCATACTCTGAAAGTAGGTCATTACTGACCTGAGAAACGGGCTGAAAGTAATACTTTTCATCCCTAGGGAGAATCACTTTCAACTGACAGCTGTCATATTATTAAAAAAAAAAACTAGTTCTTTTTCACTTAACTATTGAACCATGTTCCAACTTTCTATACAGCCACGATGTAAAATTGAAATAACTTAAAGTTAAGTATTGATTAGAGAATATATATTTATTATATAACTTTATTATAATTAAGTTTCAACAATTTCTTTAAAATAACTTAGCTTTGAGCAAAATATTTACCATTTTTCCAATGATGAAAATATAAAATAATGGCTGAATAGCGGACCGGCCACAGAAAAAAAAACAAACAAAAAAAGGCGGGAAAGCGGCAATTCGATCTTCATGAATTAATTCATGTTTTTATTTTTACTTTCCTCGTATTTGTAATGAAAAGCACAGTGTTTACCTCGGGTTAAAGACTTATTTAGTCCCTCGAACTATTGGCGCCCTCACTTCGTTCCGGGCGCCAAACCCCGTCTCGGGACTAAATAAGTTACTTTCACCCCTAGGATAACAATGTACTATTATATTCAAATAAATGAATTCTACCAGCAGGTATTTGAAATAAAAAGATTCATTTATTTATCTATTATTTATTTATTGAATTTCATTATACAAGTTTTGTGACCTACTTACATAATAAAATACATTTCTGGTGCAATTCACACGATAGATTTACAAAACTTAAATTACACCTTACAAACTAAGAGCAGTCCTTCTCGCAGAAGGACAAGCATACCGACATAATAGCATGCCAAGGATCAGCAAACACATCACAGTGGGGTTGGTCACCCAGGAGGGTGTTGAGTTCATGTGAACCAGTGATTTACACATGGTCTTATGATCTGCCCCCTTACGAGTTCTCGCCTTGGCGTGGCGAGGGGGCTTAGTAGCGGTGGGAGGGTAGAATCGCCGGGAAGTCAAGATACTCAGGCTTGGCAGTGTGGTGGTGGACTTGGTCAACCACCCGCTGCAGCCCATAAGTGCGACACGTTGGGTTAGCCCTTTCGGTCGCATAAACTCTTTCATCATAATGTAGTTTGGCATAAAAATTTTGGCATAAAGTTTTTTCGCATAAATTATGTTAAGCAGAGTATTATAAACAAACGCATAATGGTTTCATTGGCATAATTATAATTTGCTATAATTGTATTTATCATAATTTAAATGAGCATAAATGTGAAGAGCATAATTGATAAACGTATAACTTTACTTTATCATAATATAAGAAACGCATAATAGATGAATTTATAAAATACAAAACGCATATTTCTACTCGTCTGGATAGAAATATGCGACTCGTCTATATTCTCGTCTCGTCTATATTTCGACTCGTCTGGACTCGGCTAGATTAGGTTAGAAGGTTTAAGGCTAGCAAAGCGAAGCGTAGCTGTAGCGTGCGTGATAGTTTTTCAAAGCCTAAAATAAAATGCCTGCTGCATCCCTGCATGCTGCTTGCTTGCCTGCATGCTGGGTGCTTGCCTGCATGCTGGGTGCTTGCCTGCATGCTTACCTGCACGCTGCATGCTTGCCTGCATGTTGCATGCTTGTTTACATGGTGAATAGCGAGGGCGGATCCGACATGGCCGTGTTAGGTTCGAAAGTTAACCTTAACCTTCGAGGGTTAGTTATTTTTTTTTCAAACCCTAAAATAAAATGCCTGCTGCATCCCTGCATGCTGCTTGCTTGCTGTATGCTTGCCTGCATGCTGCATGCTTGCCTGCACGCTGCATGCTTGTTTACATGGTGAATGGTGAGGGCGGATCCGACATGGCCGTGATGGGTTCGAAGGTTAAGGCGTGAGCTGCGCTCACGCCTTAACCTTCGAGGGTTAGTTATTTTTTTTTCGAAAACGAAACTAGGTAACGTATTGTTTGCAGACTGTCGTTTTGCAATTCCCGCTTGCGTTGGCGACTGGTTGTTATTTGCAATAAAGTGAAGTGATGAGCTTAAATCTATGCCAAAATTGGTTGATGTCTGTCATATGATTTAGTCACCAGCCTTGAATACTTACTACACCTCTACAACAATCCCCACCCATATTGCAGTATGGCTTACATTGCCTAATGTTAAGGTGAACCCTGTCTGTGCCCAGCCGTGAGACGTAAAACGCCGATTTATTTCTTTCATCAACCAAAGGAACTTTTCTGCTGATTATTATCCTAAGAAAACGCCCCAACGTGAAGTTAGTTCATTTTCCTACATCTAAGTTTAATTTAAATCACTTTTGCCACCACTATTTCCCAGAGTTTGTGAGCTTTCACTTATTTTCATCTCAGAAGCGATATATTATGAAACGGAAAGACGTTTATTAGGTTATATTTTAACGCTGCCGCTGCCCGAAAATGCATTTAAAATAGGATTGGACGTCGACGACGGCTGAACGACTTTGCGCGTCCGGCGAGCGCGGGCTCGGCCACTCCACCGAGCTGCGCTGGCCTTGTTGCGACATTTCTTTACTAGAACGTAGGTATCTCTTAGGCAAGAGCCAGAAAGGTGTCTTATTAGGAACTGGCGGCCGCCCGCGACTTAGTCGTGAAAACTTTTATTTCATTGTAAAGTTTAAGAAGTATATTTTAACGCTACTGCTGCCCGAAAATGCATTTAAAATAGGATTGGACGGCGGCGACGGCTGAACGACTTTGCGCGTCCGGCGAGCGCGGGCTCGGCCACTCCACCGAGCTGCGCTAGCCTTGTTGCGACATTTTTTCACAAAAACGTAGCTATCTCGTAGGCAAGAGCCAGGAAGGTGTCTTATTAGGGACTTTCTTTGAAATGAAATGATATCAAATCAAAATATATTTACCAATTAGACCTGTTACTTTTCAATCGTCAAAAATTTATAAATAAAGTATCATACAGAGTAACATAATATGAAATTTAATTGTTCTAAAATAAATTTGACCCTACCACCGGATCGGAAAGTTGTTTCTGTACTGAACCGGTAAGAAACTCATAACTTAACTTGCCTATCCACGATTTATCGCACTGCTCTACAACAAAGGGGGGAGGCCACGAAAGCGCCTGCAATACGAGGCAGAGTACCCCCGCACTCCAGCCCGCTGGCTCCCACCGTACGCAGACCCTACTGGGCCCGCAACCACGAGCCACCCAAAGGCGGCTCCGCTGGCACATCTGGCGGAAAGGCCCCGCCGTGACGCATAGGGGGGATCAACCTCACTTCATTGGCCCCCACCAACCAATTGTGCGCCGCGGCCCCACCACGCGCGTCAGGGTACTTGCAGGCCCCACCGGGCCCGTGGGTCCATATTGGGATGCATAAATTAAAAAGGCATATCTTAAGTCTGCAAAACGTTTTTTGGCATACTCTTCGTTTACATACTCTTGGCATACTCTACAATCCATTTATAAGCTGCGAGCACGGGCCACTCTTAGGGAACTTTTTAAGGAAATTGGTATTCTAACTGTAGCTTCGCAATATATTCACAATTGTATTGTCTTGGTAAGAAAAAATATCAATCTTTTCACCAAACACAGCGATATTCATGCTAAAAATACTAGGAATAAAGATAAAATTGCGCTACCATTTTTCAGATTGCAGAAAGTTTTAGGGTCATTTATGGGGCAAGGTGTACATTATTATAACAAAGTTCCGGAAGCAATTTGTAAGCTGCCATTACATAGATTTAAAAATCACTTTAAAGCTACGTTGCTGAAAAAGGGATATTACACCACTAGAGATTATATCATGGATAGAAATGCTTGGGAATAAGCTCTCTGCTCCCGACGGAGTCTAATTAACTATTGTTATGTCAACAATCATACTTAGGTTAAGACACTAACAATGTTTGTTTTGTTTTATATAGCTTCTCGTCGATGTAAATAAGAGTGTTATTCTTTTCATAAATTATGAATTTTATTGTGCTATCTTGTTCTAAGTTCTGTTGTAATATACTAACAATTATTGTAAAAAAGAGAAACAGTTGAAAAGAGTAACTGCTGAGTTTCTTGCCGGTTCTTCTCAGTACAGAAACAACTTTCCGATCCGGTGGTAGCATCACATTTATTTAAGTACAGTATATTTATTGTTTACATTTAATATTCCATAATATTAAATGTAAACAATAAATATTCATGTCTATTATTAAGTATGTTTTGTTTGTTAATTAGATTTGACGATTAAAAAGTACTCTGTAACGGGTCCATATTGGGATGCATAAATTAAAAAGGCATATCTTAAGTCTGCATAACGTTTTTTGGCATACTCTTCGTTTCGCATAACATTCATTTAGAATAAATTATAAGGCATACTTTTTTCCCGCATAACTTCTTTTATAATAATGATATATTAGCATCAAAGGTTTATGCATAATTGTTTTGAGAATAACGATTACTTAGCATATCATTGATTGGCATCTCACCCTATGGCATACAAATTTCAAGTCATACAATAAGAATACCATAATATCACCATTTAAATAACACTTAATCAAAATTTAAAAACTTTATTATTCTCTTCGTTATCCTGAAATATTTTTATTTCGAAAATATCATGCAAGCAAGCATGCAAATGTATAGTGAGCAACCAAGCAAGCATTCATGCAAGCAGGCATGCATTCATGCAAGCAAGCAAGCATGCATACATGCAAGCAAGCAGCATGCAGGGATGCAGCAGGCATTTTATTTTAGGGTTTGAAAAAAAAATAACTAACCCATCACGGGCATGTCGGATCCGCCCTCGCCATTCACCATGTAAACAAGCATGCAACATGCAGGCAAGCATGCAGCACGCAGGCAAGCATGCAGCGTGCAGGCAAGCATACAGCAAGCAAGCAGCATGCATGCAAGCAAGCAAGCATGCATACATGCAAGCAAGCAGCATGCAGGGATGCAGCAGGCATTTTATTTTAGGGTTTGAAAAACTATCACGCACGCTACAGCTACGCTTGCTTTGCTCCCGCCTTAAACCTTCTAACCTAATCTAGCAGAGTCGGTTTCGCCCCAACTCTATTGTTGGGCAGACGAGTAGAAATATGCGTTTTGTATTTTATGAATTCATCTATTATGCGTTTCTTATATTATGATAAAGTAAAGTTATACGTTTATCAATTATGCTCTTCACATTTATGCTTATTTAAATTATAATAAATACAATTATAGCAAATTATAATTATGCCAATGAAACCAGTATGCGTTTATAATACTCTGCTTATCGTAATTTATGCGAAAAAACTTTATGCCAAAACATTTACGCCAAACTACATTATGACGAAAGAGTTTATGCGACCGAAAGGGCTCCCACTCTGTAACAGGTCTATTTAAATAAACCTATTTTTGATTTTGATTTTGATTTTTTCGCATAACGTTCATTTAGAATAAATCATAAGGCATACTTTTTTCCCCCATAACTTCTTTTATAATAATGATATACTAGCATCAAAAGTTCATGCATAATTGTTTTTTATATATATATATTCATAATTGATTTCTTAGCATATCATTCATTGGCAACTCACCCTATGGCATACAGATTTCAAGTCATACAATAAGAAAACCATAATATCACCATTTAAAAAACACTTAATCAAAATTTAAAAACTTTATTATTCTCTTCGTTTTCCTGTAATATTTTTATTTCGAAAATATCATGCAAGCAAGCATGCAAATGTATAGTGAGCAACCAAGCAAGCATTCATGCAAGCAGGCATGCGTTCATGCAAGCAAGCAGGCAAGCATGCATACATGCAAGCAAGCAAGCAGCATGCAGGGATGCAGCAGGCATTTTATTTTAGGGTTTGAAAAAAAAATAACTAACCCTCGAGCCTGCGTGCTGCATGCTTGCCTGCATGTTGCATGCTTGTTTACATGGTGAATGGCGAGGGCGGATCCGACATGGCCGTGATGGGTTCGAAGGTTAGGGCGTGAGCGCAGCTTGGGTTGGTTATTTTTTTTTCAAACCCTAAAATAAATTGCCTGCTGCATCCCTGCATGCTGCTTGCTTGCTTGCATGTATGCATGCTTGCTTGCTTGCTTCCATGAATGCATGCCTGCTTGCATGAATGCTTGCTTGGTTGCTCACTATACATTTGCATGCTCGCTTGCATGATATTTTCGAAATAAAAATATTACAGGAAAACGAAGAGAATAATAAAGTTTTTAAATTTTGATTAAGTGTTTTTTAAATGGTGATATTATGGTTTTCTTATTGTATGACTTGAAATCTGTATGCCATAGGGTGAGATGCCAATGAATGATATGCTAAGTAATCGTTATTCTAAAAACAATTATGCATGAACTTTTGATGCTAGTATGTCATTATTATAAAAGAAGTTATGGGGGAAAAAAGTATGCCTTATGATTTATGCTAAATGAACGTTATGCGAAACGAAGAGTATGCCAAAAAACGTTATGCAGACTTAAGATATGCCTTTTAAATTTATGCATCCCAATATGGACCCACGGGCCCGGTGGGGCCTGCAAGTACCCTGACGCGCGTGGTGGGGCCGCGGCGCACAATTGGTTGGTGGGGGCCAGTGATCCGAGGTTGATCCCCCCTATGCGTCACGGCGGGGCCTTTCCGCCAGATGTGCCAGCGGAGCCGCCTTTGGGTGGCTCGTGGTTGCGGGCCCAGTAGGGTCTGCGTACGGTGGGAGCCAGCGGGCTGGAGTGCGGGGGTACTCTGCCTCGTATTGCAGGCGCTTTCGTGGCCTCCCCCCTTTGTTGTAGAGCAGTGCGATAAATCGTGGATAAGCAAGTTAAGTTATGAGTTTCTTACCGGTTCAGTACAGAAACAACTTTCCGATCCGGTGGTAGGGTCAAATTTATTTTAGAACAATTAAATTTCATATTATGTTACTCTGTATGATACTTTATTTGTAAATTTTTGACGATTTAAAAGTAACAGGTCTAATTGGTAAATATATTTTTGATTTGATATCATTTCATTTCAAAGAAAGTCCCTATTAAGACACCTTCCTAGCTCTTGCCTAAGAGATAGCTACGTTTTTGTGAAAAAATGTCGCAACAAGCCTGGAGCAGCTCGGTGGAGTGGCCGAGCCCGCGCTCGCCGGACGCGCAAAGTCGTTCAGCCGTCGTCGCCGTCCAATCCTATTTTAAATGCATTTTCGGGCAGTAGCGTTAAAATATAACCTAATAAACGTCTTTCCGTTTCATAATACTTATATCGCTTCTGAGATAAAAATAAGTGAAAGCTCACAAACGCTGGAAAATGGTGGTGGCAATAGCGATTTAAATTAAACTTAGATGTAGAAAAATGCACTAACTTTACGTTAAGGCGTTTCGGCGTTTTACGTTTCACGGCTGGGCACAGGCCTCACCTCAACATTAGCTAGTGTAAGCCATACCACAAGATGAGTGGGGATTGTTGTAGAGGTGTAGTAGGTATTCAAGGCTAGTGACTAAATCATATGACAGACATCAACCAACTTTGGTTTAGATTTAAGCTCATCATGATTAATGTCACTTCACTTTATTGCTAAAAACAACCAGACGCCAACGCAAGCGGGAATTGCAAAACGACAGTCTGCAAACAATACGTTGTCTAGTTTCGTTGACAAAGGCCAATTGATAAAAATATACGGCTTTAGTTAAGTAATCCAAGACGTCTGGTTCTGCAATAAAGTGCCCAATAAATATTCGCTCTGTCCTCTTTGTTATTTGCGCAGTTGGAGAGGTAACAAGTCAACCGTTTGTGGGGTAACAAGTCAGCTGTTTGTGGGGGAACAAGGCAGATGCTCGTGGGGTAACAAGTTAGCTGTTCGTGGGGCTACAAATCAGCTGTTCACGGCTTCCTCGACTCGAGGAGATATCGTCTGAGTGTAACGGAGAAACATCGCGACGTCTCTTGAATATCAATGAGGTAGATGATCTTGTTTTAAATTTTTACTGATATAACTACAGTATGATAAGATCCTTTGGTGAACAACAAAAACTATGGAAATGGATAAATGGAAACCCAAACTTGAGTTTGGCGTCGAGTTTATAAGCTATTTATTTCATCGATAGAAAAATATTGATACCGGGGCAGTGTAGTATTGTGTAGTAAAATTGTAAGTTTATTAGTTCCTCCTTTAGTTCCTTAGTTCCTTTTCAAGCGTAAAATTTTGTTTGAGCGCCATCGTTATTTTTGACTCCCAACGAAAACAAAGTGGTTTTAAGTTAAAAGTGTCTACACGTACCCGATAATAGCAACGTAGCTATGAAACGACGGCACTGATTTTGTGTTTTTGTTTTAATCAATATTTTAGTAAACATTCAGGAAAATATTGTAACTAGTTGTTTTTAAAATGTGATATGAGGAATAACTTTAGTGATATTCTTTATTACCGAAATCATCTAATTCAACTACTTTTGCCCGTGATTTGTAATTGATGGTGAAAGAGTTAACCTTCGAAGCCATGCCAAAAACTGTAAATTTAAAAAATAGTATAAAATACGATCATTCATTACATACAAATCCACAGTTCCTCTTCGTGCATTATTCCAGGTTATTGCGTTTGGAACAAGTCGTAAGTCAGCGACGCCGTCGGCTGAATACCGAGCAGGACGCGTCCCCCCACTTTGATACGGATACCTGCGCCACGTGTCGCTTGCCAAATGTTCTTTTGCTTTGTTTTATTTCACAGATTGATATTTACTCCGCACATTTCGTTGAAAAAGCACTAAAGATTCTTCTGTTTGTTATTCAAACAGTTTAGAAAGAGTTCAAAAGGCAAACTAACGACTAACCCCCTTATTCATAAAAACGAACGCAACGCTAAAGGTTAATTTAAACGATAGACGTGTTATGTCACTTACTTGTAAATGGCGGCAGCAACAAGAATGAAAGTGATAAAGCCATACAAAAGTTAAAATGTTGTTGGGAAACTATTTAAGTTTTTATAAATGGTATGAGTGGTAGTCTCATAGTCGGAGTGAGTCTTAAACAAATGCCTTAGTGTGGATTCTTTATGAGTTTTCCGTACGTGAGGCTAGCGATGAATTATACTGTTAGTGTTTTTAACTCACCGTCATGTCTCCAATTATGCATGTGTCAGTCAAGACCTTCTGCTCAGTTTGGTTCCGAATCATGGAAATGCTTGAGAAATACATGTTCAAATCTTGAAATACTCATCCCAATAGCCAATGTGGCGAGTGAAGCTTAACATTGGTAATCGTCACCAAGATTAGATAGCTCGTCAAGATGGAACTCAACCCTGGTTACCACTTCTTAAACAGGTTACAGAAGCGATCAAGCGTCAACATTTAGGGTATTTGGTTATTATCTTGGCGTAGTTTGTAGAATGAAAAAAAACTGCAAAATCGTATTATGTACCTATATTAATTTTGCGATGGTCAACAAAGTTTAAAAATGTTTGCACTAAAAAATACCTATATTCGTATCGTACCTTCATCGTATCTAAAAAAGTTCGCCTACAAAACCTGAATTTTGGTTTGTTTTATTCCACCGATTCATATCCACTCCACTTATTTCAGTGCAAATTTAAATAAACAAAAGCAAACAAGAATTTGAACTGTGTGGAAACTAAAAAATATGTTCTATTTATTTTTCAGTGAGTGAAATGTCACGCCTTAATTTTTTATACCAAAGTATTTTTCGAATGAAATCAATCCGCTTTGATTTTAATAATTTCATCAATATCGTGTTCGATTGGAGAGGCTTAATATTTCATCGAGTTTTAGATGACTGGCAGGCACTTTTTTAACAAAACGTATAACATACACTCACGACTATTTATTTATTATTTATTTATTTATTAAACACAATTAAACGGGCTTAACCCAATAACATAATTATGTAAATTATCCCAAGTGCTTCACCTCCAATTTAAATGTGCACAGCGAAGGAGTGCTCAGCCTGCGTTCGTATTGCTGGTCGCTTCTAAACCAATGGTTTTTTTAAAAGAGAAGTTAACCTACATTTTTTTGAAAGAAAAAAAAAGATGTATTATCTAGCCTTTAAAAACTATGTCAGACAAGATAAGCCCTAGGTCATAAATGTTCGCCGTAAGAGTTTTGTTACCAGTAGAGATCAAACTCTCTGCCCACGGCTACGCGGCTTACCAAGCGGGATAGCTACCCACCGAGTTACAGAGCCAGTAGTTCTAAAAGTTTATGGTGGTTCATGTTAGGTCAATAACAACATTGTACAGCTTACAGCCGTAGTAATCACTCGTGAATGGGTTGCTTAAATAATTACAAGGGTCGAGATAATGTATTAGCAACTTAGCACATCAGTTAAAGCTAGGTTAGCGATAGAGACTCCTCAGGGCTGTTAGCAAAGTTCTAAGGACTGTATCTACATAACAGAGACGTGACGCTTGTCAAATAAAGCAGGCCTTTGTTTAACTATCTGAGATAGTTAGAGCTACCGCACACTAAAGACTAAACCATGACTCGCATTGACTCTTTTTTTGCGTAAGAAAAGAAACTACGCTTGCCCAGATTCTAGCCTGGAGAATACCAAGGGTATGTGGGACGCGGAACTACTGGGAAAAACTAACAAAAATGTTTATCAGTGGCTTTCTTCTTCCGTCCATACCCCAGTCACTGACTCTCTTGGGTCAAGGTCGTGATTTCTCTTGTGTAGCAACCTGTGCCTATTGTTGACCGACACTGGTGTCAATCTGCGGCGGTCTGAAAAGCGTCGTGGACCGTAGTTTCAGTGGGCAGCGGATCTGATCCGTCCAGCGTCCCGGGCCACTTCCTCTAGACCTCGCTAGTGACCATGAGTTTCTATGATAGTCTATAATTTCTCAATAGGTTTTCAGTGGACCTTAGTAAATTTTAGGCAACTGCCTAAAATTAACTAAGGTCCTTGTAACTACAAGGAAACAATCAAAGAAAAAATAAGTGAACGGACTATATCCGAATATCGTCTTTCTCCAAATCGTCTCAAGAACCGTCTGTACACATTGCACGACGTATTAATCGACGCATATGACAGGCAGGGATACTTAAGTTGTATTTGAAGCTTCTGACCACAAAGCACTGGTCAGACTAGTCAGCTGCAACGGGTCCGTTGGCATCATGCACACACTCTCCGATATGTTAGTTGGTTGAGTTTTGGCCGCAAATGACTTGTAACTCACCGGATGGATGTACAGCTAGTAAGTAACTTTTTAACCAGCAAGGTTTCTAAAATCGAGTGAGCAAATGCAAACGTAAATTCAGCATCTAAATCATAACATAACACGACCATACCCCTAATGGGTTAGTCAGAGGCGCACTGATTGTTACCGTCATGGTGAACGGAACGTTCAGGAGCCCACATTTTACCGAGGGAATTTTAAGCCAACGTGGTAAGGGGCGAGCCTACCGCCGTTATCCGGGTTGCTTGGGTTTTGTATCAGTGTTTTCCATCACCGGAGAGTTAGTCGCAAATTGTACAATGAACACAAGGTAGGACTATCGGGTTCCAAGCCAGAGTGTTTAACCACTGGGCCACGACACTCTCAAATAGCAATTAAATCGAAACTATGAAAAGTCTGTAGTGTGCGCGTGCTCTTAGCAGTCAGTCATATGAGCTGTGAAACGTGAGATTGACCGAGTGTCGTATTGTGTGAGTTGCGTGGTGGGCTAATTGAGTGTTGGCACGTACGGATACACAGCGGCACGAGGTGACTGGATCATTAGAGCCTAACTAGGAATCCTCTTGGGATTTAGGTTATAGATCCGACACTGAAATGCTACAGGAATTTATAAATATCTGCTATTACACAGCAAATATGTCATCATATTAGCCGAACGACGCCCATTGCTGGGCATAGGCCTCTCCCAAGGATCTCCATAACGATCGGTCCTGTGCTGTCCGCATCCAGTGGCTTCCCGCGACCTTGACCAGATCGTCGGTCCGCCTTGTGGAGGGCCTGCCTGAACGTCATTCGGTACGCGGTCGCCATTCCAGAACCTATCCACCCCAACGGCCCACTGCCACTTCAACGATGCAATCCTTCGAGCGATATCGGCTGTCTTAGGTCTCGGATCTCATCATTTCTGAATTCTATCAAGCAGGGAAACAGTAAGCATCGCTCTCTCCATTGCTCGCTGGCTCACATTCATAGTTGTGCAAAGTATAAATAAATAATGCAAGCTGCCGCGGCATTTATTTCCCGAGATAGATCGGAAACAGAATAGGAGATCGAACATAGTTTGAAATACCTGGTAATATATGAGACCGGAGGCTTCCGCGCAACAGACTCGGCTCAAAGCCTCCCGCGGGTCACGAGGAGGCAGTCTCGACTCGAACCGCTCGCGACTGTACCTGGAGAGGAAACTTTATTAAGTACAGTCGGAAGTAGCTTAATATATTCGCTCCCATGAATATGAATAAGGTTTAAGTTCTTTCGTTGCTGACTGTATGTAGAAGAGACGTTAAAGATTCAGAAGGCTTTGCCATTTTTAGTTTGCAAATGCTATTAGCCGCCTGAATTTGTAAGAAGGCTATGTAATATGAAAAGAAAATTTATGTCTACATTTTCGTTTTTTCATGAAAACTGACACAGGGGAACAAAGACAGGATTCCTTGAATTTCTAGTTTTTTTCTTTGGGTAGGTACAAGAAAACAGTTCTTTAAAATAGATGTCGCAGCAATAAATAGTTTTATACTTTAAACAGAAGGGTCGGTGTTTTGACAATCTGGGTCCTATTAAGCCTTGAAAATCATGGACTTGGACACCATTATAGGTAAATTGGTCTCGGATGAAAATCACTATTTTAATCCATTTCGTAAAAATCGTTAGCTTTGTTTTGAGAAATTGAGTATCAAATGTGTAAACTTCGTATGTTTTTAGCTCCTATCATAACGTTTTTGCCGGGTTAGGTAGGTTGTGTTTTAAAACGTGTGAAATACGCTATATTAGTGAAAGTCTTAGATAGGTGAAAATCTTCAAACTCATTCCAAAATAAACCTAATAGTTCCAAGCCTTCAGTGATTTAGGTATTGTCTGCAGAGTTGCGAGAGCAGTTTTTAACTACGCACCAATATCTTAGGTTCTACGATTTTGTTATGAATTCATCGAGATAATCTTGTCCAGCACCATTCAAGTATGTTTTTCGTTGTATAGCGGTTTCATGAAAAAATCTTATTTTTAGTGAGATCTTTTCAATTGTCCCTAGTTTCAGAACGCAGCTTTGAAACTCATTATTTTCAGACTGAAAACCTTTATGTCAAAATTTTAGGTATTGTATGATGTTTTTTGTTGTGTTTCGTATTGAATTTCTACCGTTTTAATTATTATTTGTACCAACAGAGAAATTACAGGTACAGACTGTTCTACGTATTTTTGTCCATAGTGTAAAATATTGTTCATTGAGCTTGCCAGAAGTAAATAAACTTTGGTCTATTTTGTAATAATAAAATATCTGTAATTAGGTCAATATGTAGAACTTGGCGATAGATTTTAGATGCCGATCTCTCGTTCGTGACGGTTTATTTTAAGTATTTATCCGGGGAGTTATTTCTGTACTGTAGGTCACTGGAACAAAAGTTCCATTTCTTTATTTGGGTCAATTGGAGATTTTCAATGCAATTCAATTCAATCCTCGTAATTGCGGGTCACATGGGAATAGGTTGACAGTGTTTAGGTAGGCACATGTGACGCCCTGTATTCAAGGGCATTGCAAACATTTGACATAAGTTGTCAGTTTACTTAACCTAATTGATACTTGAAAAAGCAAATATTAACATTCTTCCAATTAATGATCTATCTTATTCATATAAGTATATGATTTTCGTCGATTAAAGAAGTTATTTGTGACTTTTGTCACTTCATTCCGGCTTAACACTGTATATTTCACATTACTGACTGAGAAATACATTAATGGCAAGGCAGAAAAGGTATACAATCAAAATTGAGACACAGTATAAACCATACAGTAGAACATCTAAATACAAAGGTGCCACTCTCGGTTTGAATGTGTGCGTGAGCGTCGCGCGCCGTGTTGCGATATCACGCACACGCGATTTCACGCAAACGCTAGCATATAATATATTTTTTTTATAGGGAGGCGGCAGTACGGACGGGCTGTGCTGCGTGTCTGTGTGCACGCTAGGCTAATAACTCGGCGGGTGGCCTTAGATAGCCTAGGGCCATCTATAAATTCAAAAGATGGTCTATCTATTCGTCAAAGAAATGAAACTCTTAATGGAATTCAATTGAGTATAATTTGTGTAAGTGGCAGCCCAGAAAATCTCAAATCCACCTTTCAGAAATCAACGATAAATAATGAACTATACATCGATGAAGCAGCCCGCTGGAACCCATTTGCAGGAGCGTAGATTTCATTTCCGTGGCATTTTCTTTGAAAGACCTTTCTCAGGGCATCAGTGTCATTAGAGAGGGAGGCTCGCTGGGAGCTGGGGAATGTGATGTTGCGTTGTATGGAGTATAATGAATATCGACATTTAGAAATATAATAACTTTATATGAACGGCCACCGCTGGACTATCGAAAATGGCACCGAGAGCCACACAACAAGTGTAACAATGGCAGTGGGAAAATCACTTTTAGTGCTTATTTTTCTCTGTAATTTAGCATTATCGCTTACGCCGTATCTTAATTAGGGTAAGGAATACCAGAAAAAAACATCATCTCTAGGTATACGGCGAGCGAGAAAACAAAAATATTTCTTCAGAGTGTCAAAGGTATTTACCCTTATCCTTAAACATTGATGGAATAACCTTGGCTTGCAGTCAATCATACTCCAGAAAGACTTGGCCGGTCTGTAGGGGGCATGGTAGTTCAGTGGTTAGATGAGGAGGAGGTGTGCGGGAGACGCTGTTTATTTCAGCTCTATGTTAATAAGAGCTCTCTGAAAGATACACAGAACGGAAATAGCCAATGATATTGATTGCAATAGTACAATTAGAGTAATAAACATTGAATACACACAAAAAACCAGCTTTAACAAAAAATGGATTGATTAATTAATTGAATTATTATACCTGCAGTGCTGAAAATAACCGTATAGTAATAACCGTACTGTATGAGAATAATGAAGGTTACGTCTGAAAATGAAATGACATGTTCATAGTCAATACACTGTGGTCGACAACAAGCGGCCTGCGGGCTAGATGTAGCCCGTCAGACAACTGTTTCGGGCAGACTATGACAGTTTAGCCCGTTTTAACCACAAAATTTCGCTCGCTCTGCTTTTGACTTTTGTAACATTTTTTGGACCGCAATACTATTTTCCAACAAATATCCATATCCCTTTATCCGTTGTCGTATCCCATAGAAACGGACCATAACTAGCCCACTTGGGGCTAGATGGCGCTGTGTGGAATAATGTCCAGGGATATTTATTATTTATTTATTTATCGTTTAGCGGCGCAATAGTGTGAGCGAAGTAATGATTTTTCATAACAAACTTCACAACTTAGTTTCAGAAACTACTTACTAGTTGTTCATTCTGTCTGTGGTAGAAATCACTTACAGAAGCATGAATCATTATCGACAAGCGCAGTTGCAACACTAGCCCCGGTCCCTACTGATTTGCTAATTACGTCGGTACTTGGTGGCGAGTAGTTTGTGGCGCTGAGGATAGCCCCTCCCCCCCACTCTACCCGCGTGACAAACCGCCCAGGATTACCATCCGTTCCGTTTCGACGAGACTGTTCTACGCTTAGGTGCTGTAATTGTGGAAAGTGTTCCGGTTTTTAACTGGAAAGAACGGTAATTGGCTTAAAATATCGCTTTGGAGCTTTAACTGTCGGGGAGGTACAATAAGGCTGCTAACTGCTCAACTGCTGGTGGGGCGATTTTTAAAACGGCTTTGACTTTAATTGAGAAATTGCAATTGAGTTCTTTTAAGTCATTAGTAAATTCAGCAGACCTCTTTACTGCTGAGCGCAGGCTTCTTTAAACATTTCAAGAGCAAATGGTTGAAGGTTTCCTCCATCCACTGAAATCATCACCTAGGAGACCTAGCTTTGTCATGACAGGAAGAGGGTTAGCACCTTTGGAGTGTGGAAACATCTCATGGCTCAGGCATGGTGGACCACCACCACTGCTCGTGCAGTTTTTCCTCCCTGACTGTTATTTTTAAGGCTATATTTGACTTTAAATGTTTTTTTAAGGTGTAGTAGGAAAAAAGGTAGTCCTTATGGTCACCAAAAATGTGGCTACCCTGAGCATTTCCCGGCTATGAGTGAATTGTTTCCAAACCCTCCCCCGGGATGAATGTCTCTCAGTCCGCTAGCTCTGTAACATCGAGACGTACTCGACCAGAAATCGCTGAAATTCCAACCTAATTGGTGTTTGCAAAATCATACTCTTCAGTGTTCGATAGATGTTAATGATACACACTCACGCTTATTGCTCAAAGGAGAGGATGGGGCCTGAGGGGCACTTGGTCATAACGACCTTGTTGTGACTGTTTATTAATTATAACTATTATTTCTCTAATAATTACACACAAACATCCCTCACGACCATATCTGACTGACGACCGTCTTGGTGTAACTGTTGAGAAGTCGGCTACTACACCAAGGATCGCGGGTTCGATCCCCGCACAGTACAAACATTTGTGTGCATGAACATGTCTGTTTGTATTGGTCTGGGTGTTTCCTATGTATATTAAGTATGTATTTACAAAAGAAAAAGTATTTAAGTATGTTTATCCGTTGTCTAGTATCCATAATAACGGACTATAATTAGCCCACTTGGGACTAGATGGCGCTGTGTGGAATAATGTCCAAGGATATTTATTTATTTATCTCTAATAGTTCAGTCAGAGGCACACTGATTGTTGCCGTCATGGTGAACAGAACGTTCAGCCCATTCGCCGAGGAATTTTGAACCCAACGTGGTAAAGGGCGAGCCTACCGCCGTTATCCAGGTTGTTTGGTTTTTATATCGGTGTTTTCCATTATCAGAGAGTTAGCCGCAAATTGTACACTGAACACAAAGTAGATGTGCTCCGGCCAGATTTTGTCCATTTTTTGACCATTCCGAGCCCGAGTGTTGAACCATTGGGCCACGACGCTCTGCAATAATTAAGCGTGTTCGACATTTTCACATGTTAATAATCTCTACATGAAATAAAACAAAGTTATTGCATTAGTCTGACTGTCTGTATATTCCGAATGATTAATAGATAAAACGTGCCAGTTATCCGAATAGTTTTAGAATGCTTCGAGTTCTTAGTATCAGATACAAGGAGAAGTTAAATAAAAATGCATTTGTGACATTTGTGGGACTGGATTCTAAAAAGCCCAGACTTGTATAATATTTTCAAGTAATTAGTTACGTTAAACTACGGTATTTAAAACGTGTCCAACGTTTAAAGTATAATATAAATCTCAGATCTCCGCAAAGTGGTCACTTAAAAGTTGAAGATATCTTGTCGCCGAGGAGATGTCGTCTTCTCAAATTACTTAGTCCTAGCTCTACTTAAAAGCAATTGTCTACCAAGGCAAGACTCAGTTACATGAAGGGTAAGTCATTAAAAATACAGAAACGACATAACAGTGAAACTGTCTAAAAATTACCTGTCTTGAATGATTGAATTTATCAATTTTATATTTTCCATTATAATATCTTCAGAAAGCTCTTCTTTCCGTGAGTTTCCTGATTCGGCAGTTTTCCCAGCGGTTCTTCTGCAGCCAGTTTTGTCGGTAATGGGCTCAGTCAACCGGGATGGGAATTAAAACGGGACTCCGAACTCACAGGGTCATAGAGTAAGTAAGGGGGAAACAGTTATTTACGACTGATGCCAGAACTGATGGCCATTGAGGCCGAAAAGTCGTGAATAGGTCTATAGTGCATGTTGGGAGACCTTGAGTTTTCTTTTTTTGGACCCATAGTCAGATCCTTAGATCATCTATTGTAACACACACTGGTTATAATATGTATGTTGGAGGAGAAGACGTAACCTAGTTTGGATTACTTAAACTGAACCTGCCTACTATGATCGAGTCATGGTCTGAGTCGAGTACGTTTGCATTCGTCAAAAACTTTGAGACTCGTTCTCGAATCAGTTACTCCAACTGGTTAGAGTGGACTTAATACAGGCGTAACATACGACCAACTTCTTTGTTTCAATAAAAATATACTTTTTTGTCCGTTGGTTTCAAAACCATTTCTAATTAAGAAATAGGTGTTTCCCCCTTCTGTACAAACTCGATGCCTGCCCTCGAGCGGGCTCGGCCGCGACTCCGCGCTTCCACTTAAGGCTAATCGTTTAAAGTGATTTCAGTCGAGTTGTTCCGCTGCTTTGCTCGACTCTCGACTCTGGATGCTCATCGCGATCCAAATAACCGCTCGGTTTGCAAGTAATTGTTCGTAGAAACTTTATAGTTTGCAAGAGGGTGAGATGCGTAAAACATAAACAACCGTTTTTATATTCTACTCTTAGGCACAGGCCCTAAGTACCTGAACTATGAGGTGGTTTGAGCCATACTTCAAGAAGCAGGCTCGAAGTGTTTTGTTGGATTATTGTATGTAAGGCTAGTCAGATTTTATTAAACCATCTTAGGCTTCCGACCAGGCTTTATAACTGACGTCAGCTACCAAATTCAGTTTTACTAACTCGCTACATTGGAAAATCTTCATGAAACTACTGCTGACAAACTAGATGGAACAATCTATTGTTTGTCGGTGAAACGTGTTGAAAATAATTTTAATTAATACCTACATTTTAATAACTTTTGAAAGTGTGCGAGTATTTTCTGAAATAAGCAAATGTTGTATGTGAAATAAACTTCAGCTACTTCGTTAATGTAATGTAATGTTTGTGGCTAAATACGACTAGGAGTATTAAGGTTCAAGACTAATAAATTACAAACATGCGGTAATTTAGTTTGTCAAAATTAAATAAATGGCTGAAAGTGCTATCTTATTTGTGATGGATATAAAACCGCAGGTTTAAAGTCAAGCCGGGAGGACAGAGGCAACGTACTCTACAATAGAGATGGGACATTCGATAATATATTTAAGTTTTGTTTGCTTCTTGAAGTCTAGCTGATGATACATTCATTTATAACTCTACTCATTAATTTGTAAGGCAACAATTATTTTAATCAAGTGCATTTTTGACCCCTCGACGTGGGACTCAGTAGCTGTAAAACACTTGGAATCAAAACGTCAAAACATCGACGCTTACTTACGAATGCTCACGAAGATATGAACTCTACGCTAAAAGGGGCGAGTTGAAGATTTTAACTAGGTAGGGTCTAATCTATTAATGGCCTATCATTAGTAATGGTTATGACAACTCCAAAAGCTACGCAGTACACATGGGTATTGAAATGGGTCAGGAGTGTTTTTGTTGTAGCAAATCACTTTTTCAAGGCCTTGTTCAATACCCTGTATCAGGACAAATCCGATCCCTTGAAAGCCCAGTAGCCAGTTGGGTAAAATATTTGTTTTAGATTAACTTTTTAAATAACGATTTTTTTTAAGCTGAAATTACTACCGAATTTCTTCAAGTTGACTCAACATTGGGGTCATCACTAGTAACGGTCGTTTGAAGTGACCGCGACTACGTCAAAGGAGACGGACAAAGGTACGTCTGGCGGCGGTACTCAGTTATGTGCACACATTGCAAACTCACTCGTGGTGAACTGAACGGTGTTACGACGGAACGGATTGGGTTACTTTGTTGCCATGCCTTCGTGGCGACGCCATGCCTTCGTGGCGACTTGCCATGCCTTCGTGGCGACGGCGGATAAGAATAGCCGATATTACATGACCCATGCAAGGTCGGGTAGTGGCGATGACCACTCCAACTGAGTTTAGTTACTTATGAATCAAATTAAATATATATTTGTTATTCCTTCATTATATTAGTTCCTAGGACTAAGCTTAAAACTACGATTGTGAGTAAAACCTGCATTAGGTGAGGGACTGGTGCCTGAAACAGGTATTTGAAAAGAACTTGTGCTACAGGTTGCCAGGCCTACCCACCCGCGGCGATTATGGTTTGCTAGTTGTGGTGGTCGTGTGTTAGGAAAATGGTAAACAATAGGAGTGAGTTATAATATTATATGATAGGCACTGACATATTTATATGTCACCCCGTGAAACGGTTGGCCTGAGTCCTTCTTCGACTGGTTAAATTAGTTGGAGGTTTTAGGACCACTGGTAACGTGGTAGTCAGATCAAAGGGGTAATGTTCAACCTCCAAATACATAAGCTGTACAAAAGTTATCTTAGAGCTTTACACATAACGACGTTTTAAGCGATATAAACTTGCTTTTTAACGCCAAACGACTCCATCGCGACACTAACGATCAACAAGTACTTATTTGTTTCATTTTATATGCGCGTTGGAATCAACGAAAACTAACTGACTACTGGGGATGCATCCTGGCGGACATCACATCACATCTCGGTGCTTCACGCTTACTTCAATCATCAATCTGCTTCAGTCCGAATTAGTATTTCTTCTCATTTTATATGTAAATAATTAAAAAATGTTATTTGGCTTCGTTTTTTCTCTTAAACGACCACAGTAACAAAGAAATTAAATTTTAAAGCTAAAGTCACCACGAGATAAAGTGAGTCTTGGCGCCCGCCGGAATACCATAGCTGAGCAATACTGCAATTGCATCGCTTTTGTATCGAAGCTTTGTGTAGCGCGTGTGATTCAACGTACTGATGCATTGCGACTGTTCAACGTTTGCATCGCAGTGTGTAATGGGCCTTAAACTCCTCAGAGCGCATTGCTTGTTGAAACTTAGTCGTTTTTTCCAGAAACTGGTAACGCTACCGTGCCAAGTTTCCACGTAAGCTCAAAGGCTTGTGTCGGAGCCTGTTCCACACCAGTAGTTCGCGTTTTACCTGATTTCTTCCCAGAATCTCTTCAGAAATAAATTGAGGATGGAAAAGGTATCTTTGAGAAAAGGAATCATTATTTCAAGTAGATCCATTTAATTACACCTTTGAATATTTTCTAAATAAGAAACAATATTTTGTGATCTGGTATTTTTATTAGTACAAATTACAACAGTAATTACCAGTTTAGCAAGTAATACCTTTTTAGATAAATATCTTACAATACCTATTTATAATGAGTATACTAAAATATGATTTTGGGTCTTCTTCATGTTTTCAATTCACGAAAAGTATACAGTATATAGGTAGGTACATTGACATCATGAAACTTAGAACCAGGTGTCTTCACATATAAAAATTTGACTCATTCTTTCATAAGATTCTTTAGCGATTGACAGAGGTTATTGGTGAAACATATTAACGGCTATAATCCATCTTACGCAATAAGCTGATTGTAATGAAAATCGTAAAAACTTCACCAACAAAATATTTTCCGCAGCATTTACTTGTGAAAATTAGTTATTTATTTATGCAGTGTTATCTAGAGTCGGTAATGTAATTTGTAAGTCAGCGACTGAGATTCGAGTCGCAGCGGAAGGCCATATCTCACGGCGGATTACCTGCCGTGTCACGGCTAAGAATGTTCCGGAGCACCTGTTGACGGAAGTGTAAAGGGGTAACGAAGGCTTTGTTCGCTGGAAATGTTTGGTCAAAACGCTATGTGGCTACTGACTAGTGTTGAAAGTTAACGCTTTCAAAAACTGCCCGACCGTAAGGAACAATGAAATTTCCTCGGACTTCTTTCTTTAAATGTGGGAGGTGTCTGTATTATTATTAAGCAAAAACTAAATTCAAGCGCTTACGGTGAACGAGAGATTAACTTAAATGAATAAAAGTTACCGAATCGTTCGATAACTTCTGAATCGCTACCCTGAATATATGTTTTTCACTTTGTTTTAAAGGCGTTGTTAGCATAGAAGTTTCACAAAGCTTTTACTTCTTGTGATGAAGATTAATAATAACTCTGTGTTCAATCGGATTACTAAGTTCATACTCCTACATCTAATTTACCGTTTACTCAAGCTTTCGTCGTGTTAAGGCTAAATCAGCTTTATACCACATTAAACAAGATAAGCTCTAGCCAGAATTCTGTGCCTTAAGACCTGTCTAACATTCAAACCTTGTAACGGCTGACTAATAAAGAGCTTAGTCTTAGAATTTAATTCTTGGCTGAGCAACGTGGAGTGACTTTATAATCTGTAACTGAAGTTCTTGTCCCTAGCCTGCTAATGCAGGAAAAATTTAATTCGAGCCTACGTTTATCACAATACCTTTCTTATTTGAAAAAAGTCTGAAAATCACTTTGACATTCGCTGCTTTGTAAGAATATTTTTTTTCTTCTTTAAGAAGAAGAACGTTGGACTGCTACGGTATGGCAGCAGTGCGAGAGTCGGACTGCTGTCAATTCACATCAGCAGCCTTTGACAGCGGTAACTACGAGTAACAGCTTTATAAGGAGGAGGTGCCCGTGGTGCAGTTGTGACATTGATCGGCGACGAACGCTGCTGTAAAGCAACACACGCCGGGTCGGAAATGGGATGGGATCATCCCGACCGAAATCTAGTGATGTTTATTTACTAAGCCTAGTCTTAGGGTGGCTTGATTACATCTGACAATAAGGTTGCTCACTAACTTTACACCCCTCTTACAATCCGCACTGAGCCCGCGTGTTGGAGCCGCGCGTATGGCTCGTTCCTCCTCATAGTTGAGGTGAGGCCTGTGCCCAGCAGTGAGACGTATATATACCGTTTATGTTATGTATATGTTATTTTTCTTCATTTAAATGCAAATTATGAAACTTTTACTTCCTCACAAACAATTAAATGTAGTATGCGTCCTGATATTAACTGTACGAGCAATTACGAACCTTGTGTCCACACGTCCCCTCCCTCCCCCTTTCCGGGGGCGTCTCTCCCTTGGGTAAATTATTATTTTAATGTTACTGCGCGTTTGCTCACCGCTATTACTATGTTTATTAACTTGGACCTCACCGAATGCTAGATAAAAAGTGAATTAAGCCTGTTAATGTCGGACGACAAACGTCGCCATAATTGAGTCAAGTTAACGCCACAAATGGCCGTGTGAAATGTTAAGTTCTGCTATAATTGCTTCTGTTTTATTTACCGTTCACTTAGCTATTTTTGTTTTTTGTAAAAATACTACTACTAAAAAGAAAATGAATTCTGTTATGGGGCTTGACTGTTACAGGTGACTGCAGTTTACCGTCCACTAACTTAGTGGAACATTTAACATTCAAATAATTACCACTGTCTTAAAATATAATAACACTATTAACAACACTATAGCATGAATACGGTATTTGGCTTTCGATGGTTTTTGGGTATAAGCTCACCTGTATCTTCATTCCATCGGTAGACCATAAAACTTAACAATTGTATACGAACCAATCAATAAATAGAGCTTGACTGGCAAAAATGTTTCTGGTGTTTTAATATCACCTTTTTTTATTTTACCTGACCACCACCACTGCTGGGCAAAGGTCTCTCCCAAAGCTCTCCAACTATGCCTGTTATGAGCCAATATTTCCCATTCACCATTTTTTCCATCATAGCACCTTATTAAAGTTTTTCACAAAATCTTGAAAACTGTGTTGTTACACCTACACCCACTTGAAAAATCACCCTGTATAACAAAATCATCTAAATGCGAGTTTACAGTGAGCACACAACAAAGAAATCGTTCATGCGCAGTGTTGTTGACATCCTCAGATACACATTGTGCCCACACAATACTCAGGCTCAGGCCGAGGGGGGCTGAGGGAACAGGCGCTCACTTACGGCGGCTTTGGACCGGATTCTCAGGAGTATTAGGGTCAAGCAAGAAGCTTAAACATTGCATGAACGTTGATAGAACATAAGAAGACGTTAATACAATAATATGATGAAAAATTCACAATGAATGTGGTTGTATTTTGTGTTTGCATATTGTATTAACCTAAAATCTAGGTAAACGCTAAAAGTGAAGGTAAAAATACTTATAATAACATAGCACACTTTGCCAGCACGGCAACAGCACGGCTTCGACCCAGTAAATATCTTGTCATTCAAATGTGTATGTAATGTAATGTGTTAGGGACGCAGCTTGGAGTTGAGCGGTATAGTAGCGGCGCGCTGACAGCTCGCCGTTAGCCCGCCGTTTGCTATCTCATTTCAATATAGCAAAATATGTTGTACGCCTTACAATTTAATGCTCAGAATGACAAGATAATAGCTGGGTCGCAGACATGCAATCGCGGTGCCGGTTTAATGAGCTACGACCTTAACTCAGCTTCCTGTGGTCTATAGTTAATCTAATGATGAATTGTGAAAGGTGTAGGTTCCACATGAGACCGTGCCTTTTTTCTTCGGAGTCCTTTCGGCGGCTTGATAGCATCTGACATTAAGGTTTCTCCCTGACCCCTCCAACAATCTGCACTGCGCCCGCGTATTGAACTACGGCAGGCACCATTTCATAGTTGAGATGAGGCATGTGTCCAGCTGTGGGATATAGCAATGCTGCTGTTTGTTGCTTTGGTTGGTTGCCACTTAAACGCAATCAGGAAACCGGACTTCCTTTTAAAAATATGAGAAACACATTACGCTGGACTTGGGTCCTAACCCGAGAACTCAAGATTTCGCGCCGTGTTCTTTAACCTTTCGGCCTAAGCTTTGAGTGCAATGTTTATTTTCTAAAAAAGCCGTATACGACTTTTTTAATATTGTTACTTAAATAAACATAACGAATATTGGCAGAAAGGAATTCCATCCGGACACTGATAAATCACGTCAATGTTTGAGTATTGATTACAATAATGAAATAACATTAATTTATTAATTAACTAACACCCAATCTGGTTACACTGAAACATTCATTAATTATACACACACGTAGGGACGTACAAACATTTCAGGCCTAGAGGGGTTAAAAGTAAAAATGGAAACTTTTTATTAATTTTCTGGTAATTTTTGCTTCGAACAAAGTTCTTAATTTCCTGATAGTTATTTTATTTTCGTCGCACTACCTTGCTGTACTTTAACGCTCAGTCTTATGGTTTACTGGTAAAGAATGCCTTAGTAGCTTTAAACGCGCCTTTAGTACCACTCATTGGTGTGCTATGAAGAACTTACGACTATAAATAAGTAAAAAGATAGTAATTTTGAGCTGAATTCTGCTTTAGAAATACTGCAGCAAACAGCAGCTAGGACCGCTTTATTGCATGAAATTGGTTCTTTTTAAGCTCTCTTTTGAGGTGAAGATTTGGAAATAGTAGCTGTGGGCCAGGTCTGTACAACATAACGAATGAGAGAGCGTTTTGAAGCACTCATCCATTGCATTCATTGGGAGACTATCATTGGCAAAACACTTATACAGTTGCATTGCTCTGATCGACTCTAAAACGAGTCTAAATAAGAAATAATAATTCATTTCCACTGATTATCATATTATTATAAAAATATTTTGCTAAACATTAACAAGTAAGTACCCTAGTTTTATTGAATAAAAGATCTGATCACATCACGTCGTGATCATGTCGTGTCACAACATATTTTGATTTGCATATACAAATAAAAATAGCTAGTTCAATTAAGTTAGTTATTTTTTGTTTCGCACAATACTTTCAGTTAGATATAGAAAAGCTTTTTCAGTGAGCGACGTCTTCTGTCTTACATCACATTGAGAACGAGTAGGTATATCTTATTTTATATTATTATCATAAGTATTGTGCGAACGTTATATGATAATATAACGTTTTTATCAGGTACCGTCTGTCAACGAATTATTCCATTTTGCTTAAGTGCAGTTAACTTTTGTGTAAAAATCTACAAAACTGAATTACATAGAAAATATTAAACTCTTACCCCCTTATTCATAAAAACTTAAACAGCTCTTATAGAACACGATAACTTTTGTATCGCTTTGTCACTGTCATTCTTGTTGCTGCCGCCATTTGCGAGTAAGTGACAGAACACGTCAATAGCTTAAACAATGCGTTAGCGTTGCGTTCGTTTTTATGAATAAGGGGGTGAGTCGAGAAGAGAACTTTTCTACCTCCCTGGTACTAATAGTCATGTTAGTTCAGTATGCCCAATTAGTGACCATCACGCACCAGCGGTCCGGCATAATTAATAATTTTGCAGCTGTTAAAATTATCAAGTTTACTACGAATTTAAATAGGTTAATTTTACTATGGAATTCGTAGAGCTATTTTTACTGGCCTGAATTAATTAATGTGAATTTTCAACTTAATCATATTAGAGCGTGTTATAATTTAATTATAAAAAAACTGGTGATCTATTTTCACCCGGTTTGCATTGCAATAAGTGCCTATATACTGATGGCTTTTGAGGCAGAAAGGTCTGGGACTGTGTAATGTTTCCAGCAGAGCGACAGCGTCGTCTGGTGGTATTTTGATCGACTCAGACTCTGACTCATGACTCTGGCGATTGCCAATCGTCAAAGTTCTTCCTCGCTCCATTAAATTATCTGGTGCTAAACAGGTAGATTGACCACACACTCACAGGTAAAATTCATACCACGCACATAAGTGCATGTATGCCTGGTACTCTGGAAGACTGAGGATTCTATCATCAGCAGAAACGTATCTGTCTTCTTACGGCGGGAAATAATGACCTAGGTATGAAAAAAAACTTACCAATGTTGTAACGCGGTTTTGTAAGCCATTTTAATAATAAATTACAGGTTGTAGAGAGTTAATAACAGAGAAAAACAGTTTTTGAATGATGTCTAAAAAACAATGAGCATATCCTTTTATTCGGAATACCATCCTGTAGTACCGCAAATTGCAAAGTGCTTCCGCCATTTTTTGAATTCTCATAAAACAAAGAAAACAAGCGAACCGGCAAATTTAACATCAAAGTGAGCAAAACAACCCTTTCTTAAACATTTACATTTTATTGTTTGCGAAATTAAAAGGAATAAGTTAAGTAATGCAAAACAGAACAAGGCGAGAAACGGAGCAGTGGAGGAATGTCGCGGGAGTGACTTGGAATCTAATTAGCGCTGAAACATGAGCTGAGTAAGGGCGGCTCTACACCAAGTAAAATAAATATAAAACTAAATCAGCCCATTCCACAGCAGAGCAAAGGCCTCAGCTCCCGGTCTCCATTCTACACGGTCTAGGGCCAGATCCAGTTCCCACAGCTCAGTCGCCATGCGGCAGACGTGGCCAGCCCAGTTCCACGTGGTCTTGGCGGCTGTTTGGCCCACGTCAGTGATTTCTGTTTTAGAGCTTTTGGATATGGTCGATGAGCTTGATTCCCAGAAAACTACACTTCATTAACATTAAATGGAGATAATTAAACTAACGAACAAACCAAAGCTTCTATACGTCACAGGCTGCCCCTTAATGCTAGCCATACTCCAAAACACGGGCTCAGTGTGGATTGTAAGTTGGAGGGGTGTAATGCATACACTACCATACACCACACCTCTACACACAAATATCACTGCAATTCGATATTGACCTGTGACTCCGTCAAACGTGAAAGTAATAAAACATTGTTATTGTTTTCTAAATAACATCCATGAGAAGCTGAATAATATAATAAAATATGATTGTGTCGATATTGGGCTCTACACTAATGTAACAAGAAACTGTGAGTTTTATACATTCACATAAAACACTACATACAGGAAGTTTTACTTTGATTGTGTCAATTGTATTGTGATACGTGCCGTCTGTTGACAGAATGCATAAATATCGGTTAGTTTTCGAAAGGTTGTAATGAAGCCCTTGCACTACTAATAAACCACAAATTTCTACGGCTAGTTCGAGCCGCGGTCGACCCTCGCCTATCGGTGAGTCCACAGATTAAACAGAAATGCAGCCCGACCACGGCCGCAATTAGTCTGTTTTCCACTACACGTACAAGTAAGTGAGGATGTTGAGCGGTGCGAAAATAGATGGTACAGCCATCATCAAGATTTTGTTTGCGAACAGAATGAGCAAAAGCGCATTGACGGTTTGACAGAAACCATTTCTAACACTACTTGTCAGAGTCGTATGTCGTTTGACGCACCATAAAAATCTTATATAAGTTAAATACTATTTTAACTCTTTAATGGTGAGGTTTTTTCCTTTTACAATGAAAAAGAGAAGGTCGGAAAAAGAAAGGAAGTCGCGCTTCAACGGAAAAAAAGGTTTCTGTAATTACTAATTTAAACTTGATTAAGTAGATGCACACGGGATGGCTTGTTAAGTGCAAATAATGCTGTAAAAGTACCAGAATATTGGTATCTTCAAATATGAAGACCATCGACACTTAAAGAAGAAAAGGAAGACAAAACTTCATCTGGGTTGGTACCTGAAACAAAATCTTGTAAAACAAAAGTTTTGTATTTGGCTTAAAAACAAACAGCACCACGGGCATCACCACTTAACAGTAAATGAAAAACTAATAAGTGGTGGTGCCTGTGGCGCAGTTCTGACAGTGATCGGCGACGATCGCTGTTGTAAAGCAACAGACGCCGGGTCGGAAATGGGATGGGTGACCACCCTGACCGAAATTTAGTAATGTGTGTCCCGGCTGACGTCGTTAGATGTCAGTCGTTAAGCCTAGTCGGAGGCCTCATAGCGGCTCGATAACATCCGACATTAAAATTGCTCACTAACCTTACACCCCGCCAACTATCCGCACTGAGCCCGCGTGTAGGAGTACGTGGTATGGCTCAATGCACCTCATAGTTGAGGTGAGGCTATGCCCAGCAATGGGACGTGTAGAGGCCGTTTATGTACTGATAAGTCTGTTAGCTGTTGATTTTTTCATTGTTTGGCGAAAATAATGGCGTTGAAACTAAGAGTGAACAGCAATAACCATTTTCGGAGGCCACTGATCGACTAAATTAGTAGGCTACTAGGCACTTTGTTAAGTTTAAGGAACATTTCCGAGGCCCAAGTTTATTAACGCAAGTCACTCATTTGGAAAGCTCTCAGCGACTGGAAAAAGTAAAGTAGGTTGATGATACTGAATAGCAACTTTATTTTTTGGCCTTAATTAGATTTTGATCTAGTTCATTTCTTTGAGTAGAAAGTTATTTGTAATTGATATAGGTAACTTATCCCCTCAGGCGTCGTAATTGCAAATCGATTTTTGCCTTATTTGTCGTGGCCGTTATTTTTGCAACTTTGCAAAACACATGGTTGAATTAAAATCAAGATATCTCAGGTTTCGCGAGATGGACATCGAATCTGACTATATGTTTAGAAAGCCAATGAAATTTGCTTCCTATTTATCACAATTTTAAAAAGTAATAAAAGCCATTAAAAAAATGGGAATCTTTATTCAGTAGGTACTAACTGTCCCGACAGACGTAGTTCCGTAGTCAAACATTTAGTATTTGACAGGTTGAAATGGTTGCTAAAAGAAAACTAAATAATGGTTTTTACTATATTTCTAGCATTTCCTTATGTTTCTAACCTTCCCTGAACTTTCACTGGCATTTCAAAACAAGAATTAGCTAAATCGGATTAGCCATTCCTGAGTTTTAGCAAGACTAACGAACAGCAGTCCTTTTTTATATTATAGAGATCTTAAATAATGTGATAAATTAATGAGTGTGGCACATAAAATGAAGGTGATTATGAGAAAAATAAAACAAGGCTCCGATGAACGTTCCTTGGATAGGTTCAAGAACTTACAGAAAAGGTGAGTCGAGAGTACGTACCTTAAATTGAAAAATCTGAAAATGTAAGGAGCACAAGTTGTGATCTGCTACGATAATCACATCAGATCCGCATGAAGGGCGTGCACACCCTAGGTACCCATACATGAAAATGTCTAAGGTTACGCTGTGGTATTATATTTTAGCTGCTGCTCTTCTCCGTTTCCAATCTTAACTATGGCATCAATGTATGTTCTTGTCCACGAGTGAGGCGCGTGCGCATAGCGTAGGTACGAGGTATGCCGGCCGCTCGTTCAGAATTTTGCATGCTACCTACATAGATAATTTATTTTTGTTTAATTGTACGTTCGTCCAAAGCGAACTAATATTGTTTAATAATTTTTTTTTTTAAATTGTTTTCTCAGTAAGCGAATTTGTAATTCTTATGAGAAATAAAGATCTTTAACCGTAACTAAACAAACCTTGAATAAAGTGTTTTTTTATTGGACGAACTCTTAAAATCTTGTTCTGTTTTAATGTATAGCAAATTGATGTCAAACAATTAAACAAACAAAGACATCTTTATAGAAGAAGTTTCGAATATATATTACCTGTTACCAGTACTTCTTAACTGTCAAATAAACCAAGTCAGTTGTCACCGTAAGAAGCTGTATACCAGTATGTTTGTAATTCAAACGATTTCCCACAATTCCCTCGTTAACAGAAAACACAAGCCATTGAAAAAAAACCCAGTGCAAAGCTTACAAAATATCCGTCCCAATATTTCACAAGCGGAAACAATAGCCCGGCCGCTTCCGGAGAGAAAACTCATTATTTTCTCTGCATCCACAAATGCAATAGGAAGAGCTAACCATCGGAGGCCATTTAAAAGAGCAGTTAGGTATAAATCAGCTGGTCTATTATGCCGATTGGAAATGCCATAAAGACTGCGTCACAGTATAATCATACAGTAAGCTATCTACATACAAGCCACTCTCGGTTTGAATGTGTGCGTGAGCGTCGCGCGCCGTGTCGCGATATCACGCACACGCGATTTCACCCACAAGCTAGCATAAAATAGGGAGGCATAGGGAGGCGGCAGTACGGACGGGCTGTGCCGCGTGTCTGTGTGCACGCTAGGCTAATAACTCGGCGGGCGGCTTTAGATAGCCCACTGTATGGTTTGTACTGTGACTGCGTAGGAGTCGCGTCCGCGGTGCTGTTCCAACGCTCAGATTTATTGTTATTGCTATTCGCTTCTATTCTTTAGAGATTAGGGTTATTTTAGCGGAAATTAAATTAATGAGGTTCTATTATTTTAGAAACAAGCAAATAGTGTACTTTGCTTCAGTTTCAAGACCGGAAGGTAGTGGTGGCCAATTATAAAGAAAAAATGTATAGAGAAATCATTTTAAAAAACCATCAGTTCTACCACAAACAAAGTAATGTGAGTTTAGAACGACTTATTAGGTTACGGAAGGTTGAGAGTTTAAAAAAAAAACAAAACTATTAGCAAAAGCCGTTTTTCGCAAAAAACAGTAATTTCCATAATTGACTGTTTTTTGCATCAGTTTCAGTATAAGCCTTATTCTAAGCCAAGATTGATGGATTTTATTTGTTTTTGAATTCAATTGGGTGAATTTCGCAACAAAATGCCCCTTAAATATCTTAATTTCTTAATGGACACTCAAAAAGATACTTAAGCAAAGAACAATGTAATTTTCGTCAAATGATTTTATGTGTGCTAAGTTCGAACCAAATCGCTATAAGCAAACCGAATAACTTATTACACCAGCGAAACTAAACTACGTTTGTTTTATTTTTCACGTACATAAAGACCTAAACTTTGTTACTGAGACTTTATTGACCAATCAGCACCTTATCGCTCATTCAACTCTCCTAGAGTCGGGAAACGTCTTCCAATGTAGTTTAGTTCGGTGAAGAAATAGGGGTACTTTACGACTCAGACGAAAACAGTCTTTTCGATTGGGTCTTGGTGATCTTAAATCATTTATGTCCTATCGCGCCATATCATGGATTTTCAGTTGCTATAACTAGTGCTGTTTAAGTATCGATAATTCAGAAACTAAATAAATATTTTTGTTTTTTTACTCATAGACAATTGACCTGAAATTAGAAGATTCTGTGATCTCATTCTTTGTGATTGAATAATAAAATAATAAATAAATATCCTTGGACATTATAGACAAATATAAGGGATCCTACCTTCTATCCCTAACAATAAAACATGCTCGCGCGTATTTTTTTTTTTTTTTTTTTATAGGATAGGGGGCAAACGAGCAGACAGATCACCTGATGGAAAGTGAATACTGCCGCCCATGGACATTTGCAACACCAGAGGGGCTACAAAATGCGTTGCCGGCCTTTTAAATGGGAGTACGCTCTTTTCTTGAAGGACTGCAGGTCGTATTTGTCCGGAAACACCGCATGCGGCAACTCATTCCACAATTTCGTGGTTCGGGGCAGAAAGTTTCTGTTGAAACGAACAGTAGTGCTCTGCCAACTGTCAAGGTAGTGGGGGTGGTAGAGTTGTCGCGTAGATCGATGGCGGAAAGAGGTGGCGGGAATCAGCCCGAACAGTTCCTCGGAGCACTCTCCATGATAGATGCGATAGAGAATGCAAAGCGAAGCTACATCTCTACGCAGTGCCAGGGAGTCAAGCCTATCCTTCGAAACTTCACAGCAATCAACAACTCGAGCTGCTCTCCGTTGAATGCGGTCTAGAGGGAGAAGCTGGTACTGGGGAGCCCCTGCCCAGAGATGAGAACAGTATTCCATGTGAGGCCTAACTTGCGCCTTATAAAGTTGCAGGCGGTGTGCCGGTGTGAAATACCGTCTCGATCTATTGAGCACGCCGAGCTTCATTGAGGCTATTTTAGCCTTACCCTCCAGATGGCCACGAAACTGGACTTCGCTCGATATGTCGACACCAAGAATTCCGATATTGGCTGCGTATATGTCCATAAACTGCTTAAACTTAGCTGAAACTATATTTTCATTATTATTTAATTTTTAAGTGGATAGTGTTGGGTAAAAAGAGAAGAATTCGGGAGTAATGAAATAGGTTGCAAAATAAAATATGAGGATGAGGAATTTTATACTTCACCTTATACACGTGGTGTAGAGTTTAATTTCTCGTAATTCGATATCGATAGCAGCACAACACTATCACCAACTAGCCGTAGGTAGGGAAGTTACGTCGACTTCCGCCAGTAAAACTGCGTAATTTTATTTCTCTCTACTTGATTTTCTTAGTTAACTACGCGGACCGGGTGGACCCAGATGTTTTCATTGAATTTCCTTGAATCAAACAAAACTTTCTAACATCTAGAATTTTTACAATCGTGGATGAATGGTTTGAATGTTAGTTCTGAAAGAGAATTGACGGTAGTATTATTAATAAAAGACAGAGATCATGTCACGCAAATTTGCAAAAAGGCGTATCGAAACCTAGGGCTGATGCTTAGGCAGTCCCAGGGCTTCACTAGCATCGCCACCTGAAGGGTTTTGTACGATGCGTTGGTAAGAAGCAATTTGGAATTTAATGCATTTATCTGGGCACCTCATGAAGCAAAGTATACTTCTATAATAGAACGAGTACAAAATAAATTCACACGGTTCTTATACATGAAGCTTTATGGGGTGTATCCGTTCTATCCTCTCATGTACCCAACACTATTCATTCTGGGGATGGTGGGTTATCACAGGCTGGAAGTACGCAGAGATTTGGCACTTGCAGTGTATATTGCAAGGCTTTTGCGAGGTGTTGCCCACAACCCTACCGTTTTGCAGTATTTTGGCTTGTGCGTCCCGGACGGATATGTGTGGAGGCGGCGGCGCCCTCCACTCCTGGCGCTACCGGTTGCGAGAACCAATCTACGTGAAAAATATATGAAAAACGAGATATTTTTACTTGTTCTTTGGGTGAATTCGAGCGAGTTACATTACAAATTTTATGATACAATAGTTGTTAAGATACTTTATCGCATTGGGTCATTCCTGTCATGATATTTGTAAGACTGTGTGTTAATAAATAAATAAATTAAATAAACAAATAAGAAAAAATAGTAATTTTGTTCAACAATAATAATTCGTCATCATCAACAGCCACACGGCGTCCACTGCTGAACATAGACTCCCCCCGTAGTTTTCGACAGCAGCCGGTGGTAGGCCGCTTGCATCCATCGAAACCCTGCGAGCTTTATCAACGATCAGATATAACTAAAATCGATTTTGCCTTATAAACTTAATTATTGACTTCATTGGTCGGTATCCTTTGCCTCCAGTCAGGCCGTTGCTGCTGTTTAGTTCCTTCTCAACCGGGTCTTTCCAGCGATACTGAGGGCGCACCACTGGGTGCCTCCAGGTTGGTCAACCCTATGCTTTGTTTCCTTACTTGCAAACAATTGGTAAACTCAAAGCTAGGCTGAGATGTGCAGGGGGCTTTAGAGACTGGCTGAGACAAACACTTGGCTATTAAACGAATAAACAAGTATTCAGAGGATTTTGTGTGTACATAAGTTACCTACCTAAAAGCATTTTTCATATTAATAACCAACTTGAATTTTTAAGTTTAAGGTTGCTTTATGAATACAAATAAATCTGTTATTGACCATACTATTACAAGTATCATGTTCTCGTATTACTGAAATGTTAGTTTCTAAATAAATATTCAATTAGTTTAATTTGGTAGTCCAAATCCCGTCGGGGCGTGTCCTGCCGACCGTGTAACGCGAATTGTTATGTTATGAATTTGTTCGCTAATTTTGATAATGAACAGCGTTTGGGAGTCACGGCATCGTTGTGATGAAATTTTAATTAAACTCGTAGATTTAATGGACGTTTTAGTAAATAGGTTATACACCATTGTAATTATTTATTTCGTTAGGCATACAGCTGTCGTGAGATCGTTTCATTAGTGGAAATGATAACTCACCGGTTTTTACATGTACCAGACGCCTTCAGACTTAAGTTACCATCTTAGTAAGTCATCATCTCATCACACTCCTACACACAATCCTTCACTGTACAATCTGTCCGACTGTGGAATTCCTTACCCTTCTCCATTAGGGAGTCTCCATCTCTCAATATTTTCAAAGCAAAAGTTAAAGCACACTATCTCGCGATTTGATTTGAAAAATCTGTCCTCTTCCACTAACCTAACTACTCGAACTTTGGTGCATCTGCTTGTGCTGTGTATTCTCTGTGTTTTCTGTAAATGTCTTTATCAAATTCTCTACATGTATTGGTATATAAAATTAATTGGTCATATTTAGATTTATTTATTTATGTAATGTAATTATGCACATTCCCTTCTTTATTTATTTTTTCCTCTACCCGTAGGTTGCCTGGAAGAGATCGCTATTAGCGATAAGGCCGCCTAAATTGTGCATTACTTTCAATGTATTTCTTAACTAAGTTTTTAATGTTAATGTGCAATAAGGAATATTATCTATCTATCTATCTTAGTAGCAAAATCGCGTATGATGCTTTCGGTTTCCTTGTAGGTAAGTGTGTAGCCGTGAAGATACCTACCTACGTTCTCGCGTTAGTCAACTATTTATTTCATCCTCGTATCAACAAGATGCTTACCTCAGCGGTGCAAGCGCCAGCGTCAGATTATGTTGTAAGTTAGTGGTCGTGGGTAGGCATCCATTGTCAAAGTCAAAGTTTATAACGTCTTATATAACTAACAAGGTGTTACTTTTATTAACTAGCTCCACATTGAACATTAAAAAAACACTAAAGTAACAAGTTGTTATTGAAGTAACTTAACAAAAAATTAAAACCAAAGATTACACAGCTAGCTGTAATGAGTAAAAAAAGCCCTGCACGTTGGAAAAAACATTTTCTTTACATGGAATTCATTTCGTGTTTATTTGTTCCTTCCGAATATAAGCCATAAACGCTTGGTTACTTCATTTACTTTTTACATGCTTTTATTGCACTTTATGAGGACCTGAAGCATGTATTACTCAATTTTATGTTAGTAGAGCTAGTTTATTTTTATATCCAAGGTTTTCTGTTTTGCTGCAGTGGTCGTTCTTGAGAAGTAAATGGGTATTGTTTTTTATGAATTTATTTATCTTGCATAACATTTGCTTTACCACTTAACCACAGTATAAACCATACAGTAGGCTATCTAAGGCCGCCCGCCGAGTTATTAGCCTAGCGTGCACACAGACACGCGGCACAGCCCGTCCGTACTGCCGCCTCCCTTTTTTATGCTAGCGTGTGCGTGAAACCGGGTGTGCGTGATATCGCGACACGGCGCGCGACGCGCACGCACACATTCAAACCGAGAGTGGCACGTTTGTATGTAGATAGCCTACTGTAAGATTATACTGTGACTTAACCAAACTACAGTAGCAGTTTTATTGCTAACTAAATAATACACATAACATTACAAGTATATAGTAATTTTTTTAAACGGGTTCTTTAGCTTTTTATAAGATGTATGTCTGTTATCGATAGTTTTTCTTCGTAATAGCTCTTTTTAAGAGTCTTTGAAGCCCGTGTATGTTCTAGTTCTCTTAGGACTCACAAGAGTCACAAGGTCAACAACATGTGATACAGTCCGCGGTGACTGTAGCCATCCGCCAGCCCGCATGGTTGCTGTCACAAACGTTTAAAACAAAACACAAGCGTCACTTGAAAAACATCTAGAAAGTATGTTGCGCCTGTTTGCGCTGGTCAATGCCCTCGCCGAATAATCCCTCGGGCTGTGGATTAATGACCACTCGCGCTGAACATAAACAACGCGCGGCCTAAAATTTAATTACGTGGAGGTCTCTAATGAGAGCCAAGTACGTCAGCACAGTATAAACTATACAGTAGGCTATCTAAGGCCGCCCGCCGAGTTATTAGCCTAGCGTGCCCACAGACACAGTATAAACCATACAGTAGGCTATCTAAGGCCGCCCGCCGAGTTATTAGCCTAGCGTGCACACAGTCACGCGGCACAGCCCGTCCGTACTGCCGCCTCCCTATGCCTACCTATTTTATGCTAGCGTGTGCGTGAAATTGCGTGTGCGTGACATCGCGACACGGCACGCGACGCGCACGCACACATTCAAACCGAGAGTAGCATGTTTGTATGTAGATGTTCTGCTGTATGGTTTATACTGTGCCAGTACGTCAGGCTGTGACGTCAAGCGTGAGCCCTGAGTTAGATTAGGTATTTAAGGCACAGCGGAAATGTTGACTGATGTTGCCATGCTTTTAGAGTAATTTAAATGAATTTTTTGCAAAACCGCGTTTCGGGGTAGCAGTTTTGTACATGATGTAGATTGTTAATTAGTTTCAAAAGCTGTCTGTGGTCGTTTCAGTTCTGTTTTTAATCACCATCATCATCATCATATCAGCCGAACGACGCCCACTGCTGAGCATAGGCCTCCCCCAAGGATCTCCACAACGATCGGTCCTGCGCTGTCCGCATCCAGCGGCTTCCCGCGACCTTGACAAGATCGTCGGTCCACCTTGTGGAGGGCCTGCCCACGGAACGTCGTCCGGTACGCGGTCGCCGAGAACCTTTCCGCCCCAACGGTTTTTAATAATAATACTCTTTTGCTGTTTTCGTAACATATGACATTGGGGCCTTCTAGAAAATAACGTATTCCTTTTGAAAGGAACGATGTATTAGCGATTCTTGTGGTGTTCTATCTTCTTGTGATCATGCTTTCCTGCGCATGTGCTCCCAAAACACTTTAACTTAGGTCTCTATAAGGAAATAATGATCATAGGCACTTGGTGGGAAGACAGTGCCATCATCGACCACATCATCACTTGCCATAAATTGTGATCAGATGACTGCTCTAAATAATTATGAAAAAAAGTTTGAGTTGGGTTCAAGTCATAAAATGGCGGAACATGAAAACATTTCACAATTCACCCGAAAAAACTTCCTTATATTCGACACATTTGTGTGATGTTTGAAACGCGAGCACCAGCCACAGGCTGCAGCTGCGCCTCAAAGGAGCTAAAATACATTTGCAGCCGCACAATTCCACACAAACTCGAGCCGTCGAAACTTGTTCGGCGCCGTGCCTCGCGAAATATTATACCAATTTGCGACGAAACACAATTTGAGGGCAAAAATGGAAGTTGTCTACGTCATTATCATTTGCCGTAGTTGCTTTAGTTCGGAAGTCGTAACGAGGTGAGCGAGTTGAATAGTGGAGAGCCGTTAGCATTTAGCGTTTTTAAATTCAACTGTTTTAATTAAAACGCGTTAATGAAGTGATATAATTTGACTTGTTTGACGGTTTTGGTATTACAGATTTGCCATTAACATAGGACATTACGCAAGCTATGATACTTTATAACCGGTCTGGTAGATTGGTCAAGAAGTTAGCTACTACACAAAAGGTCGTGGGTTCAATTCCCGCGCAGTACAAACTTTCGTGGGCATGAACTTGTTATTTTGTACTGCCGTGCTATTCCGGCGGTGCACATCGGACATCACTTCACATCTTGGTGCTTCACGCTTACTTGTATCGTCAATACGTTTCACTCTGAATTAGTATTTTCTCTCATTTTGTATGTAAATAATTAAAAAATGTTATTTGGCTTAGTTCTTTTCTCTGTAACGACCACAGTTGCAAAGAAATTGAATTTTAAAGTTCACTCACACGAGCGAAGGGAGTTTTGTCGCCCGCCGGAATAGCATGGCTGGTCTGGGTGTTTCCTATGTTTATTATGTATGTATTTACGTTTGTGTCTCCGTTGTCTAGTATCACATAGCATAGGCAATTAATTGCTTATGTTTGTATGCTGTGTGAAATGATGTCCAGTGTTTCTTGCCGGGTCTTCTCAGTAGAAACAACCTTCCGACGCCGGTGGTAGAGTCACATTATGTACATGTATTATAAGTATTGTTTAAATATCATATTATTATGTGTATGTTCATTATGTGGTTAAAATTAAAATTCTTGACGATTTAAAAGTACTGTGTAATGGTCTACTTGAATAAAGAAATATTGAATTGAATTGAGTGATATTTATTTTTTAAACATGGACCGTAAACTGGCGACAAAGGTTATTTGATAAAAGCAAACATACGTGTACACTAGCACACAATAGTTTCAGTAAAAAGTGTTTTTACTCCTTTGAAAAACCACCGTTTAAGCTGGTAGTACACGTGTCACTGCTCCCACACTGCTGAAATCACGGATTACTTATTTGATACCACTATCCACTACACAAAAACAAACACGTGCTTGTAGAATGGCTTCTGCACCACCAAGTTATCCCTGTCACGTGTACCTACTTACCTCTTGGTTTTGTTTTGAATTCCTTCTGACTAAATAAAAAAAATCTGACTCTCGCTTATCGGATTGAATACGTCAAAGGAATCACTTTGAGGAAACGCAGACTTTTCTGCGAATGTCACGAAGAAAATAAACAACTAACGACATACGATCAATCGCAACAAGTTGTCCGTAAGTAGTAGTAGTTAGTTCTGGTTGTACTGTCAATTTCAAAATGATGTGTGTGAACAGAGTGGTCAAACATATTTGAAGTATTTCAGAAATGCAACTTTATCATTATAGAATTAAACCATAACACATGTTTCTTTAAGGGTGTATTACAATTGCTTTTGGTGATACCTTTTCGACGACTCTGTTAGCAGACATCTTGTTGATGCTGACTGTATACGAGTATTATTTGCTTGGTGGTACCAGGCCAGGATATTATTTTGGCCAGCCGTTGGTAATCCCCCATCACTGGGGTAACAGAAAAATAACCAGAGAGTAGAATTATAACGATTTGGTATAAAAAAATGTTAACATACTTACTCTTTGTAAAAGACTAGGACCCCCGTCAAAGACTAGGTCAGCCGTCAGCCTATTTTCGATAGACAATAACAGTCAATAATTTTATGTTAATCGAGATTTTGCTGGCTTGCGTCCAAAAACTACGAACCTAACGTGACCGCTGATTTTTTTGTGTCCATGACCTTAGGAGGCCCAGTAACATTAAAATGGTATCTATTTATTTAGCACGTACCCTCTACTTTTAAAGATAAAAAAGAGCCATGATACCCTCCGATTTTATCTCGCATCAAATGAGCACATCGATTTTTTTTTGCAATACCAGCTATGTATTATGAAATAAACAAGGAGATGAGCTGTCACCAGAATTCACAATCGTCAATCAAAGTTGAGTCCCTTTTAGTGCTTTGAGAACTGAAAGGAACAAGTATGCAGGCTGTTAGGGTGCCTTTAAAAAAAGGAATAAATTTTGATTTTTGTTCGTTAATTTAGGAGTATGTCTCATTTATTATTGAGGCACTAATTTGTCACTCTAACAAGATAAAGCTTTGAATATTACCTAAATGTAACAGTATGTCAAATGCAACTATATTTAAAAAAGGTAGATACGTTATGTCAGTACTGATGCGAAGTCGAAAATTGTCACCTGGCGTACCTATAATTTGACCGTGTGTACAAGAAACTTTGATTATTTACTACAGCGTAAACGAGAAGATACAATGTTGCGCACTGTCGTCTCAAACTGTCAATGCTTTGCTTATGTGTTCGAAATTCTAATTGCGGGTGCCACTTTTTTAGCACAAGTAACGAATCGACGTCTTTTTTATTACAAGATCATTGATCAAACGTGTATAATAATACAGAGAGCTTTCCAGGGAAACGGAAATTCATTTTTTAGTCCGTCGAGTCGCGTGCAGACGTCACGTCGCTACTCACAGCTCATGTAACCCAACCATAAATTAGGAAATGTGAGACATAAACTTAGCTTTTGTTAAGTGGTAACAAATGTACTTAATTAGGGCTAGTAGGCATAGCATTACCGAACTAACTGAGTGATCGCTTGCCATTTATTTTGCTACTTTGTTAAAATATAATTTATGGTATACATTGCAATGAATAAGACCGAAATAACGAGCAGAAATAATATTTTTAATATGAGTATAATACGCTCATTCTTTTAAATCCGGGATTTATAAATGATTATGAAGCGAATAATATTTATTTATTTTATGAGTGAACATGAAAGAAATAACAGCTTATATTGCTCTCGTCCCAATAGAAGGCTTTGCCGGTATTTCGTAAATAAAAGAGAATACTGAGATGGAGAGCTAGCTCGAATAAGAGTTTTATCAACAAACGGGTGCCTGGCACTCGCAACTACTGCAATACCTTTAGCGGTAGAGTACAGACGGGTAGCAGCCGAACGGGTGAAAATCAATCTTATCTCTAAAAATACCCCTAATAGAAATTGCGTCATGTATCACTGCTTCGGAAGTCACGTTGTTCTGTTGACATCCCGGTGCCCGGATCCCGGATCTCGGTCACTCAAGGCCGTATACCTATCTGACATAAGGTTTATCCCTAACTGAACCCACTACGTGTGTGGTGTAAGTAACACAACAACAAACCGCACTAAGCCCGCGTGCCGTTCAACACGACAGCAACAATCTGTGTGCATCCCACTCACCGTTTAGGATTTCAATCGTGAGCGCATGTTTTTTGTGTGGTGCTCTGCCGCAAAGCCACCCCCTTAGAATCCGATAATTTTTATCTTAAAAGGATGTTCATCAAACGAATATAACGTACCTAGGTATACCTTTTTCAGCTGTACGTGCCTTAGGTAATGTTTTTTGTGTCTTCTGTTGGCAGATAATTATAAGTGTTTTTTGCATAATGACAGTTAAGTTTATTGTTTGGTCGTGCTACAGACTCTGACACCACAATACCACAGTATAATCTTACAGTAAGCTATCTACATACAAACGTGCCGCTCTCGGTTTGAATGTGTGCGTGCGCGTCGCGCGCCGTGTCGCGATTTCACGCACACGCTAGCATAAAATAGGGAGGCATAGTGAGGCGGCAGTACGGACCGGCTGTGCCGGGTGTCTGTGTGCACGCTAGGCTAATAACTCGGCTATCTAAGGCCGCCGCCTTAGATAGCCTACTGTATGGTTTTACTGTGACAATACTATCTCTATTTAGCTAAAGCTCAGATAATGTTAATGTAAGACTTCCCAGATGTATATTTACGAAATCTTCGATAGCTCTGTCAAAATATCAAACAAAATAGAGGCCAAAAGCAAACCTCCTGCGAGCAAAAACAAACAAGTAAAGTAAATAAAGCCTCCACTGAATTATTCTGCAAAAATACTGCTGTGTACCCCATAAGGATAGCGATCCCCATGGATAGAATTTGGGAAGATATCCAATCCTGGGCATTAACGTTAAGCGATACGCTCAGAGTCACTAGCGGAATTTATTGCGCGGGTGAAGGCGGGACAGAAATAAAAAGGGGTGAGTTGTTTCAATTTGAAAACTATGCAGTATTTCTAGCATAAGGTCATTGGTAACACGTTAATGTATAAATGAGTCCGAGACCATTATTGCTCCAATCAATAGTTGTCTTGGAATTATTGTCATAGTGAGCGTAATCATAAATACATAACATACGTATAAACGTCCTATACACGTCCCACTGCTGGGCACAGGCCTCACCACAACTATGAGATAGTGCGAGCCATACTCCAACACGCTGGCTCAGTATGGGTTGTTGGATGGGAGTAATCATAAATAACTTTATTTATGAACACCATAATAGTAAATGTAAACAATAAATATACTGTACTTAAATAAATGTGAGGCTACCACCGGATCGGAAAGTTGTTTCTGTACTGAGAAGAACGGGCAAGAAACTCAGCAATTACTCTTTTCAACTGTTTCTCTTTTTTATAATAGTTGCTAGTAAATTACAACATGAACTTCGAACAAGATAGCATAATTCTTTATGAAAAGAATAACACTTTATTTTAAGTAATTCCTTTTTGATAGGCAAGCAGCGCATTTCGGGACATCTAATGGTATACTCGTACTAATATGTGGGTTAGAATTATACCACCTGTACTGTAGCTACTCTGAGCACTCCTATGACCGTACTCGTTTAGCTACAATTCATATGTTGTTTATAGAAGAATATTCGTTTACAAAATTAGGTGAAATGATTATCAAAACTGTTGAACGTTGTTATTAACCATCAAACTGTAATAATTTAGTAGAACTGAAGATGACAGTTTGCTTGTTAAAATAGTTTGTTTGAGTGACGTTCAAGCACTTTGGGGATAATCATAATAGTTTATTGAAGTTGTTTATTGTCAATTTCGTTTAGGTGAGTAGTATTAATGAATAAAAAATTAAGCAAGTGATTATTTATTTATTTATTCAACTCAATAAAAATATCGAAATAAAACAACTTTACGGATTCTACTCGCGGTGTTATATTTTCTTTCATTTTCTAACCCGACGTTTCGACTCCTTTACAGCAGTCGTGATCACGGGATGACAAAGATGTTCTAAGTCACAAAACAGTACAAATTTTTTTTTTAGCAACCCTCACTTAACTACCGTCATTTCCACTAACATTATTGGAAATGTTCCTATCCACGCAGTACGAACTAACCGTATCCTGAGACCTCACAGTATTGTGCTGCCCTCTGGGATTGATCAAGCGTATAACAGGCTCCCAAGCTGGTGGTAAATTCCAACCATCCTCACGATTGAAATTCGGATGTTTTTTAATTTCAATAGCCTCTCGCAGCATCCTTGGTAAGTAACGATTCTCCCTAGCAAGGACCTGCGGTTTATCAAATCGTATGAAATGGTTGGGCTTATCAAGGGCATGTTCACAAACTGCTGATTTTGTAGATCTCCTATTCTTAATATCACCTATGTGTTCTTTGATACGCGTCCCTATGCTTCTTTTGGTTTGACCTATATACGAGAGCCCACAGTCACAATCAAGCTTGTATACACCCGCTGTTTGAAGAGGAATATTACACTTAACAGGTCTTAAAAATTGATTAATCTTCTTCGGCGGCTTAAAATAAGTTTTAATAGAAGCACGCTTCAAGATGTTCCCAATCTTGTCAGTGACACCCTTCAAATATGGCAATACAGCAGGCTGACGCTCAACTGTGGCTGGTTTCACTCGGTTTCTGCGACGTCGCGGTGCTTTGAGCTTGTTTTCACCCAGCACACGCTTGACATGCTGGACTTCAGCATGCAGGTGGTCATCATCACAGATCCGTTCCGCTCTCTGTAACAAAGTTTTACCAACAGTAGCTAACTGCGAAGGATGGTGGTGAGAATCACCGTTTAAGTACCTATCAGTATGGGTAGACTTCCGATACACAGTATGGCCCAAACTATGATCAGGATTCCTAATAACTAACACATCTAAGAAAGGTAGTTTACTGTCAGCTTCCAATTCCATAGTAAATGTTATCCTAGGGTGTATAGAGTTAAGATGGTCTAAAAATGCTGATACTTTGTTGGATGGTAAAATTGTGAAAGTATCATCCACATACCGCTTGTAAAACCGTGGAACGACAGGTGCTGAAGCTAAAGCTTTTTCCTCGAAATCCTCCATGAAGATGTCTGCTACCACAGGGGACACGGGAGATCCCATCGCTACACCATCAAGCTGTACGTAGAATTTATCATTCCAGTACAAATAACCTGCCCTAAGACACAGGTTAAGTAACTCTGCATATTCAACGGGCATATCACAGTCCACTAACCTTTTCCTAGTAATTTCTATGCAATCCTCTACTGGTAAACATGTAAACAAGGACTGAACATCAAAGCTAACCATTGTCTCAGTCCTTGTTTACATGTTTACAGCAGTTTGTGAACATGCCCTTGATAAGCCCAACCATTTCATACGATTTGATAAACCGCAGGTCCTTGCTAGGGAGAATCGTTACTTACCAAGGATGCTGCGAGAGGCTATTGAAATTAAAAAACATCCGAATTTCAATCGTGAGGATGGTTGGAATTTACCACCAGCTTGGGAGCCTGTTATACGCTTGATCAATCCCAGAGGGCAGCACAATACTGTGAGGTCTCAGGATACGGTTAGTTCGTACTGCGTGGATAGGAACATTTCCAATAATGTTAGTGGAAATGACGGTAGTTAAGTGAGGGTTGCTAAAAAAAAAAATTTGTACTGTTTTGTGACTTAGAACATCTTTGTCATCCCGTGATCACGACTGCTGTAAAGGAGTCGAAACGTCGGGTTAGGAAATGAAAGAAAATATAACACCGCGAGTAGAATCCGTAAAGTTGTTTTATTTCGATGTATAGTGTTCGCGTAAATATTAGAAATCTTCAATAAAAATAATTTAATGATACTCATAAATACTAATAATACACAATAATACATCCAAAACTCTATCCATAAATAAATACTACGATTAAGACCACTTTCCACTGGGTAGGTACACGTCACATTGTATTGTATGTATTTTAAATATTTATTTTTATAATTATCATTGCTTAGTCGCTGCAATGTCGGTGCGTCCACTCAGTTGTGTGCATGAAAATGTATGTTTGTATTGGTCTTGGTGTTTCCTATGTATAATACTTAAGTATATATTAACAAAAAAAAGTATGTAGGTATGTTTTTCCGTTATCTAGTATCTCATTAAAACGAGCAATAATTAGCTCATCTTATTGGGAGCTGTGTGTAATTATGTCCAGGGATATTTTTATGTCGGAGGAAGCGGAAGCTATAAGTCGGGTTCATTGTTGATTGGGAAGATCATTATTTGTTTAAGATTTGATTATTGTTAAAAGCCTTAATTTAATTCCATTTGATTTATTACGTTCTTTTATAATTTTGAAACAATAATAATTTAATAAAAGTAATGAATATTGTAATTCCCGTAAGGACCAATCAGAGCAGAGCATGTGCCTCGAGTGGGGTCGAGGCGCCATCTTGTTTTCAGTGAGGCTGACAGAGTGTCAGCGTTTTCAGAGCATTATTAGAATTATTGGTGAAGAGACGCTAAAGGATCGAGTTGGATCTTGGATTGTTGAATAGAGAGTTTTGAAGTGAGATAGGTGCCTTGAACCCGCTGCTCAGTCTACATTATCTTTTGTCTAAGCGGTGAAGTAACGGAATATTGTTTAAATCTACAATAAATACTGTGGAATCATGACAATTGTGTTTTGTGCTAGCATTTCACCCAGATGACGCCCACGAAGCTCGTGCCCATTAACCCTGATGTCGGCAAGGATTATGTTTATACGAGTATATCACTGACCTATGATACTCTCTCCTCATCTAACTAGACTTGGCTTTATAAAACCCAAGTCAGAAATAAGCCAATAAATCAGTTCGCTGCCCGACTCGATATGTCCCTGTTATCTCGCGAGATTGAAATATAAGACAAACACTCCGCGAACCGCTTGGATTCGAAATAAATTCTCTTATTCTGCGCTTGAACCAGAGAGGGCTTTTTATTCTGTTCTGATGAGGGGGATCATAAATAAATATTATTGGATATTATTCCAGCGCCGTATAGCCTCAACTGAGCAAAACTCGTGCTATGGGATACAAGACAACGGACAAACATAAATAGGTATTTTTTTTGTACATTTTACACTACATTAATGTCGTGTAAAGTAATTAATATTGAGATCGTCAAATAATATGAAATAATTACAATTAAAATATCATCATCATCATCATATCAGCCGAACGACGCCCACTGCTGGGCATAGGCCTCCCCCAAAGATCTCCACAACGATCGGTCCTGCGCTGTCCGCATCCAGCGGCTTCCCGCGACCTTGACCAGATCGTCGGTCCACCTTGTGGAGGGCCTGCCCACGGAACGTCGTCCGGTACGCGGTCGCCATTCGAGAACCTTTCCGCCCCAACGGCCATCGGTTCTCCGCGCTATGTGTCCCGCCCACTGCCACTTCAGCGATGCAATCCTTCGAGCGATGTCGGTTGTCTTAGTTCTCCTGCGGATCTCATCATTTCTGATTCGATCAAGCAGGGAAATACCAAGCATCGCTCTCTCCATTGCTCGCTGGGTGACTTTGAGCCTTCTTATGAGACCCATAGTAAACGACCACGTCTCACTCCCATATGTCATTACTGGCAACACACACTGGTCAAAGACTTTCGTCTTGAGACACTGAGGTATTTCGGACGCGAATATATGCCGGAGCTTCCCGAACGCTGCAATTAAAATATAATGTCTGATAATAATAATTAAATAAATAAAGAAACACAGACTGTTTCCGGAAACATACAACCTTGGTGTCTTAAAGGCAAGATTGTACCTATAAGCATTTTCTGGCTAAGCCATCATCGCTTACCACCAGGCAAGATTGAGGCCAAACGCAAACCTATTTGTTTTTTTTTTGAAGACCAATACTTGTTCAGGCTCACAATGTTGGACTGCGTAGGGGTTGAACCAAGCCACCTTAAGCGAAGTAGCTAGAATATTAACCACTAGGTACGCCAAATCGGTCGTCAAATAAATAGACAGATGTACTTTTATGTACAAAGAAATTATTGTAGCAGCAGTTTAGTACAACATCATTTTTAGCCAGAAAATCGGTAAATTATTTGTTCATTTATTATAAACAACAAAACTTACATATTCAAACTAAATGATGTCCCCCAATACTGCAAAACAGATTGACTGCAGGATCAGCGAGTTATATAATCAACTAACTATAAGTAATTATCAAGACCAAGTATTTATTTTTATTACATGTACTTGTACAAATTAGCTGTGCAGCAAAATATTAAGTCCCCTTAATTGGACCACAGATACCACAAACACCATTAGACATTGTACCAAATACTCCCAGTAACAAGTCCATCGCAATCGTTATTCCACTGTTACTATTTCCCGTCTCAATGGAAAGCCTTCGTGGAATTAATTGAACTGTTCTCGTTGGATCGCGGCCTCGAGAGTTCAATCGACCGGAGTGAAGATGGGGTCTTCGCTCTAGTCAATTGAATGTCAGTGATTTTCAGGAGGGCACAGTGATTGTTTCTTTGCTCTTTAATTGTCTAGGTAGACAATGAGCGAAGGGGGAAACCAATTGATTAACAGACGTTAAAAATACAGCTATGAGTGCATTTCTGGAAATGATTGACGTCTTTTGTCACGAATGAATGCAGTCAATAAGAATCTTAAAAAACCGGATTGCTACCATTGTTTATTTCGAGTTCCGATATTTCTATAAGGTATGTAAGCAATACAGTTTTGTACGTAACCAATGTGAGTAACCATGAAAGTTAAGAGTGCAGTCGAGTTTATTAAAACTAAGTCAGTGACTTTTAGTGTCTGATGAAATAACAACAGGTTCGTGAACAATTTACTTAAGACCTTCAAGTTAATTTGAACCTTAGTATAATTCACTGTAAGAAGATGACTTTAAGGTGATCATTTTTTTTGAGTGTACATAAATTTTGCTTTAAATCGTATGTAAGGTTTTTCATAAAATATATGTTATCTTTTGATTAGACTTTGGAGTCAATTGTAGTCAAAAGTTGAAATACAAATGACAATGCTATTCATAATATAATCCAAGAAACTTCGTATTCCTTCGTAGAAAGCTTAGTCTGCTCTAACACTGGTATCTGCATGAGCATTTATCACGCTAGCGTTATTGGGCAACTTAATAAGGCATCCATAACGGCGGCCATCGCGGCTATCGGCGCAATATCCATAAATCAGCCGATTGCATTAGCGCGGCTTAGCGCGGCGTAGCGCAGCGTCACTGATAACTTGTAATGTATTGCAAATTAACACTTACGGTGCAGTTAGTCAGCGGACGCCCAAAATGACACGGTAACTAGAGGGGTTGCAAAGCAAACCCTACTTTATAAGCCAAGATATCTTAACAGTGACTTGTATTTATATTTTGGAGGCTTCTATTTTTGTTCAAAAGAACTTAGAGCTGTTTCCTCTATATGCGCGTCCAAAAAACTTAAGACCTAAAGAAAAATAAAAGTTTGGAGTTCGAAGTTTAGATTAATTGATTCTCAGACCCTTGAGCTTAAAAATAAAAAATAACATGACAATCTGCGTCTTCCTTCCGGCATTTATTTAAAACTAAAGTTTTGGTAATTCAGTATATTAAAAAACAAATCGAAAGAGACTGACTCGTTCTTATGTTGTGCTACTCGTAAAACATTCAATTTAAACATCGAGGGACTCACGTTTTAATAATGAGTTCAAAAGTCCGCCCGCCCACGCCTAAGCCAAGTGGACGGCCAACCAGTTGAAGATACTTCTACAATACCCGCCGGGCACAAGAAACCTCAAGTGCTCTTGTCCGTAATACTCAGTATGAGTGCGAGATCCTAGAAACGGGATATTTTTAGTATCTTCATCTTAGACAAAATATATTGTAGTTAGTTTTGACAGATATAGGATCAGTAAATCGAATTAAGCTCTGAGTCGGGTTGGATTGTTCTGAGAAATGGCGGATGGTTAGTGTTTTACTATTTATAGCTTAATTGGATAGATATGACTTTTTGCGAAAGATTATTACAGATGTATTTAGTTACAATTCTGTTTTTCAATTACTGTATATTATAAGCTATACTATTGAATTCCGACCGAAATTTAGTGATGTGTATTTCGGGCATCTCCGTGCTTCGGAAGGCACGTTAAGCCGTTGGTCCCGGTTGACGTCGCTAGATGTCAATCGTTAAGCCTAGTCAGAGGCCTTAAGGCGGCTTGATAACATCTGACATTAAGGTTGCTCACTTACCTTACACCCCTCCAACAATCCGCACTGAGCCCGCGTGTTGGAGTATGGCTCGTTCCACCTCATAGTTGAGGTGAGGCCTGTGCCCAGCAGTGGGACGTATAAGGCCGTTTATGTTATGCTAAGTTATGTATCATCATCATCATCAGCCTGTTGCAGTCCACTGCTGGACATAGGCCTCTGGTGTTTTTACTTTTGATTAGTACTTAGTGGTAGCCAATGAATGAATTAGATCAAACTTACAAAATATAGTCAAGACACAGAGAAGCACGAACATTTTAAAATCGCATAACAATAGGACATCAACGACCATTGTCAGATGTTTGAAACCTGTTTAAAGGTATCCCAGTTGGTCCCTGAATGCACTACAAGTACTCATATTTAAATAGCTCCGATGCCAGCTCGTTTCTCTCCAATAACAAAAGAGTTCTCTCGAATAACAACGTAGTGCTTATAAAATCTTGTTAAAACTTCTCTGGATAAATTGTTTTCAATTCGTTACGTAAATGCTCTTCAAGTCCTTTACAGACGTCAGGTTAACTTTTTGCAAAGGAAATAATTACTTATAATGTAATTCTTGCCATAATCTATAAAAAAATATAATTTATAATACACTGACCATAATATACGTCCCACTGCTGAGCACAGGCCTCTCCTCAACTACGAGGTGGCGCAAGCCAATCCAAGCAGGCTTAGTATCTACTTACGGACTGTTGGAGGGGTGTAAGACCTGGATCACGGGCTTCTGGTTATCAAATGGTATTCTTTATGACCTCAGTATAATTAACTCCTATGGGGTTCCTAATAGGATTCCCTAAATTTGGTCCGGCTTTGGGAGGAAATCAGAAAACCAGGAGTTGATCTTACTAAGGTCCTCGTATTTTATTAATAACGTCAAATATGACATAATGTTGTATAATGTCTGTCTGCTCCTATCTTACACATTGCTGTACCTGTCAAGGTGCATGGGAATTATTGTAGTACCTTTTTCAGATGCTAAGTCACATGTAATAAATGCAATAAAATGAACTCTGTCATACAAACAGAACACAAAAATATGAAAGTAAAATGATTCCAAAAAAGGTCCATTCGTCAACATCCAGTCATGATCTTTTTTATCCATGTTTACTTTTCTGTCCAGTCATCAGTGGTGAGTTGATTAGGCAAGCCAAGTAGACATTTGGCTACGAGGCGTAAAGGCGAGGTGTTTAGTCAGCATTGATGCCAGACCTCAGACCGCTTGACCGGAACTGCAAACGTGTTGCAATTCAGCTTTAGTTAGAGGTTGAGTTACGTAGTGTCCATCGACCGGTAAACAGAGCAGTTTCAAAAACTATTGAGGATTGTTGGAAAGGAACTTAATTCTTGGAAGCGTCGGAATCCACATGCAAACACAATAGAATAAGGTAATAATGTCAATAAAAAATGATAGCCTACTTGCTGTTGATTACTTGTTTTATGAATTATTATGTATTAATAATTTGAAGTGAATTGGTCTTCATCGGACCACTAGGCGCAGACAAGCTTTCCAGTTCCACCCCTATGTTGTTGACATCCCAGCGATTAGCACCAACCGTTTTGGTAACACATAGATAATACAAACAACAAGTGAGTGGAAGGAGCTTCCTGCTGAAGTGTTTCCACAGCAATAGAACTTGGGCCTCTTCCAGAACAGCCATTTGTTAGGCCGGCATGTACCACCTTAGACCATAATATCATCACTTACGATCAAGTGAGATTGTGGTCAAATTCGCGCCTAACTGAGCCATAAAAAAAGAAAAAAAAGATCATCTATCAAATCCAAGTTTCCATTTGTAACATATTTTAAATTGTTTGCTTAATTTTTTAATTGAACTAATATATTTCACAGTTCTTTCGAATTGTTATTTTTAATGTTTTAAGCACATTATAAACATACACACGATACACAAAAAATATGTGTATACAAAATGTGACTTAACTACTGGCGTTGGAAGGTTATACCTGCTGAACAAGAAACTCAGCAGCTGCTCTTTTTAAAATAAGTTGCGAGTGACTCTAGCGCAATCAGCTTCATCATAAACATCGTTGAGTTGCAAAGCGGTGGAAGCATCGCGTCGCTGAAGCCGCATTGCGCGGAAATCCCCCAGCGACGCATTTTCATTTGCGGGTAGTTGTGCCAGCGCCAATCGACGTCGCTTGTGGAAATTGGATATAAACTGTAGTTATGCTACTATTATGATGGTTTAATTTAGGGTTTGTTGAGATAATAATTACAATTTACAAATAAGTGCATTGTTTTGCTCTCTGTAATTATAACGCCTTAGCTACTTATCCAATTTTCAATGAATTTGAGCATTTTTTTTTATTTGTAAAAGCAGCTATAGGTACTCGTAGTAACAACTTTTAAATTCTAAATTGCTCTCTTCAAGTAACCAAAAAAATTTTCTTTTTATGTTTTAAGCACGTCATAAATAGACACACGTGTTAGATTACTAAAAATATAAATGATTGGCTCTATGTATTTAACCTCTTTGGTTTGTCTTTTTTTTAAAAAGTGACGTTCGACTTGCGCATCATCAGACTATTTTGTTTGTAATAATTAAATTCAATACATATTTTTGAGGACTTTATTTTAAATGGTTTCACTTGGTTAATTTATTTTGTAAATGCATTCGTATGTGTTTAAATTAATAGATACTTTATAATGTAATTTATGTTTATAAAAAGACAGTCAATACTGTTATTAGGAACTATGGATGTTAATTTCTTAGACCATATTCAGCCGATGATTTGGAGAAATATAAAAAAAATAAGAGGAAGATTGATTGGCGCGAAAATGGTCTAAGGAAAAGGGTCAATTAGAAATTGTATTTTGATTTAAAAAACAATACACGAAGCTTAAACTTATCGGACGTTTCCTTGAATTAACCTAGATTTCAACAAGTCAGAAGTGGTAGAAGAACACGTGCTGTTCGGTAGGTACAGGTTGGTTAAATACAACAACAAAGGTGAGTTGTCTTTATTACTTTAGTAAGATTTTGCTGTTCCTATCTCTCTTGAGATATTTACAGCATAGTTGCTCACTTAAAGACTTAAGGATTTAAAATACAAGTGTGTATTTTATTAGGGTTACAAAAGGAAAACATTTCATTTCGATTAAATTTTGGTCCCAACTTGTCCTATGAAGTTGGGAAGTAAAATTTTATGTTGCATCACTATTTTATTTGATTCGATGTTTAAGGCAAGTGTTATAACACCTAAAAGCTGATTACAAGTCAAAATATGAATTTTAAAGCATAACAAAATGTCACATAATGTAATTGAAAGGATGTGCGTACAATATCATTGTACTGATATTGAGTAATAAACACTGTTCTGTTTCGGGTTCCAGTAACAATGCCAAGTGACATGCAACCGCACGATCGACGGTCGCGAACGCCTGGAAGTTCTGCTGCTGGACGGCAGAGTTCACGTAGAGCGGTGCGGCGATCGCGTGACGTCTCCAGGGTTCCACGGTTGCGGTCCATTCGAAGCAAACGGTCGCGATCTGCAGTGAGAAGGCAGCGGTCGCGGCGGAGGTCACGTTCGCCAGAGTGGCGTCAGTCGCGCACGCCAGAGTGGCGTCAGTCGCGCACGCCAGAGTGGCGTCAGTCGCGCACGCCAGAGTGGCGTCAGTCGCGCACGCCAGTTTGGCGTCAGTCGCGCACGCCAGTTGGGCGTCTGTCGCGCACGCCAGTTTGGCGTCTGTCGCGCACGCCAGTTTGGCGTCTTTCGCGCACGCCAGTTTGGCGTCAGTCGCGCACGCCAGTTGGACGTCAGTCGCGCACATCTGAGAGACGACGGTTGCGCTCGCCAGGGCGGCGGCAGTCACGACCATCGCGTTCGCCAGGGCGGCGGCAGTCAACTGCAGATGAGCAGCGTGCAACTGAGAGGCGACGGTTGCGCTCGCCAGGGCGGCGGCAGTCGCGACCATCGCGTTCGCCAGGGCGGCGGCAGTCAACTGCAGATGAGCAGCGTGCAACTGAGAGGCGACGGTTGCGCTCGCCAGGGCGGCGGCAGTCGCGACCATCGCGCTCGCCAGGGCGGCGGCAGTCGCGACCATCGCGCTCGCCAGGGCGGCGGCAGTCGCGACCATCGCGTTCGCCAGGGCAGACACCGATGGCTGAGAGGCGGCGGTCACAGGCGCCAGGGCGGCGGTCGCGTGCGACAGAGCGACAGTCACGCGCAAGTTCAAGTAGAAAATCACACCGCTTGCAGACGCCACGACGGGTTCATCGGTCTCGCTCTGTGACAAGTTCAGGTTTAACCTTACGAGATGAATGTAATATGACTAATGATTCTAGGGTAAATACGAGTATATATTCTAAAATGAACACTAGTAAACAGTTAGTTAAATTTATACCAGATAAGGGAGTACATAATGTTTCACAGGATATGACTTCTAATCTTCAGAATAATAATTATGACAGACAAAGTGAAAGTATACCTATTAGATATTTTAGTAATAACGATATCTATCAGGCTAAGGAAAATCTTGCTATCACCAATTCTCATCAAACAATATCGTCAAAGCATGATGAGGTAAATTTGAATAAAACTTTAGTAGAGAATCTCAGCCAAGTTTTAAAAGCTATGTCCACTGTAAATCCACAAAGTAAAGCAAAGTTCTCAGCTGTAAATGTCATACCTGAGTTCGACCCTAAATTTAAAAATCAAACTATTCTTTCTTGGTTAAATAAGGTTAACGAATGTGCTGAGATTTACAGTTGGGATAGCAAGCAAACGGCTCATTATGCTTTACCAAAACTTATGGGTACAGCTAAGCGATGGTATGAAGGTCAACCTTCGGTAATGCACACTTGGGAAGTATGGCAGGAGAAACTTCAGTCTGCTTTTCCAACTTATGAAAATTATGGACGCTTACTCACTGATATGCTCAACATCAAAGCTAAATTTGGCGAAGATCTTGAGGTATATTACTACGAGAAAGTAATAGCTTTAAATCGTTGTGGTATTCTTGAGAAGAATGCGATTGATTGTGTTGTTTTTGGCATAGAGGATAGGTCAGTCCGGTATGGTGCTGAAGCAGCAAGTTTTAGCGATACAGATAAATTGTTAGGATATTTGAGAAGTGTAAAAACTGAGAAATTTGAAAGGAATAGGAAGTTTATCCGACCAAATACCGAATCCACTCGCAAACCAACAAAAACAGATCATAGTAGAACAAGGTGTTTCAACTGTCATGAGACTGGGCACTTCTTTTCTAATTGCAAAAAAGCCTTAGTAAGGTGTCAAAAGTGTTTAAGAATAGGTCACAACGATCCCAACTGTTCCGTAAACGAACTTCCTAAAGAACCTTTTAATAAAGAGTTGAAGTCATTGTGACTAGTTGACGCTGGGAGATTAATGCCAATGGAGGAAAAATTTAAGAAAACTGTTTATATACTCGGATTTGAGCTAAATGCCTATGTAGACTTTGGTAGTTAATGTACACTGATTAAAGAATCCGTAGCTAAGAAAATATTGAGTTGTGATAACTGGAACTTTGAGAACTTGCCCTACTTACGTGGTTTTGGCAATTCTGTTATTAGATCTGTTGGTGCATGCACCGTAGATTTAACAATTGATCATATAAAAGTTAAAGTTGAACTAATAATAGTACCTGACCGTTTTCTTAGTTACGAAGTTTTAATTGGTCAAACTGTGACCGAACAATCTCATATTGAAATTCACAAAGATAGAAGAAATTTACTAATTAAATCAAAACCAATAGTTAATGAACAGCGATACAAATTGAAAATATATAGTTCTACAAGTATACACGGTGATGCCATGATCAAAGTTAAAACGAATAGTGATCTGACTGGCGAGATAGTTATTGAAGATAGTCAAAGAACTAAGTATAAAGTAGAAGGGGGCAAAATTTCTGTAAAAAATGGCATTGGCTATATTCATATAGTAAATAACAAACATCTTTTACTACAATTCCAGATTGATCAAATAATTTCCCGGGGTGTATTATATAAAGAACAATTGATTGGGAATCATTCCATTAACATAAATAAAATAAGTGCGGAAGGGGACCTACTTGCGTTAGATGATTTCAATATTGGTGACAATCTAAAGGATATACAAAAATGTCAGTTGTTAGCCTTAGTAAACGAATACAGAGATTGTTTTGCTAAAAATTTACCAGAATTAGGGTGTACTAATATTACTACAATGGATATTGAATTAAAGGACCCTATACCAGTTGTGTATCGTCCATACCGTCTTAGTCACTCGGAGAGGGCTGAAGTTAGATCTATGGTAGATGAACTACTACAAAATAATATCATAAGAGAATCTTCTTCTCCATACGCTTCGCCAATTATTGTTGTTAAAAAGAAGACGGGCGATAAACGTTTGTGTGTCGATTATCGTGCATTAAACAAGAAAACGGTGAAACAACATTACCCAATCCCACGCATTGAAGATCAAATAGACAGGCTTGCTGGCAACACTTACTTCAGTACCTTAGATCTAGCATCTGGTTATTATCAGATACCGATAAGCGAAGAATCAAAGCACAAGACAGCGTTCGTTACTCCCGATGGTCAATTTGAGTTCAACCGAATGCCATTCGGGTTAGCTAATGCTCCAGCAGTTTTTCAGAGGGCTATTAATATGGTATTAGGTAATGCTAGATTTGATTCTGCTTTAGCTTATATGGACGACATTTTAGTTCCTTCAATATCATTTGAGCAAGGTTTAGAAAGACTGCGAGCTATATTTGACAAACTTCGTATGTCAGGTCTGACTTTGAAACCACAGAAATGTTATTTTTTCAAGGTGGAAGTCGATTATTTGGGTTTTCAAGTCTCTGTAGCTGGTATAAAACCAGGAACCGGAAAGTCTCCATCTGACATATTATTCGGACTTAAACTTACCAATGTAAACGAAGGTCATATTGTAACAGCAATTGAAAACGACCTGACAAACGACGAATCCGCATATAACAATAATGATGATACTGATATGAATAATGAAGATGGTGATCAAACGTTGGAACATCTAGATATTACGGTCTCTCCTACAGTAAACATAGAAAAAGTAAGGGGTGAAGTAAACAATTGTATATTAGAATCTCAAAAAAGACAGAAACAAAATTTTGATAAGAAGAGAAAACGAGCTAAAAAGTACAACCTAGGGGACTTAGTAAGGATTGAAAAGGCAATACATGCTGTAGGTAAGAGTAAAAAGTTACTGCCTAAACTATCAGGTCCTTATAAGATAACTAAAATATTAGAAAATGATAGATACGAAATTTGTGACACTCCTATTACAAAAAAGAAGGGAAAAAGCACTTACAAAGGGGTTTATGCTGTTGATAAAATCTTCCCTTGGCTGTGTTTCAATGATCGAGACAGTAACACTCAATCTGATCCTACTGATAGCGATGGTGGTGAAATTATACATTAGATGATTGAATCGGTGCAAATCTTAGCGAGTGAATCTTATTATATTTTAATTGCTTAGGTATACTTTCAGTAATTCCGAATAAATTATTTTTTTAAATGATAAATGCTCCTTTTGAATTGAGTTTGAGTCAATTCATAAACATTACTTATTATTAAGTTTGTGTGGATTTTATCCCACACATATAAATTTACATAATTATAAAAGAAAAATAATGCCAAACTGGGCATAATGTATGGTAAACTTAACTTATTGCATGCTATACTCAGCATAGTGTATGTGAACATCAGCAGTTAGTCATTTTGTTGTTTGTTATGTACGGTGGCCGGCACATCGCGCTAACCATTTCCGGTCAGTCCTCCTTGCTCTATCGCGAACGAATGTCATCTGGCAAGAGCGAAAAAAAAAAAAAAAAAAAAAAAAAAAACGGAAATGTGGTGGCCTGATCTGCTGTTGACTGTACCTGATCTTGTGCGTAATTGAGAGTATATGCCAGTATATTCAGATAGATTATAGTCATAAAAATGTGATTACGAGTATTGTGGAGTAGAATATTGCAACGCAGATCTTGAGGTGAATTTCACGGGGTCGTGAACTTTATATCAGGATGGACGAGCTGTTAGATTACTAAAAATATAAATGATTGGCTCTATGTATTTAACCTCTTTGGTTTGTCTTTTTTTTAAAAAGTGACGTTCGACTCGCGCATCATCAGACTATTTTGTTTGTAATAATTAAATTCAATACATATTTTTGAGGACTTTATTTTAAATGGTTTCACTTGGTTAATTTATTTTGTAAATGCATTCGTATGTGTTTAAATTAATAGATACTTTATAATGTAATTTATGTTTATAAAAAGACAGTCAATACTGTTATTAGGAACTATGGATGTTAATTTCTTAGACCATATTCAGCCGATGATTTGGAGAAATATAAAAAAAATAAGAGGAAGATTGATTGGCGCGAAAATGGTCTAAGGAAAAGGGTCAATTAGAAATTGTATTTTGATTTAAAAAACAATACACGAAGCTTAAACTTATCGGACGTTTCCTTGAATTAACCTAGATTTCAACACACGATACCTACAAAAAATATGTGTACAAAATGTGACTCAATTACTGGCATCGGAAAGTTGTTCCTACCGAGAAGCCCTGGCGAAAAACTCAGCAGCTGCTCTCTTTAAAATAAGTTGTTTGGAATAAATTGGATGCGAGTGTCTCTAGCGCAATCAGCTTCATCATAAACATCGTTGAGCTGCAAAGCAGTGGAAGCATCGCGTCGCTGAGAGCCGCATTGCGCGGAAATCCCCCAGCGGCGCATTTTCATTCGCGGGTAGTTGTGCCAGCGCCAATCGACGTCCCTTGTGGAAATTGGTTATAATCTGTGCTTACCCTACTATTATGATGGTTGAATTTAGGGTTTGTTAAGATAATAATTACAATTTACGAATAGGTGCATCGTTTTGCTGGCTGTTATGGTACAACGCCTTAGCTACTGAACCAATTTTCAATTTAAATAAGTTTGCTATAACAGGCGATGAAAATAATTCCACGTGTACGAAGCCGCGGGCAGAAAACTAGTTATAATATGACAATGTTACAAAGCGTTTGCTGCCAAACTTACTTGGCTCCGTACCAAATTAAAAAAGACTTATGATATTCAATACCTGTCTTTTCATGTGAAACCAAAAAGCTCATAATAGGCATTCATCGCCATTGGAGTGATGTTCGTTCCAGTTAACTTTTAAAATGAACATTGGTCTTATTATTATGTAGGTACATGTTAAATTCACGGTCCTTTGAAGCTCGCGTGGGGCCGAAGGTAACAACAGGCATGTTTTCATTTCCACCCTGCCAGCATGCAGCTCTAACGCCACACTCTGGACGGCCGGTTGGGGCAAGCCAGAGGTGAGAGTCTTGCGGCCCCCGCTGGGGTCCACTCCAGCCGGCCAGTGAAGGCAAGCGGAGATGAAGGGCCTGACCGACTCTCGGGGAAACTGGGGCCCGTGGTGCCACAAGCTGCCCTGCGGTAACGTCGGGTTGGCCCGTAGTGTCGTAACGCACCAAAAACTCACAAGAGTCGCCCTTGCGGGCTGATGATATCATTATTATTTTGTTACTCTGCAGAAATAATGATAATTCCTCCGGTTTCCGTGTTCACATTTATTGTCAACAGCATTTTTTTCTACGATCCAAAATGGGAAAGATACGTAATTGGCGATCACGCAAAAGTATATTTCGAGGACGCCATTTATGTTTTCATCTGAGTTAATCCGGTGAAAAGCGGAACATTTTGTAATCGTAATTACGAATTGGATATTTTGCGCAGAAGTATCAATAAACGGAAAATGGTAATTCATTATGTTTACGTTGGCATTAAAAATTGAGGAATAAAATCAGAATGCACGTTTCATTACCATTTTATCTCCACCTAGAATAGGAGAATATTATGTATATTTAAAGGTAGGTTTAAAAAGAAAAAAAAACAACTTGCGACATATTGGTTGCGACAAAACCACTGCATTCTTAACGTGAACGGACTATATAGCCTACGCCCTACGGTTTTCAATGTTTTATTGGTGTTCACCCATGAGGTAGTGGCAACTTGTACAATGGACACGAAGTAGGTGTTCCTGCCAGATTTGATCCCAAAACTACTCGTGTTCCGAGCCAAAGTTTTTAATCACTGGACTACGATGCTCTCCATGATAAAACGAAACTAGCACTAAATACTAATCGTGGAAAACAATCACACACTCGTGGTTTTCCAATCGAAAGATGATTCATTCGAATGATGATTCGTTGTAAATAAACCGCTATCCTCAGCTGAATGGTCGACTAAGCACTATGGGCAGTTAGTATCGGCAACGTTTCCATTGCTAAACGGCCCGTTGTGGCAGTTGCACTAACTTGCGGATACTAACTAGGGATGTGCTGAAATCCGTTTTACTTTGGCGTAACATAACTTCGGTATTTGGATGGATTGTAAATCAAACCAAAGGAACTAAATTATTTGCATGGATATATTATTATCAAAAACCAATACACTGAGCTGAGATGTAATTACTTTTTTACCATTTATCAATTGTCTATCATTACACATTAGACCTATTTATTTGAAAGCAAACTTAAATTTTTTTTGAAATTCGTATTTTCGTTAGATTTATTATTTGGGTTGAAATATAGTAAATATTGTTTTCAATATAGTAAACATTAAGTTTTATTACCGACCGGAACCCACTGATTTATTTGAGCTGAGTAAAAACCACCGAACTTCAGTCTACCTTTTTTTTTCACCCAACGTTCAGCCGAATTTCATTTTTAGTGTGAAACAGTCCCAGCCCGTCACTAGGTAGTCCCTACGCAGTGACTAAACTGCATCGCAACTGCTCTATTAACGAACGTAGACTTTACACGGTTCGATGATCCGCTTAATCCTCAGGGCGCACTAACCTTTCTTTCTAAAGGATCTTTTTAAATATCGGGCATTTTACATACAGCTCTCTCTCACCCGCACCTAAAGAAATCTCGTACAGGAGGCATTGATTAACAAAATAACTTTAAGTAAATAAACGAATGTCCTGAATATTTATTCAGGACATTCGTTTAACATTCGTTAACATTAACATTCGTTATTTGAATATTGCGGCAGGAAATGAACTCGCGAGTCGTCAACTACAGATCCATGGATTTGTAGTTAAGATCTCTACCAAAACAATTAATTAACATGGTCTTCGGTCATCATCATTTTTTATCTCTCTTGCCAAATGACATTCCTTCGCAATAGAGCAAAAGAAGGTTTACCGGAAATGGGTAGCGTGATGTGCAGTTGAACGTACATCATGCGGCGTCTACCTTTTGGTCTGAGTGTACGAATGTATCACGTTTGCTTGCAGTTTTCTGTCTTTGTGTTTATTGTTATACGATCAAGTTAATAAATTCAATTTTTTCTGCTGTATTTTTAAGTTTTCGGCCTAAGATATCTCAAAAACCGTTGAACCTAGATATATGGTGCCCTTACATTTTCAGTTTGTGATTACTATTTCTTTCGATTGATTTCAATAAACTGACATGGGTTTCATGACATGATAGGTACGCCAGAGCATAAACAAAAATGTAGGAACCATTTTTAGTAATGTTTTTTGGTTAATTTGACAAGTTATAACAGGTCTGTTTGAATCAATATTTTTTTTGATTACGATGGAAATCGGATGTTGTAAATGCTTCCCCACTAACTGATAGTAATGATAGTATAATTGATTCGTGCGCGGTGCGATACGGCGTATCTGCTCGTACGAGTAGGTAGACGCGACTACGAGAGGTGAATCAATTGAAATAAACGAGCTCTCGACACTGAGCTCGTGGCAAGCTTATGTGGATCCGGATATTGCGCTTGTCAATGATATTATAATCAAAAAAGGTAGATAGGTCACTTGTGCGAAAAGAGTGGCACCCGAAATCAGAACTTTTCGTGTAAATGAGCGAAAGTATTGACAGTTTGAGTCGACACTACGCAACTTTTATCTGTGTCGTTTACGTCCTATTAAATAATCGTACTGTCTTGTTCCCACGTTAAAACACGGTTTAACTAAATCGTACCCCGTGGACAATTTTTGACTTCGCGTTAGTACTGATATAACCTATCTACATCTTTTTTATTGTAATATCATTGGTGCTTGTTAAATAATCAGACTTTTGAATTGCAAGCAATCAACAGCAGGTCGCAGTATTATTAACAATGTCTGAAACGAAAATGTGTATTTATCTGGTTTGATTATAATTTTTTCTACCAATCGACCCGGGTGAAGGCGGTACGCTCGCCCTCAACACGTTGGGTTCAAAAGTCCCTAGGCAAAATTTGGGGTTCTGAATTTTCTGTTCGCCATTACGGCAACAATCAGTGTGCCTCTGACTTACCCATTTGCGATATGGTCGTGATTATTTTCACTTGTTGGCTCTTTGGATACAATATATTAAGCCTTCAAGCTCTATCATAAATTAATGAGTTAAAAATATTTATTATATAAAAGCCTTTCTTTTTGACCCGTACAGAGTGATTCCGAAAACTCATTTGAACTCCAAATGGTTTTTTTTGTCACAGAAGAGCAATAATGGAAATTCCTAGTATCGGAATGAACTCAATTTACTATTTTCGGTGTTTGATTATAAGAGATCGGATTCTTCTTGGAACAGTCTTAATTTATGACAAAATCAAGTCAATTTGTACACTTTTAACTTTTTTTGATTTCTTGGATAATTCTCAGTCGAAAGGGACAAGAAAAACTACACTATGGAGACTGATATACTTACATACAGTGTTTTTATGTACCTATGACAACGAAGTAAATCATTCATTCATTCGTTTCTAAATACATACGTTGATATAAAAACATCCATATAAAATGGGATAGTAGTTATAAATATGGAATTGAATTCGTTTTTCCCCGACAGCCTTCACCCGTCACCAGTCGCCTCAGCTGCTCACGCGACAACTTCGTATTGCCCTTCAGAATAATATAATAATATTAAATACAATGATATAATAAAATTGTATGGTGGCATAAACAGAAAAAGAAAAATTATTCGTTATTTATTTAGAGTCTATTGTATCCTTTAGATTGTATCCTTCAGATTAGCACCAAATTGATGTTTGCTGACAGAGTTTCCAAAATGTGAACGGTGAATACCACGGTTTTTAAAGCACCTCTAAAATCTTTACATAATTTTAATAAGTCTTGAAACTAGTAACATGCATGTTAGAGGTGGATGCCTATAACATTGATGAAATCACCCTGGCTCATAGAGTAAATACCTATACCAGAAAGATTCGGCCGGACTGTTAATGGTCTCGGTAGCATAATTGGTAGTGCAGTCGCCCGGTTTGCGAAAGATGCGGGTTCAAGTCCTGCCTGATGCCAACATGACCAAATGTCTTCTTCTGGTTTTCAGATCTTTAGTAAAGATACTGCATGGAGAATGCTAAAACAAAAATAAAACATAGTAATATGCAAGTTCAGAAATAAATGACATAAAAGACTAAGTGATGTTATTCAATTATACCATTAGCTCCGGTAATTTTAAACACTACTGTATCTATTTTCCTGATATTTATATGTATGTATGTCTATTTTTAAAACGTCACCTGATTATCACAGGGTGAAACTATTTTTGAACAGATTATTACGAGTATATTATAATCTCAAAATATGTTTACCGGTGACTTACATTTAAAAAAAAAAACGTTTATTATCAGGCATCGAAGGCCCACATTTAAAATGATTAGCTCAACTTAGCTATTCATGTAATTAAATTGACCTTCTTTGATCATAGTTCGTTAAGCAAATTTTATTTCAATATCTAGAGAATACTCCAATTTATGCTGCTTGTTTAACTAAGCGGAGTTGTTAACTGCCGGGCTATTATGAACTAAATTAATTCTCATGAAAATGCTTTTTAGCAAAGGCTAGTATTAAAAGTGAATAAGGCAGCTATTTGCCAAGCCTGTCGAATAACTCTATCTCCTTTTTATTGGACGTCATCGGCTCATACATACAATACAAATCTAATAAAGCAATCAATATGCAACACAAATACTATGCAATCAGAGCATAGAGTTGTTAAAGTCATCATGATACAATCCAAAGTAAATACTCCGTGTAAAATTTAAAATTTTCCTCCATTTTCTGTTTTAGAACTCTATGAAAAGTAAAGAAAAATAGCTTGACTATCTTATTATTATTCTAAGCAATTAAACTTTATGCGGTGCTAAAACCATATCTTTTTAACGGTAATCTATCTATATGACCACCAATAGTAACAAGTTAATATAATTACACAATTCTGAGCCCAAATACGAGATAATATAAGTTAAATTAATATGCGATTACTCATGGCAAAAATATACCCAATCCTAAACTTCCTCCTACCGTATCATTATCAACCCCAATCTAATGAAGGGATGAATATGCAATGTAAATACTGTGCAATTAGAGAAGGGAGGGCGCGGCTTGTTTAGTTAATAGTTATTCTAAACATCGGAGAACATGGAACGCCATTGAATAGTTTAAATGCGGTTGATTTTGACACCACATTGTAGACCTTTTAATTAATTTAAGTCTTTGACATTTTGATTTAAACGAAGTTTTAACAATTTAAAACTTAGGGTGGGTTGCACCATCTGACTTTAACAATAACAAACACCCTAATAGTTAAATGACGTCATAACATTAACCGTAACCGCTCAATTTTCACTGGTTACTGTTATAGTTTGTTTTAATTAATCTGTCAATTTGTCAAAAGCGTCAACGTAGTCAACGTTAATGTTACAGTCAAATTTGACAAAAACTTTAACTTTAACTTCTACTATGGTGCAACTTACCCTTAGTCAAAGTTTAATAGTAGATACTTTTATGTTAAAGAACAGTGTCATCACGATGTGCAAAAGTAGGGAAAGCATGCTTCCTCCAGTATGTTCCTCGTCTAAACAAAATGGCGTAATTTTTAAGCTAATCGGGAGAGAACTTGAAATTTCATTAAAAATCAGAATATAGAAAAATCGAATTTGGCACTCGGTAATATTTAAAAAAACATTGTTAAATTATCTCATACAAACTTATCAAATCAAAAGAAAATGGGAATCTGGTTGTATAACCACAAAGAGGGTATTATGTAAGGCGACAGCAGTTTCGGCGAGTAGGAGGGACTCTTATTATTCATGCTATGATTATCTGAGAAACCCGAACTCCAGATGGCCTACAATAGTGTAATTTACGTAACTTTCTAGAAAATAGGCTTGCAAATGCTTATAATAAATAACATTATTACAATATCTGAACGATTATTCTTAGAGCTTCGACAGATCTCATTTAGAGTGCTATTTTCGAAAGAATAAAGTGGGAAAAAAAAACAAATTTAAGTAGATACGAGGACTTTCTTGGAAACAAACAAAAAAATTGGCATTGTATTTACATTGAAGGTGGGCGTGGCGCAGTTGTGATGAGCGCTGTGGTAAAGCAACACACACTGTGTCAGAAATGAGATAGGTGACCACCGCTACCGAAAATTAGTGATGCGTATTTCGGGCATATCCATGCTTCGGAAGGCACGTTCAGCAGTTGGTCCCGGTTTACGTCGCTAGATGTCAGTCGTTAAGCCTAATCAGAGGTTTTGGGCGGCCTGATAACATCTGACATTAAGGTTGCCCACTAACCTTACACCTCTCCAACAATCCGCACTGAGCCCAGCCTGCCTGCCTGCGAGCCTGTTGCAGTATGGCTTGTTCCACCTCATAGTTGAGGTGAGGCCTGTGCCCAGCAGTGCGACGTCTATAGGCTGTTTATGTATATTATGTTTTAAATTAACGACGACGACCGATTTGGTGCAATGGTTCAGAAAACGATTAAGCTAAATTTGATTAAAGTAAAAAATTTTAACGGAACGGGTTTCATTATATTCAAGGGGTTGTTAAACTCCCTCGTTTAAAATATGAGTAGGTACCTACTTGGGCATTGCAAATATAACAAGTACTTGACTTAATAATCAGTGTAGCCGACCGAACACAGACCATTTGGTGCATACACGTATGATAAGTTAGCCTTCCACTAACCGCACCGACGAGTTTAGAATTAATTCATATAATGTGAGATTATAAAGTGGATTGTTTGTAACCTTAAATGTTGAAAGTAAAAAACACATTCAACCCATAACCTTTATTAGTATTTAGAACGGACCTTCAGACCACCACGGTATGAAGATTTTTTGTCAAAATACGATTTTATACGAAAAGTCCGAGCTTCACAGTAAGCAATTCATAAAAACCTTTTTTTTCGAATTTAGTAATTACGTTTTCTAATTTAATTCTAGTTTATGTGAACGAAAGCTTCCGAAAATAAATTATAAAGATAGACAGAAAGCAGATATAAAAACACGCAGCAAAGCTTATCGCCGTGACAAAACCACTGAACCAATTTTGGTACACAATTGAAACATATAAAGGGCATAGCCAGTGTTTTATCCCGGGCGAAATATAAACGCCTACAGCAACCGAGAGATACCGCAATTGAACAGTTAACTCTAGCAATAAACGAACTTGCAAAGGTCGAGGTCGATGATCCCTACAGCCAGCACAGCCAGCCCGGCGAGTGTGTACATTATGAGATACGAGTGTGTACTCGTATGTGCAATACATAATACACTCGGTGATTGAACGTTGATGTAAAGCGAGGCATCAACTCTAATAGACAGCGTAGCATACGGATCCCGCGAAAAGTGTGGTAACTAGAAACTAAATTCTGTTTAATAAATCAGAAAAATTTACATTACCATTTTGTACTGTAGTTGACAAGGCACCACGTAAAACCATTGAGATTACTGATTCTGTACAACAATGATTATCTTAGTCAATAAAAGTTTAAGAACTTATGCCCTCATCAGTTCTTAAACAATTGAGAGGCAATTTTATAGTTTAGAATATACCTTTGCAGTTGCTTGTATAAAACACCTTACTATAGGTACCGATGCGAACTAACATCGAACTGAGAGCTAACAGCTGTATTTGTGACATATCTAAGCTAATGCATAATCTGTGTTTGCAACTTTCACCAATCCACGAAGCGGCATATTATTTTTCAATAATATGCTGCTAACTAACTGACTATTCCCGATCTTTAACATGTTATTATTATTTTTTTAGTTTGTACCTCTATACAACATTTAACGTTGTGCATTCCCTCTTTTTTACTCATACAATTCCCCTTTTTAAACAAGTTCCAATTCCCCTTTTTGCAATTCCAGTTTCCATTTGCTTGATATTTCAGCTACCCCATTGTCATTGAAACATCGCTTAATTACCGATCTGCATATCGGAAGCGAGCGGCCAGCGCGAGCTGAGCGAGCTAAGCGAGCTGCATTTCGCGCGCTCATTTACCTATTCATGCAGCCAAGTTACAATTACTATGCAATGGCTGGCGTAATATTCATAGCGGAGTTCAGGCGGTTTTGCGCGGACTCGTGTTGCGTTAGGATTAGTTCGTGCTCCAAATGTTTGAGTTAAACTTGTAAACTTTACACCAAAGGATAGTTTCCGGAGTTAAATTCACCTGTTTAATTAATTTTGCTGATAACGCCATTTGGTATACCAGTAACACAATTACAGAGCCAGTTTGTTTTAGGAAGGTAAACATTTTGAACGTAAAATAATGCGGTAACTCTCGTTTTCTTAGCAGATAGAATGTTTAATTCCGATTCCTAGTAGCTCAGGGCTTATTATTCAATTTTAATGTTAGCATCTATACTTTGAATAGAATAAAGAAAATAAAGATATTGATTTGATCTTTTTTCCAGTGGCAGTATTACAGTCCGAAAAAATATTATGAATATCGTGTTAAAATGAAAAGGAATGTCAGGATTTAATATATCGTTCCGTTTTTCTTGAGGTCTATCCAGTCAAGAAGTCCTAGTTAAAATACCTATTTTCAACTGTCAGATGCCCGTTACATTTAAAAAAGGTTCAATATTTTTTAATTTACACTCATAGCATCATGCTTATTTTCTCATATGGTAGGCAGATACATCTTTCTTTTTCTATTAAATCATCAAAAATTAACTAAACAGCAAACACAAAAAGACAGCTATTCACCAGCAAAGTACCTACATGAAGATTAAACTTTAACCGAATAAATTTCCGAAACATAACGAGTACAGAACAAACAATTACTTCGCCAAGGTTGAAGGCTCATCTCAAAGTGACGCGCAACGCGCACTCGCAGTTACGAGACAGGCTAGTGATGTCCAACGATACTCAAGTATCGATAGAGTAGCATCTTCTTATTCAGAGCATCTACAGTGAAAAAAAAACAGCTTAGACAGTAACGACACTATAGGTTTCTGTATCGTTCGTATCAACAGTTACGAAGTAATGCTATTGCGTTTTCCAATAAATGATTAGTTAACCTTACCGACGTGAGGAACTATTGTCCTGAGGCAGTCATTAGACGATTTTTACGCTTCACCGGCCAATTCTAAAATTCGTAATAGGCCTATTTTGCCAAACGGGCGGCTGACCAAACCGAAGGCAAAAAACAGCAAACACTTGAAAAAGGCGCAGCTTCAAATTGATTCAGGTATTTCTTTCCATAATAAAAGATACAACATGAATATTGGGAACTAACATGAAAAAAAATGTAGTTTAAGATAGTTTTTTCATATTTTCTTGTCGCATTGTTTATTTTCCATAGTTTTCTGTGAGGTTAGGTATAATATTTGTTTACCTTGTTGTCTATAATAAATTGATTACTTTCTAAATATTGAGCCACCGAGACGGCGATGGTCGAACTATCGCTAATTTGCAAACACTAGCGCCACGCACCGCACTAGCAGTCGCCAAATTACGCGCGAGGAGAGCCGCGGGCTTCTAATAACATCTTGCTCCCTTTGAAGTTATGATTGGAAATAACTCCAGCAGAAATGAGTATGTCTCTTAGGTGCCTTTCAGTTGGAAGTTTGCGTTTTACCTTGTCACAACGTTACTAGTTAACCGGTGTGTTGTCTGGTATACCTTGTATCCTATTACAATCGTTGGATGTTTCCTATGTATATTAAGTATGTATTTAAAAAAAAGTATTTAAGTATGTTTATCCGTTGTCTAGTATCCCATAAAAACGGACTATAACTAGCCCACTTGAGGCTAGATGGCGCTGTGTGGAATAATGTTCAGGGATATTTATTTATTTAGTCAGCTCGAGTGCAATTCACAGATTTTGGCACCGCATGAGACCAAATACAGTCTCATGCTGGAGAGGATACAAAACAAATTTGTAAGATTTGTATATTTCAAATTGTATGGGGTCTACCCGTTCACCCTCTGATGTATCCTACACTATTTATTTTAGGTATGGTAGGATATAACGAGCTCAGGGTCATACGGGATTTTCTTCTTGTTATTTATTTAATTAAAGTGTTGCGGGGCAGAGTGCACAATGCCGAATTACTGGGTCACCTACACCTTAGTGTACCAGACCGGTACGCGGAGCGCCGGCGCCGGCCGCCGCTGCTGGCGGTGCCGCGCGCGCGCACCACCCTGCTGGCGCGGGCGCCGTTCACGCGCGCCATGCGCACCATCACACGCGGTGTGACCTCTCATACGCGGTGGCTGAGCTCACGGACATATTCTCGTGTCTCATATAAATTGTAGTTGTTTTATGAGGATTTTATTGTTTTGTTTGTTTTTTAAAAAGGTTTAGGTTTTTTATATTTTATTTTATTTTTATGTAAGATAGTTACCCTATTGCATTGGGTCAAAATTTCCTGTAATGATAGTTATAAGAGATGATATATCTACTATATAAAAATAAGTCGGGTTTTCCTTCCTGACGCTATAACTCCAGAACGCACTAACCGATTTCCATGGTTTTGCATTCGTTGGAAAGGTCTCGGGCTCCGTGAGGTTTATAGCAAAGAAAATTCAGGAAAATTCCAACAGGAAAGCGGGAATATCTTCTTTCACATACAGCTAAGTCCACGCGGACGAAGTCGCGGGCGGCTGCTAGTAAATAAATAAATAAAGAAATTTATTTATTACTCGTACTCCCGTTGAAGACTGGCAACGACCAACAATTTTGGGCACGTCAAGTCGAGTAATTGGATAAGTGACTATCCAACTAAGGAGTGTTCAAAAATAATATTAACACAGAGAGTAAAACGAAGATTAGACTATAAAAAAACACATCTGCATTTATTTAATCTTTAGTGCACAAACCAGTACAAAAAGCGGACTTAATGCTAAAAGCACTGTCTACCAGTCAACCATAGGGTGAGACAGAAATACTGTCACATTCTGCATTCTCTCACAGTTGGTGATAAATATTTATAGAAATATTGTTCTTGAGGTAAGGTTTAGAACGTCACCTAGACGTAACCTAAAAACATAATATCTTTATTCTAATAGACCTGTTACAAGTGATTTTGAATTGTCAAATCAACCAAAGAAAAATGAACTAAATAGACATACGAAATTATAATGAAAAATACACAGCACATAAACTTAATGTGATTCTACCACACCGGCGTCGAACTGTGTTTCTGTACTGAGAAGTACCGACAAGAAACTCGGCAGTCACTCTTTTCACAAGATGTGATAGTAATACACAATTTCTAATAAATATTATTACTTTTTGGTGCATATCACCTTGTCTTTGAAATAGTTTTTTTTGAGTTTTTTTTATTTGTCATGTGACTCTTGCCATTTTTTGCTGCAAGGAGAAATAACCGGAAATGGGTAGCCTGTAATTTATTTATTTATTATCAACAATCAAATGCAAGCTTACAGCTAGACAGCCAACACACTTACATGATAAAATAGTTAAATTAAAAATGAGAAAACACTTATAAAATAAAAACACACATAACATATAAAAACAAATAATTAAACAAATTCAATTTTTTGAAACAATGAGGCTAGTGAGTCGTTAAATATGTCGGCGTCCCGGAACTTGGTCAGGAATGCGTTGAGGAGGCATACCGCCCTAGCCGTGGCGGTGTTGCAAGCATGGCACGTGCGCCGGTCCCGCAGTGACGCGAACAGTAGGTGCCGTCGGCGACCTGCTCCTCGGACATAATTTTGCGGGACATATAACCCTAAACGACTCAAAGTCAACGGATCATCGACCCTATTGCGTAGAAGCAAGCAGTAATGGATGAACAGTTGCACTCTCCGCCGAACATGCAACGTGTTCAAACCCACCATACCAGCAACAAATAGGGATGGATTTAAAAAGGGATAATATCCAATTTTTTTTTTATAAAGGTAGCGACCAAGCTTTTTCTGGACTTTCTCCAAAAGAAGTTTATTTTTAGCTGTACTCGGGTCCCAGACGATTGAGACTTATTCTAACTTACTCCGAACAAATGCGTTGTAGAGCAAGATTGCTATTTTGGTGTCCTGAAATTGCGATGCGGTACGCATTATAAAACCCAAAGTTTTGTTGGCTTGCTTGCATATCGAAATAATATGGCTATTAAAGTCTAGTTTGGTATCAAGCTTGATACCGAGATCGCGTACTTCATCAACTCTGTTGAGAGGCATACCTGCAACACTATAAGAAGACACAATGGGTGTCCGTGACCGAGTAAATGTAATGAGAGCACACTTTGGACCATTGAAAGACATCCTGTTATCAACAGTCCATTTGACGATTGCATCAATGTCTTTTTGCATTGCTTGACAGTCCTTTTCAGCTTCTATAGGATGGAAAAGTTTTAGGTCATCTGCAAACAGAAGACATTTAGCAGATTGTATTGCTTTAGGAAGATCATTAATCATGATCAGGAATAGAGTAGGTCCTAATGTACTCCCCTGACTCACACCAGATCGTGTAAAATACTCTTGGGACTGGAAACCAGATAACTGAACGTACTGCCTTCGATCCCGGAGGTAGTCGGCAAAAAACGATAGCAGACTTGAGGAAAACCCGACGGATGATAGCTTTCGTAATAAGATATCATTATCCACGAGATCAAACGCTTTCTTTAGGTCAAAGTATGCCACATCAACCTGCCGTCCCCTATCCATCTCAAAAGCAACCTCATCCACCATACTCACCAAATTAGTTACTGTTGACCTACCTCGCCGGAAGCCGTGCTGAGCATCGTCAAGCTTTGTATTTATTTGTGGGGTTATCGACTGATTAACTACCCTTTCGAATAACTTACTGAAGATTGACATTACAGCTATAGGACAATAAGATGATACGTCTAGCGGAGAGTAACCTTTAGGTATAGGTGTAACTCTGGATACCTTCCATGAACTAGGATAAACACCATTTTTAAGGGAAAGATTATATATTTGAAGCAACGGGTACTCCAAGGCACGAATACAATCCTTAACAAGAAAAGAAGGCAACCCATCTGGTCCGGCAACCGAAGAGGCTTTGAGATGCCTTGCTGCGCGTCTAAGCTCAACAGTGGTTATAGAGCCAACGGTCACTTGATAAGAACTACTACAACTTTCAGCACTGCTCTGTGCGTGGTCAGCATCCAAAATCGGTGTCTCCGGAAGAAAAACGGAACTGAAAAAATCTGCAAACTCGTTAACCACCTCCTGCTGGTTGAGTTTTCCAGAGGAATTTGAAAGCTGAACGTTGTCTGTGTGGTTATTTCCCCGCTTTTTGCGGACGTATGACCAAAAGGTTTTTGGGTCTTGGGTTATGCTGGTTTCAATTGATTTTATATAGATTGAAAAGTCCCTATTAATTAATTTTTTAACGAGATTTCTGTAGTATTTGAACATTTCATGATTATATTCTAAATTGTGACGTTTAAATGCTGTTGACCGTACATCAAGATCGTGAGAATTTGACAATTTGCTGTAGCAAGACGTGTCTGTCTGTACATCGACGGGTCGTCGCCTGTAGGCTGAATTACTTATCACAATAGCCTAACCTCATTGCGCGTAAGTGCGTATTTACCCGACAGCCGAAGAGATGGTAATGTATTTTTCTGAGCGTCGCAGTACACGCGGGAGTAAATATTTACAGAGATGAAATCTCAAACGTTCTGTACTACTGGTATTGCTACGGTGAAGTGTATAATTAGAAATGTTTAAACTTTACAAAAATAGTTCCTTTGTAAGAAAAGTGAGCATTTACGAGTTTTCCTTTGTGTTTTTGTTTTACAAAAAGAGAACCCTATTTTAACATTATTTGACTACATTATTCGTAACGTTGTTGTTTTCTGTGTTTGGTTTTTTTTTATGGAAAACGCATCGATAGTGCTACATAAGGGAGAAAAAAACATAGTGAAAATCTATATAACGGAAAATATATTATGTGCAAAGGAACATCATACCAATATTTTATAAAAAGACCACATAAACCACTTTCTTGTCCCAAAAGTCCTTTTTTTAGTTCAAAATTGTTCTTTTTTGTAGGTTAGCTAGCTCAGTTGATTTTTTTTTAGCCCTAAGCGACGCCACGCTGTAGCACTTGTCATAGCTTCGCCGTAGCATAGCTCAATAAATGCTCGTAGCAATAGTGCTACGAGCATTCATTGATCCTCTTGGCGTAAGTTTGTGATTTCTACTGGTTGTCAATGCGTTTTCCTTGAAATAGCAAATAGGAGGGTGAAAGCCACCCTGTGTGATTCTGTAAAATGGTTGTTTTGTAAATGTGCCCTACATTAACAATTTTTGTTCGGATCGCTTTATATTTTATCTGGTAGGTAGTTGATAAGTGACAATGAAGTCTATCATAACAAACGATATTGATGACCATTTTTGTGTTCTGTAAACTTTATTCAAATTAACGATAGTTAAATCGTTTTATCATTTCTAAACAGTCCCATTAAAAGTAGTTTGTATTGTATTGATACTTGTATCATTTACTTTGTACCTTCTGTAGTTTTAAAAATCTAAATTTGTTGCCTCTCATGGTAGCTGCAGGCGAACGACCCGTCATCATTGTTCACGTGAGCAAATTACGGGAATGTGTGAGGAGTGAAAGAGGGGGTTTAGGGGGTGATGTGTCACCCTCCGCGAATCGCGATGAATTGTAGTAATTTTCAGGAACGCGGGACGGCGGCGCCTCCAGTGTTTACCTTGATCGAAGTAAAATGGGCTTCTAAGGTCAGGTGACAAGGTGGGGAAATGTGAATGAACAGGTGCAAAAGGCTTTCTTCTTCTTATCGTGTCGATGGCTTTATCCTTTCTAACCAAAACTCCGCCACCCTAACGGCAAGGTCGTTGGCACACATTAGTTCCTCACGCGTACAGCTGCATGGACATTTGTTGGGAGGCACCACATTACTCATTGTCACCATCAGTGCTACCCTATCTGCACAGACTCCTTTCATCTGCCAAACTTTTTTGCCTGAGCTCTCTTCGCTTAATTCCCGGCAGTTGTTCCCCTACCACCGGTAACAAGCCCGCCCCCCTGCCACGCCAAGGCGAGAACTCAGGGTGGGGTTCATCTGTCAACCTGGGTCCTCAGCCTGTTCACAAGGCTTATGATCTCAGGTATTAGTGATTCTGCAAACTTGTATCAAACTTGGATGACAATATTTTATTTTGTACAATAACGGTAGCATACTCGTATAAATGGGCATCACTCGCATTGCCAACCTTCGTATATTGTTTTTATCTTGGGGGAAACCTCTTGTCAAACTTTTTATTTACTGGATCATGTTACTGGACTAGCTGTTGGTAAACAAAAGTTATACTTTTCATTTAGAAAAAAAAACCCAAATTCAATAATGCACTCCATAGTAAGTAGCAATGCAAACGACAGTTATAAACGAGTTTGTTTGAATAGCAACTTAACTACCCCTTGTCAAAGCTCATTTCACTAATGACCCAAGAAGACTCCGATATCAGCTGGGCAGGTTTAGCCTGCATTAGGAGCAGCCAGGCTAATTGCCTGGCCGTAGCGGCTGAGATGCGCAATAATCTGCCTTATGTCTTGGGTACCAGCCTAATGGTATTATGAAACATAATTTACGGGAAAGTGTCTTAAACCTTGCAAATTGCATTAGTGTACAATGGGATTACTTGAAGCGCTAGTTTGGGAAAATATTGAGAAGGATTAATTATTATTTTCATTCTGTTTACTGCGTCTATTACCTTGCACTAAAGGCATAAACAACTCCGTTGATAAACTCAAGTAACATAACATAACATACCCTCTCGACTTAAAACCTAATGGTTAGTCAGCGGCAGACTGATTGTTGCCGTCATGGTGAACGGAACATTTCATCTAGGGAATTTGAACCCAACGTGGTGAGGGGCGAGCCTACCGCTATTAACGGGTTGCTTGGGCTTTATATCAGTGTTTTCCATCACCGGAGAATTAGATTCGATTGTACAAGCTTGTACAATCTGCACAAACAGCAAAATTTGTGTGATTAGTGTTTGCGTATTCGGGGGTTAATCACCAGGTTCTTGGAACGTTCGAGGTAGGGTTGAGGTTCTAGAATTTGGCCGCGCGTGGCTTGACGATTGGACAAGGCTGTTTTTGAAACATAGGGACAGTTTGTATACAGGAGAATTATCTACCTATACAAATTGCATGCAACATATCAACAGCAACATAGTCATTTCGTCAGTGTTTGTCTTTATAATTAAGTGTTCTTATAAATTGTATTACCTTCGTGGAAGTTTTGAGCATTCTGAATTAAAAAACCCGTCTTCGTGTCAGTGTACAATATCTTTTGACGTTGTTTCTTCGTTGCTGACACGCGTTGACATTGTGACTTTATTACAAAATATTCTGACGTAATTTTCCTCAAGAGTGGGGGGAAATATTACAAGGAAACAGAACCATGTCGCAACTCACATTAGCTACGACATAGTCACAGTATAAACCATACAGTAAGCTATCTAAGGCCGCCCGCCGAGTTATTAGCCTAGCGTGCACACAGACACGCGGCACAGCCCGTCCGTACTGCCGCCTCCCTATGCCTCCCTATTTTATGCTAGCGTGTGCGTGAAATCGCGTGTGCGTGAAATATCGACACGGCGCGCGACGCGCACGCACTCATTCAAACCGAGAGCGGCACGTTTGTGTGTATGTAGATGTTCTACTGTATGGTTTATACTGTGACATAGTACGCGGTGGCGAGCCCGCCATGCGTTTTCTTAAGGAAGTCATTTTGTATACGAGTAGCCATAAAGGGACCACGACGTGGAATGTATAAGGAATTTCTTTTCTGCAATTTAGTTGCGGCTCGCAGAATGGTTACTAAGACTGAGCCTGGCTGAAATGATTGAAGGCGCTTTTAACTTACTTTTTAGGATGGGATACAAGTACAGAAATCCTTTGAGTTATGTTGACATTTTACACATATTATATTTAAAATAACAGAATTTTCGACGATTTTAAAATACATTTCACATTGAACAGTTCACACCTATCGCGTTAGCTGGTTAGATTTATCTGGCCGGTTAGCCCTATCGGTTTAGAACTTTGTGTTTCGGCTACCATAAAAATGTTTTATAAAATGAATTTCTATTTCAGTTGGCACGCTATAACTGGATAAGGAGTATACCAATCTAATTCATCTTTTCTATCAGCTTATACCTAATTCATTGTTAGATGGTATTATGAGGAAGAATAATTTGAATAATTGCTCATTTAATTAAAACATTTAAAAAATCGTTAGACTGATTCAACGAGTGATTTGGTGCAGCGGTTAAAAAGTTTGCTACTACACCAGAGATTGTGGGTTCAAATACATTTGCATGAACAAGCTTGTTTGTATTGGATCAGATGTTTTTATGCACGTATAGGTATATTGTCATAAATGCTTTGCTTAGTTTGTGTAAAACTATCCAATGTCAAGAGTAGGTGTTCTGGTGAGGTTCAAATCCGGGTACAAAGCCGGAGTACTTAGTACAGGATGCCAGGCCTAGTAAGCTCTAACCTAACATCGAACGCAAAGACTGAGCGAGGAACCTACGCAACTTCCCGGCAGTGTCTCGCCGCGCCGTGACAAATGGGCCAGTTAACTAGAACGATTACACAGCTCATGGAGCAGCGCAAGATTCGCTCACAACACGCCGAAACAACACTCGTTTGCGAAACGAGCGCCGCGGGGGGATCGGCAGCTGTGAGTTATGCCTGGAGCGGTAGGAGTGGGAAATCACTATGTTTTTCTAACAAAAAGTCTCACTAAAGATAGGAAAACCAGAAAAAGACATTTGGTCCGTTGGCGTCAGATGAGATTCAAACCCGCATCTTTCGCAAACCGGGCGACTGCACTAACCACTGTGTTACCGAGACCATTAACAGACAGGCCGATTTTTTCTGTTATATTTACCTGGCAGGCCAGTTTTGTTTTATCAGTGTTTAGGCATATACCTTAAACAACACCCAGTGGTGTTGTACGCGAACAGACAAATGTCTTTTTCTGGTTTTCCTATCTTTAGTAAGATGATAATGCATAAAAATAACAAAAAGTCTCACTATCGTATTCTACAATACTACTCTACCTTTTTTTTTTTTTTTTTTACGCGGAGAATGCAACGCACTATCCCGCTCCCTGAGTACGGGAGCGGGGGAGTGTGGGGCTCACCCACCCCAGTGGGCGTGGGCATACCCACTAAACTCCGCGGAGGCCATCTTCTGCGCGGTACCAGGAATCCCCGAGGACCCCCGTGAGGGACTCTATCAGTGGACCCCTGGCGCGCTGTGCTGGGAACCCAGCTCCTCACGAGGGGAGTTATGCCTCCCCTCATACACCCACGGGCGTTCACGGCAGTGCGAGGCCCCCCCGCACCGCCGCCCTCCACAGGATCGCTCGTGCAATGGAAGCACACAGTCTCCACCATGTGCACACCTGGCGACCCCGGGGCCCCTCTTTAGTCGCCTCTTACGACAGGCGGGGGGGAACCTTGGCCGAATTCTAACGCCCCAAACCACAGGGCTAACAATACTACTCTACCTGGGACCTGATTCAAGATTTCTATGATCATGTTGACAACAACATAACATTCCCTCACGACTGTACCTATCAAGAACTGGGAGGTCAGAGGCACACTGATTGTTGCAGTCATAGTGAACGAAACAATCGAAAGGCCACATTTTTGCCGAGGGAATTTGGACCCAACGTGGTTGAGCCTACCGTCGTAGACATCCACCGTGACCGTGATCATTTTGGCTGAGTAAAAATACTCAGCCATGGCAGGCATCCATTTTTTTGGCTCCACTATTACATCTCTTTTTCTGAACTTACACAGAATCTTTTGAGCAACCACATCTCGGTTGACGTGAGTCGTCGCTAGATGTCAGCCGGTAAGTGTACTCGTAATCCTCTGGTAGGCTTGTACACGTTTGACAGCAACGTAAGTTGACTAGCTGCATTCAATTCCCTTAAAATCTGAAATGAGGTTATGAACTCTTTGGAAGTGAGAAGAACCCGTTTGGAGATTTCTACTGCTTCTTGCGAGGAAGCATGGACTCGCCTGAGTGTGTGGAGCAGTTGTCTCGTTTGTATGTGCCCGATAAGTATTTACGTATACGCTCTGGATGGAGGCATCGGCGGTTGGTTATTCCACCGTGTCGAACAGTACGAGTAGCACGAAAGCAATCCCCGCTGTGGGGAATGGAGAGGGCGTTAAATATGTTATTGGCCTCTAACCCTGGAATTGGATATATTTGCAGACAGTCCGCAATCAATATTGAAACATGTTGAGGAATCATTGTAATCGCTAGTTATTAAGGTACATAATTATGTTACTGGGTTAAGCCCGTTTAATTGTGTTCAGTAAATAAATAAATCCGAAAGAGAACTAAAGTTTTCGACATATCTAAAAGACAGAATAAGTAAGCTGAAGCGGCAAAGAGCTGGCCACTTTTGTCGTAAAACCGAAACCCGTTGGCCAAGCAGGTTTAAGAGTGGAGAAAAAGCGTAGTGTGGCTGCCTTTGGCTAGGTGGGGCGATGATTATTGATAAATTACGGGAAAAAGCTAATTATTAATTAAAACAAAACCTGCAGATATGAATAGGTACCTAGTTAAAGAAAAACTGTGTCCATATCCGGTGAATGCCCATTGTTTTAATTGGTGCAATGAAGATTATTTATCTTATCTTAGTGTATTTGCAGCCGGGCGCACTATCCGGCCCAGCAAGCCCCCCCCCCCCCCCCCCCCCGATAACGCCTCATTAAACGCGCCTCTAACTGGGGCATTCCTTTCCCTTCCTCTTAAGTTAGATAATCGCTTGCATAATGCTGAATCTGGGGCAAGTATAGTGTTTTTGAAACTAAACCGGAGTTGAAGAGTTTAAGGTGTGATGGGGCTCATGAAAGCAGGCATAAATAGAAAGAAAGAAAGGTGTTCTTGTTATTCTGTCGTAAACACTAACATTTACAAAAAGAATATAGTTATTACGAGTACATAAGTGTAATATATATCATATGTTATTGTGAGGTTGTAGAAAGACACCCCGCTATACTTTTGCCTCGCTTACTTGTCTGCGATTAAATTCCGTACTGCTTAGACGTTTGCTTAATTCCTTTGCTACGGAAGATAGTTTATTTATATATTTAGATCTACCAACATAAAAAAGAAGGTACAACAACAAAACGTAACAAACACTTATAGGTAAATACAACATCGCACTATTATATAACATAATTTTTAATTTTGGACATCGCGACACTGCTGTCTGGAGGATTTTTTTTGTCAATCTGTTAGTGTTTCATTTTCGTGTAACATTTTTTTTTTGTTTGTTTTTATCTTTTAAGTTGCGATGTCCAGATGAAATAAACATTTTTTCTTTTTTTCTTTCTTCTTTCTTACATAGGAAAATAAATGATGTATTTTAAAAAAACAGTAAAAGAATTAAAACTACTACTCATTCTAGGCTAGACGCTGACCGCGCGACGGAGTTAGTTCACAAAGCAAGTGTATGACCTTGTGTCAAGTTCCCAATTTTACTGCGGATCTCTGGGTAATTCAATAGATGCTCTTGCAAATATAGGAAAAAAGCCATTTTCCAGCACGTCGATAACTGTAAAGTATTCGATTCCCCGACGCGTAATCTACCGGCACAGTTGCGGTGGTTCGGGGCGAATTCTGCTAACACCACATCATTAACAAGGCGATAAGCATTAGTATATCTGAGAGGCCAATCCGGCCCGCCCTGCCGCAGATAGGTGCCCTTTCGGTGCCTAGGTCACTGAGATACTATTCAACTTCTTATTCTTCTCGTTTTGGCAGCATTCTCAAATTATATGTGGCCAGATTTCCGCCACCTTAACGAAATCCATTAAGGTGGCGGACCAAACGACACGTAGGGCATCATATGAGCATACAAATACTAGTAAGCATTGTTCGCATACCCATCTGCACAGACTGTCCCTGCACCTGTAGGTGCAACTGGTACAAGGACAGTCTCTGAGCTGGTTCCGCAGACTGATGACAGCACTAAACAACTAAAGGTTTTTCAATATCTCAACTAAGAACTCCAAACTTCAAAACTTTATTGCTTAACTTCTTCTCTTCTTCGAGGAACGAGCTTATGGCTAGAGCCATAACTCCAATAGGCGGGCTCAATACGGAATGGATGATGTAGTAGCCAGGCCACAACAAAGAGGTGCACTGTGAGGCTAATGATGTATTGATACAATGTGAATGACAAGGAATCACCAACGATCAGTGATATTAAGTGGATATTTACGACAGGTGAGCCATTGGATGGGTTATCACCCTGACCGATGCGATGTATTTTTTTTAAGATTTCGAAAGGCACGTTCAATAGCAGTGAGTTCTTGCTAATGTAGCAAGAGGCCCTTAGAAAGCCCTCATGGGAGAAGCTCAGTTATTTTACGCTCCTGTAACAAAACCTAGCGTTCCAGTGTCAAAGGGGTTTTGCTATAACGCCGAAGTCGTTACCGGAGAATCATTTGCCCTCTAAAAGAGTTCACGTGTTCCCTCCCAGATATTTATACTTCTGATACGATCCTCCGAGTACGAGTAATTTAAACCCAACCGTTTCAGAGGATGTTTTCAGATATTAATTACGCAGATGGCAATCGGGAAGCAAATGAAGATATTTTAATATGAGTAAGATGTTGTAATTATTTTATGCTTACATTTTGGTTGCGTGAGACAGGATTGAAAAGGAAAATAATTTTGGAGGAAATTCAACGTTGTTTCTGGTTACCATAAAACAAGACAAGGTGGCATTTTACATTAATAATGTTGAGTTAATATAATGTTTATAAATGAAAATCGTACCTAGTGTTTGGTAATCTGCTCAATAAAATACTCTAAATAGTTTACTACTTAGCCTTGCCAAAGGCCAACCTGACTGACTTAAACATAAACATATCAGCTGAAACTACTTTAGCCTACCTATAGAAATTTGGTGCTGGTGTTCCTTTTTTGATGAAAAACAGCATTTTTAGAAATTCAAAATGGTATATTATGGGTAATAAAGCCCACGCGGTCGAAAGATCGCGAGCGTCTGCTAGTTAACAATATATTAGTTCAAGGCCCTTAGTTAATTCTCATAATTAAACTGCACAGAAACCATATATTTTAGCATTTTACCTTTTTCATCTGTAAAATAGGATAATACTAAAATGTTTCTCGCTAAACTCGTACCATTATTTGCACATAATTCAGAATGGCAACAAAATACTTTTACAAACGCTCCATTTATCAAAAGTGCGTGATATAAATCAAATGATTCATCTCTCTACTTATGAAAAGAAGGTACGGGAATCCAAATCACTATTTCATTATTTTGCTAACATAATGAATCAGATCGATAAACTAAAAAACCTAGTATCTTTGAATTTTCAATACATAATATAACGATGGTCGAGAACAAGTGTGCAGGTCGGATTGGTGGAAAGCAGTTAGCGCCATCACCCAAAGGATCGGGGGTTCATTCTTATGATGTACCATCTAGACGTTAAATGATTTTCTATTCTAGTTTTCCTTTTTCCTATGTACCCGGCATTTGGAGCTTTACGTGAAGGAACATATATGCAGGCCTTAAAGATGAAATTGCCCACCTCAATACTACTACTGACCTTCCCAACCTTTTATTCGGGCTTCTGATTATTTGGAGTGAGAAAAACTTAAGTAAGTTTGTTCCACTAATAGTCCTCTAAATTATGGAAAACGTTTTTTTCGTTTCGTAGCAATAAACGTTTCTATGAAATACAAAACTGTAATAGCAGGAACTAGTTGATTTAATCGTTCCTGCAATGCTTCACTGTGTACTCAGGCAGGCACTTTCCATTAATTGAAACGTTTACTTATAGCAAGATCTTTTTATTATTCTCACGGAATCACAGTGAAGGTTAAGCGAGAATCACAAAGAATAATATCTGTGTAAGTGGGCACTTTGAGAGAATCTGGAGGGGGGTTGTCTTGTGACGACAGAGTCGAGGCCCGGGAGAGTTGGGCGCAGCGCCGAGTCGCGAGTCGCCAGCCATGGCGTAGGGCTGGCAGCTGTCCTGGAGAATGATCTTTGAACTTCTAATCAACTGTTTTGTACAACAACAACAGACGCAAACAAAAGTTCATCCATTTAATTCTTTCAAATTTTTTATTACTAATAGGTATAACACAAATAATTGTTTCATATTTAACTGTAAGTTTATACCAAGATTGTCAGAATTAATAGTTAGCTATTAATCCAGAAGGAATAAAGATAGTATAAGGCTGATTTCTAAAAAGAGATTTCCGACCACGGCGACAGGAGAAATTTCATAAAATGAAAGATACAGACATATAGCTGTGTGCAGTAGGATCACTAACACAGCATACTAAAAACAATCTTAAGTAGCATTTATTTTTGTACTTTATATCAGTTTCAGCTCTTTTACCATGTTCTGGTTACTGCGAATTTAAAAATATGATTTTTTTTATTTGAATCCTCTTTTTTTCTTAAGTTTGAATCGGAAAATAAAACATTTGAAGGGTTGGCAACCCTGCTACCCTCCGCTCGTCACAGAGTGTCGCTTTGTAGAATAATACGCAACCTAGAACGCCCTTCGCCTTCTCTGTGCCTTTGTACACTCGTTAACTTAAAACACTTGTATTGTTCTCTGACATTTTATTCACCCTCGGCCGCAGGACTAAATGTTAAGTTAGCCTTAAAACGTCTTATATCAAAGGAATAAAGTTGTTTCTTGCACGCGTGAGATATAAAGAGCTTTAAGCTTACAGGCGTGGATTATGACGTAATGTGTCTGAGATAGCCTCTTTTTTAATGAGGCGCGATTAGTAGATGAGTGATCCTAATCTCGCACGTATTCCTGGAAATAATTGTGTGCTTATGTAGCTGTCATGAGTATAATATCTCCCTTCAGAAAAAGCTTACTTGTAATGTCTGGGTATATTTCTTGTATACCTAAGCCATACAGCATACAATGTGAAAGATTACTTGAGCGTCAAGACTTTGTGGTCATCGTCGATACAGTCTGCACCTCTGCACATTATTTATTTTATTTTATTTATTTAACAAAATCCATAGCACTTTATCCATTAGCTCTTAATTATATGTGTTTACTATATTGACATATATATCATTGTCAAAAAGCAAGATTGAAAAAGTAACTATCGAGTTTTTCGTCGAAGTCTTCGTTGTAGAATCACTGTCCGAAGTTAATTTATTTATTTTTATCTATATGTTACGACTTGTAATAAGTGCTAATTGTGACGCTCATATGAACAAAGGCAATTTTCACTTACTTACACACTATTATTATCCTGAAAAACACACTAACAAAATGTACCAGCCCACCCCATTATTTTGTCGTAACTACTAATTATAAAACAATAATCATAGTTAGGCCTATGATTTTAATCCATGTATTTGTCCATAATTATAGAGGCGCTTTCATTTACTTAGTAAAGATTTAATTATAATGACAGGTAGAATTGTAGCTGGAATTGTTCGTAGCAAAAAAAAGATTTCATTTACCTCACTGACACGAAGTAAAAAAACATAAAAACATTGCAAACATTACTTGTAGTAATTTATATCTAGTTATAAAAACTGTCGTGAAATGTGTTTGTTTCAGAACAGTCAAGAACAAACATACCTCTATTCGCACTTTTGAACAACGTTTAACGTATTAAATTCAACCTATAAGGACTCTTACGGATTGGTGCATTTTATGTTTGTTTTGGTATATCAGCTTAAAAGCCCTCATAAATGAATAAAATTATCACAAACTCTAAATCAACAAAGATGATAAAACGAAAGTCCCTATTACTCACGGTAAGCATTTTTTAAACGGTTTTATTTAGCTCACCACGTTTGTTTAACTTATAAAGAATTCGAGAAACTTAGAATCTGAAAAAGGTATTTAATGGGTTTTACGGGTTTTGTACAATGAAAAGGTGCTTATAAGTAATACCTAAAACGTGAGACGTGGTCGTTCACTATGGGTCTCATGAGAAGGCTCAAAGTCACCCAGCGAGCAATGTATAGAACGATACCTGGTGTTTCCCTGCTCGATTGAATGAAAAATGATGAGATCCGTAGGAGAACTAAGACAACCGACATCGTTCAAAGATTTGCATCGTTGAAGTGTCAGTGGGCGGGACACAAAGCACGAAGAACCGATGGCTGTTGGGGGCGTGAAAGTTCTTAAATGGCGACCGCGTACCGGACGACGTTCCGTGGGCAGGCCCTCCACAAGGTGGACCGACGATCTTGTCAAGGTCACGGAAAGCTGCTGGATGTGGACAGCACAGGACTGATCGTTGTGGAGACCCTTGGGGGAGGCCTATGCCCAGTGGGCGTCGTTCGGCTGACATGATGATGATGAATACCCTAAAATCAAGATAGATCTCTAAATATTGTTTTGTTTTCAACTCTTTAATGATTTATGATTTTTTAACGCATCTACTCGTGAACGAAATGCTAAGCAATTAGAACAGACTACCATTACATTACAAGCGATAACAGTTACCGTCACAAAATAACCATTGGTGCACTAGTTTAGGGTAACATTGCCCAGATATTTCTCATTGGCAAAGCCGCCTCTATTGTACCCTTACTGTTTAAGTTCTTTTATATCATCCCTATGAATGTTTAGTGAAAAAAACGCTGATCTGAATAAGCCCTTACAATTGAAGCTAAGCGCACGTTTTCGTTCACCGGTTCACAAAGTTGCTTTTCGCGAGCATCGGGAATTTCATAATTGCCGTTCCGTTTGCGGTTGAGACATTCTGCAAGTTAATAAAACTTGCCCGGAGTATAAACACAATTTTATTAGAGCCCAAAGACCCGTCACTTGTTTAGGCAAATAAACTTTGGAGGGGTAAGGAGTTGAAATGCAAAAGGCTTCGTGGCTCGACTGCGCACTTCAGGGTGTAGTTCAACGATCTTCGTTTTAGCACAGAAAATACAATTGGACAAGCTTGAAGAATTAATCAGGAACTTAGTTTAACCCTTTATTGTTCGCGTCGAAAAAAATACATACGAGGTCAAGCGGGATGTGGAGCACCTCGAATTAGAAATATAATAGAAACAAAAATAAAGTAAAAAATACATTATACAAAAATGATAGTAACATTCCCTCCATGTATTTATAAACTTCCAAACTATTATCATTGGACAAAAAACTGAAATGGTTAGCCTAATAAGTCGTTGATTGCACGTGCAACTATTTTTTAATGATCTGGATTTCAACAAAGACCGCAAAAACTCGACAGCGTTAAAGACTGCATTTTAGAATATCAATTTTAAATAATAATTATCCCATAACGTAACTTATTACTTAGTTTTTTCTACAGCTAGCTTACCTATCATCATCTAAAACTTTTCCGTTGCTATGATCGTCAAAATAAAACAATATCTTTTAAGGGATTTCTGCCTTTCTTTTGCTGTCCAAAATACTGTCTCTTTTACCCGTTATTTTGTCTACAAACTCACAAATAAATAGCCGTTAGTTTCAAAACAACTGAATTGGAGCAGCAATTTTTTCGCAGTCCCTCCGCCGTCTCGAGCCGTCAGTTGTTTAGCCAAATAAACTTCAGCAAATGTAAACGTTTGAGATGCAAAGTGTTTCTTAGCTCGCGCGCCGCTTTGCCATTCAAATTCGGATTGGGCCGCTTTCTCTAGACAAACTATTGCTTCTAGCGGTAATGACAGTTCTACAGTTATATCAATAATTCTGAATGATATTACTATAATATGATAAACTGCTTTGAATGAATGAATGATTAACTTATTTGCACAAAAACTTGGTACATAAGTTCATGAGCTATTCAAGTTATCAAATTTTATCACTGTGTGGTCTGCAAACATTATTTGCAGATCGGTAACTGATTGTTTTAGTTTGACTATGACTTGGAAAAATTACCCCTGAACGTGAACCCGGCAAGAGCGCTGCAAGATAAGTATGTATATAATAGTAAGTAATAGTACGAATATAAGTATTAGGTAGTAGTCCACCCAGCAGTGGGACGTATATAGGCCGATTATGTTTATGAACGATAGAAGTTATCATACGTTTCTCAGTTATGTATATCTGTCTCGTGGCATCCTAGCTAACAAACAAATAAAATGGTTTTGTTCGAGTTTTGTTTTCTTAGAAAAAACTGAATCTCTGTTCTGACCTTTGAAGATCAGTAGTCTCTATTTCAGTCTGTATATAATATCAAAACACTACTTACGTATGTACTTGGTTTGGAGGTTAAACAATGTTAAATTTCACTCGACTGGGAAGAGTAATTATTTTTTATGTAATTTTACTATGAAAAAGTCGCCAGCGGATGCTAGTTTACACAGAAAATGAACTCTGGTAAAAGAACTAACTGTTATGTAAAATCTGTTTTTCTTTCCAACTTTCTTTCGTCTTCCACTTCGGAAGAGACTTCGTAAAGAAACTTCCAACGACGTATTGTTGAAGGCGCAGCTTCTGCACTTATCGAAGCGTCTAAATAGCGGAGCGGGAGGAGGGTTTCAAATCAGAGAGCGACTTGGACGGAGGCAGGGCACTTTTAACGAGGGTCTGTAACTTCGCGAAGTTGTGCAGTTGTAATGCTCACATTCGCAGTCTCTGCAAGTGGGGTTTACACGTCTAGTAAAATCAAAACCAGGAAGGTCAACACTCTTGTTATTTTCCAAAAATAGCAGTTGAAGGATTGCAGTGTTTATTGCTAGCCAAGATTTACGTTTTTTCAATTTGAACTGCTTACTTTTAAACATCTAGTTTCTTTGTTACTATAAAGCCACTATCATCAGTTCATAAAATATGTATTGTTAAGTATGGATCTCTCTTTTCCACATCAACTGAGCCTAAGCTTTTCACCCAGATCATATTATTATGTAATTTGATATAATCTAAGATGATTTCTTCGTGCATCTAAAAGCTTTGTAAGTTACGTTAAGCTACCTGACATGTAGCGAAGTCAGCCGGCTATCGGACTTGACCCAACTTGCTAAGCTTAGTCAGTGGCCTTCGACAGACAACATCTGACAGTAATATCTAACAGTACACCCTAACATTATTGGAGACAATGCACGCCAATGATATTACAATAAAAAAGACGTAGATAGGTTATGTTAGTACTATAAAAAAAATAAAAAAATGTTTATTTCTCGGATAACATAGATCCATAGGTGTTAGTAACAATGACTTACCAGCTATGTTAGTACTTAATAACTAAAACAGACATGGTTAATTGGCACCAGTGCTGTACAAGTGGACAGTCCCCACTCTCAGCGATGCTTCTAAGGACATTGTTGCGGCTGCCACGGACTTGACGCAAGAGCGAGCCTGCTTTCTTGCGGATAATAGCCGAAAAGCTGTCGACATGCGCGTGCGCGAACATGCCAGAGGCGCTGCAGTACCGCGGCAGCCTCAACAACGCCCTAAAAGCATTATTATACTGAATGCGCAGGGCGCTATAAGATTTTTGGGTATAGCTGACCCACAGACTGCTCGAGTAGAAGGAGGTACAGTAAGCTTTAAAAAGCGTTACCTTGACAGCTGTCGAACATCGTGCAAATCTGCGAGCCAACATGTTAGCCCTGACCGATAGCGCCCTCCGCTCACGTTCCATGTCAGCATCGTCCTTAAGGTCGTCGGTTACAATGTGACCTAAGTATTTAAAAGACGATACTCTCTGGAGTGGTACCCCGTACAAATTTATCGCAGGCACAAATTCAGGCAATTTATTGCCAGCCTTGAAGACCATGAACTCACTCTTCTTGCTGTTATATACTAGGCCATGGGAGTCCGCATAAGCCTCACAAAGACCCAGTAACCTTCTCATAGCCCTGACTGAGGGGGCCAGCAGCACCATGTCGTCCGCGTAGCTGATATTATTAATGCATACATTGCGTACATGACACCCCACCCTCGTACTGCTGAGCCCCTCGATCAGAGCATTTATATACAGGTTAAATAGCTTCGGTGAAGTCAGCCCGCCCTGTCTTACGCCACATTCCAAGCGGTAAGGTTCGGAGTACTTATCTACCCACTTTACGTAGTTTACTTGGTTGTTGTACCAAAATTGGAAGATAGCGACAAGTTCAGGGGGCAACCCTATCTGCTTTAACTTATCAAACAAGATTTTATACACAACAAGGTCGAAAGCTTTGGACAAATCTAAAAAACATGCATACACAGGTGTTTTTCTACTCGCATAATACTTGACGGTGTGCTTTAGACTCAAAATTGCAGTTTCAGTGGACAATTGTGACCTGAAGCCGAATTAAAGCTCGTGAATTTTCAGGTAACAATCCAACTGAGTATTGAGCACACCGTCCAGCACTTTGGCAATTATTGTAGCCAGAGAGATGGGTCGATAGTTAGACCTGCTCGCCGTATCGCCCGTTCTATTTTTAATGATTGGCACTACAATGGTTCTCATTAGATCGAATGGCAGATACGAATGAACCAAACACACATTGAAGAGCATCGCAAGCACCCTAGATAGATGAGGCCCTGCCAAGAATTGTCCACGGGGTAAGACGTAGTTAATAAAACTGTCAACACTGTCAATGCTTTGCTCAGGTAAACGAAAAGTTCTGATTTGGAGTGCCTCTTTTTTAGCGCAAGTAACCTATTTACCTTTTTTATCGAAATATCATTGATGCATACTGCGTGTTAGGGTATGTATCGCCGAGATGAGGCCTGTGCCCAGCAGTGGGACGTATACAGGCACTTTATGTTATGTTAAGGATATGTTTGACTGAAAAAAATATCGCAACGTATAAATGGTGTTTCCCTCAGCTCAAAACTCTTTAATTGATTTAAATCTTGAGTCGCGCTTTGTGCAAATCCGGCAAAAGTTTGCGAGCGGCTCGTTTGTTCACTCCCGTCGCCGGAACAACCGACGGATAATCTCCGGATGTATTGTGCGCCTAAACCGTTGGAACTTATTGACTTGGGATATTTTGAATGACAGAGTCAAAACTTTGTCGGTGCTTGATTAATTGACTGGCGGATATTATTTACCTTTTTGCAGTTTCTGGAGTGTTTTTGTCAACTTTTTTGTATAATGACAGTAGCAAACAAACATGTGTAATGCATGTAAGCGATTACCGCTGACTATGGAGACGCGATATACAAGGGGCATCATTTGAGGACTGTCGACCCTGTAGGAACCTTTTCAGACCTCTCTTGAAGAACTTCATGCTAATCATCGAAATAACCTTGGCAGGGAATTCGTTCCACGCCCCACAATTACAGTAACAATGGCGGAAACTCTATCTATGCTAAAAATATAAAGCTGAAGAGTTTGTTTGTGTGCTTCCTTGTTTGAACGAGCTAATCTCAGGCACTGCTGGTTCGAATTGAAAACTCTGTTTGTGCTGAGTAGCCCGTTCATTGAGGAAGGTTACAGGCTATGAAACATCACGCTAGTTCCACGGGCACGAAGTCGCTGGCAGTGCTAGTAGTATGATACGACCATGGTGACCAGCGTGATGATAGCGTAAATTGCTCCTCTTATCAAACAAGACGTCGGAACGAAATAACAGTGAAGTATTCAAATGAGTGGAGTGATTGAAATGAATACAAAAAAGGTATTGATAGTTATTACAAGTAGTTACCTATTTACATAAGTAACATTGGCCCATTAAGGCTTTGGTCAGCATTATTATCGAATATGGGCGAAGGTTGATCTGTTGGTGTTGTGCTGCCAACAAGCATTTGCAGTACCGTTTATTTTGCGTGGGAAGCCAATTTCATGCGATAAATGGGGCAATGATACATTTGCCATTGGCCTGTTAATAAGGTCAAAATTAAAACCCAGGCGCGAAATTTCAGGCAGAACTTTGATAGAAAATCTCTGGCATATCGGAAAGTAATTTGATGAAAATTTTGATAAATTCGTGTGTAGGCCATCTTTAGCTGGTCACTTCGGGAATCAATATGGTAGGTAACTATATACCAGTAGACGTCATGCGCTTGCTAATGATAGAAAGGTCTCTTGATCTATCTATAGACAAGTGATTGGTGAAATCCCACAGTCGTAGCATTCGAATGACCTCATTAATACTGATCCCATGTTACGAGAATGGTTCTATGTTTATAAGCAATTCATGTACGGCTTCCATTTGAATGCTTAGTTAAAATATTAGCCTGATGGCCTGAATCATTATCCGATATATTATATAATAGGTTATTTTTATTTTAAGACCGAATGCCTTTTTCTGGTTTTTCTATCTTTAGTAAGATGATAATGCATTATCCCTAATGCTAAAAATAAAAATAACCTATCAAAAACATAGTTTCATCTTAATCGAAAGTCAAATATTTGCAATAATGTTTCTTTCGAGTGTTTAAGGTATATGCCTAAACATTGGTGAAACCAACCTGTCTGTCAGGTATAATATACCAGAGAAATTCGTCGGGTCTGTTAATGGTCTCGGTAGCATAATTGGTAGTGCAGTCGCCCGGCTTGCGAAAGACGCGGGTTCGAGTCCCGCCTGATGCCAAGACCGAATGCCTTTTTCTGGTTTTCCTATCTGAATCATATCAAGTTCTGAAGTTGATAGCTGGCATCAGAACTAAGTGGTATCTCTACATAATTTCCTTGACACACTCACAGCAAAGTTACATTGCATTCCTAACATAAAAAAAGAATCTACTAAGCGCCTTTTAATTGTTCTGTGAGACAGAATAGAAGGCAACAAGACAAGCGTAACGTATTTGGAAGATAACCTAACTGCATTGCTCTTGTCAAAAATACATTCGCCCCGAGGCCAATTGTGCATTTAGCTTCACCCTGAGGAAACTGCCCAAGGTGCCCGTGGCACAGTTGTGACAGTGATCGGCGACGATTGCTGTTGTAAAGCAACACACGGCGGGTCGGAAATGGGATCGGGGTGGTCACCCCGATCGAAATTTAGTGATGAATTTTTCGGGCATCTCTGTGCTTCGGAGGGTAGGTTAAGCAGTTGGTCCCCGTTGACGTCGCTAGATGTCAGCCGTCAAGCCTAGTGAGAGGCCTTAGGCCGGCTTGATAACAACTGACGACCTGACTGAACCTGGTTCCCTCTCATAGTTGAGGTGAGGCCTGTGCCCAGCAGTGGGACATATATAGGCTGTTTATTTGTGAAGAAGCTGCTATTTGCATTGCGAAAAAATACACAGTGTGCGCTCGCTTATAGTACAAATTGAATAGGGTATATTGCGTACTTCTTAGGCCTCCTACGAGATTACTCTGAGATCTTAAACATACTCTGTCTGCCAGCTCCATAAAAAACTTTTTGATTGATTAGCCTTCTTTCATTAATAAGTTGTTTTGAAAACAAAAAGAATTTAGGATAACTTTGATATTTAAGAGTGGTGAAAGTAATTTAGCGAAGTAGCTCCACGTCATTAGGGTGTAAGTCATTAAAAGTAAACATCTATAACTAGAAAGTATTATTAAGTAATTACGCTGTTTGTATATTGAATGACCTACGGGCCTTTACCGTTTTCAATGGTTATTTTCAATAATGTAATGTTTGAATCTATACTCATGGATTTGCTGTTGGATATCCGAATAAATAAAATAAATAAATAAAATAAAATAAACTTAACAAAATAAATACAATGTGAGAGCACTCTGAAAACTGGCACTGCTACTACTACTGATGGTGAGGATGATGCAAAACCTTACTTACCATCCTCACCCTTCCACTCCCGCACCACACGCGCTGGTCTGCGTCAACATCCACACACGATCCAGCGACAGTCAGCCCGCACCAAAAGGTTCGGTGATTCGTTCCTGCGTCGTGCTATCCAAATGTCGAACACTTTTCCAGCGCATGTGTCTCCTTCTTTATACAATCTCGGGTTTTCAAAGCGGGGCGTGAAAAGGCATTTATGCAGGCCTTCAAAATGAGATTGACCAGCAAAGTAGTTGTCCATTACTGTGCTTGTCAACCCCATATCTGGACCTCACGGCTGCTTCCCATCAGGTGGCGTAAGGTCACTTTGAAGACCACTATAAAAAAAAACAACAGGATGTTCTATCTCTGTTCTTTGAGTTTTCATTGCACAAATTAGTACTAAAACCCATGAGACATATAGAATCAAAGGCAGCTAAGTACCTATGTGATTTATTGGCACTTAGCTGCCTTTAATTCTATATGCCTCTCATTTTTAATCATTGGCGTGAAGTTCATTCCACAGTGATGTTTTCCCGATGAGCTTTAGCATGGGGTTCTTCAAGAAGAATTTGAATAGGTTCTTGCAGTATCTCAACGCGCGACAAATATCCCGGATGTAAAACACGTATCCACGTTGTTTACAGTAAAAAAGATAGGGTACTTAATCAAAGGCAGGAGAATCCACTGAGTTACCCAGACCACCGCCCTTAGCGACTTTTAAGTGCTGATCGCTTGACTACGGCACTGAATAAATAAAAAAACTATTAACAAACGTTTTCATAACATTCCACTCCAATCAAACCTGCTAGCACTAAAGAAGTTTGCTTTCCACGGGTTTCCTGCATACATAGTATTAATTATTTCGTTTTCCTGCAACTGAAATAAGAAAACAAATGAAATCTAAGTTTCGCGTGGACTGGAATAAAGCGATAGGTGGGGGGAGGGCAGATTAGGTGAAAGATTAGTGTTGGAAAAATAAAAATAAGCCTGATTACGTATTAATTGTTTTCGTGTGGAACCAGTCGCGTGTTGGGAGTGTGGCTTCGGGTAGTGTTGTGCTGTTGACCTCGAAAAACTATTAGAATGTCGATAGTATAGACACTTTCCTAAAAACATGTAATGAATGGCATCAGTATTTATTGTTATGTAAGATTTTTTGATATTTTTGAAAATATCGTCCAACAAATACGATTTGTTAATGATATTGGTTAAAGTTTAACAATAAGTTATTATAGGTTTGAGATTTCATACTAGTAGTGCTCCTACCTGTATATCATGTCAAGTTAAATTCAGTCGGAAAACTATAAGTTTATTAAAAAGTTAGTTTAGTTAGTTTTGTTTAGTTTTTTTAGTTTTTTTAGTTCTAGTTTTTTTTTACTAAGCTAAACGTCACCGCGGGTCGCATGTGTCAAAAAGGGGTTTTCTAACAATTGTAACCAAAAGCAGCTAACGATAGCTTTAATAACTCACGGCAAATACGGCTGTCAACATGATATTAGTAGCAGTGATATCAGTGATATTATTGGTAGCTCTTTCTATGGTCTGGTTATACCAGACTATCGATAAACTGTTAACTGCTATAAGTATTTAGCAGCACTATACAGAGGTGCCTTACTGGAACTTGTCGGTGTTGGTTGGTTTTTCTTACATTTATCTCATCACAATCTCTAGTATTATGTTAGGTTTCGAGTTGAACCAGCTGTGTGTATAAATACATGGCGGTTTTTTTCCACTAAACTATCAATATATATTGGTAGTGGAAAGTTTTTTAACACGTTGCGGCAACCACCAAGAGATCAAAAAAAAATGCATTTGTTTAGATGACTAAAATGTTTAACAGCGAACTCCACAAATCAAACTTACGAAGATTCTTTTATAAAAAAAGCCTGAGGCAGGATTGGTCATGGTCTTTCAATACGTGAACCCCAAACTTTCTCCTCAAAGCGGGTCAGAAAGAAAATAATTTATCATGTTAGTACAAATCAGATTTCCTCCACTTCTCGCAATATAAAAACTTTCTTGCACCCTTTTATCCCTTCATATAACAAACCGTTAAATACGAGTATACCGTAAGTACACGCACGAAATTATTATTTTTACGTGGTGTGCTCAAATCGCGTGCCGACTGAGTTTGAAACCTAGCTCTGACCTACATCTGTCGCCCCAGTCACAAGCCGCCACTTGGCTTTTAAGATAGCCAAGCTATAAAATATCATAACATTACGTTTTTAGTGTGGTGAGGAATTAAAAATTCTTAGTTCTTTTGACTTTACTTTGCACGAGTTACAACAGAGCATTTTTAATTTCGTGCACTGTTTTTGGATTATAATGGCAATGCAAATTTTAAAAGCTCTTTTTAATATTCAGGGAAAATGCATTAATTCTCATTTTTCTGACGACAGATAAAAGCGGTAAGTAGCTCTTTTGACTTGGCAATTTTATTGTGTACTTTGTATGTTCATTAATTTACAAATGAGACTAGTTCAGTACTGAGAGGCATCTGGTAATCTGGTGTAGTGAGTAAAGGGTTGTGCCCATATTTTGGCTCAACAGATGCACAATAGAGCCAAAATATGACGTTATATTTAATTCTAGTTAAGTAAGACCAATCCAAGACTTCTACGATTTGTTTTGCGCAAGATTTTGAGATTAGATCACTACCCTAATTATTGTTTCTTCACATCCAGGATCAGCACAATACATGATAATGTGATGTTGCTTCGCATTATTATTGAACGTTATAAAATAATAGATGTAAGACCATCCACGAAAGGATGGTGGTGGTGGTGGTATTTATAAAGAGTATAAAAACCCGAAATAATAAACGGATATAAAATATGCTGAATCTTTTAAAAAGAACTGACAACTACTAAAACAAGCATGAGAAGAAAAAAGATAATTAATACCAAAAATGTTTGAAAAGTACTAACTCCATAACTACATCCACAATTCTTTAGCGATTTTAGTCAAATCTCTACCTTCAGAGGTGATTATTCCCAAAAATGAATACCTGCTAACTCCCAGCTAAACGTAACTTCATCGCGCAGGTACCAGGAGAGCATGAGTCCGTGTCGGCGGACGAAGGCCGGTCAAGGGCGGAAACGTGGGCGCCAATTAGCGCGCACTCGGCCTGGTCGGGCACGCGCCATCGATCGGCCGGGGCGAAGTTAGAAAGAAAGATAGAAAAGTGAGTTGTAATAATTGTCACATACTATGTTAACCCGACAGACGTCGTTCTATCAAAAGAAACTTAAATACTCGTCATTTGTTACTTAAAAAGTCGTCAATTGGTTTAAAGTTATGATAGCTATATTCCCATTGCGGTGATTGTTATCCACAAAGACGATAAGATTAGAAAAAGAAACTGTCAAAAATTAGCTTAGATAATTGATATTTGTACATAAGTTTTTGAACCTTGAAACCGGAATCTTCTTTTTGATCACTTACGAGTACATAGAGTATAGTCTTCGTTGGAGCAGTAATACCAAGGTATTATCAAATCTGTTTTTTTATATGCCTACTTTGTAAAGACATGCGCAGAAAACCAGATTCATGATCCACTATTGCCATGACAATATCCTGAACGGAGACCCAATAAGAGAAGTATTTTTTTTAACCACGAATAAATTGTTAAGATTATGTATTAAAAAGAACTAAAAGAAACATATTCTGTGTCTGTTATGTCTCGGAACAAATCAAGCAAAGTCGAAGGAAATCGTTTCGGAATAGCGACCTTTTGCATTTGACGTTATTTTCAATAGATTTTATTGTAATCGTGACATAATAGAACGATATTCTCCATCTTTATAAGTAATATCCGGAAAATGTCCCTTCCGGTTGATTTACATTTTCCGATTACACGTAAATCTTTTCTTATTTCCAATTTTAATTTACTGTGCGGTCGCTTAGATAGACATTATCCTTTTGGGAAATTAATATAGGTTTATTTTTAATGAAAAAACATGGATGCAAGGACATCTCAGCATATTGAGATATCTAGTTTCCAAAATAATGTGTATCGCTAGTTTCTGTTATTGAGCATTAACATTTTAACAATGTGGTACTTTTCCCAAGGATAGGAAAAACAAAAAAAGACATTCCGTCTAGGTTTCAGGCGTGGATCGAACCTGCGTCTTCCGCTAACCGGGTGGCTGCTCTATCCACTAAGCTACCGACCAACGTTATATTTGCACAAAGATTTCTTCCGAGTGTTGAACACTTTGTTGAGTCTTCCAGACTTTGAATTCGATAAAGTTGAAATGATTTATTTTTGTCGTTCTGGTGAAATGTGTAACACCCATACAAATCCAATCAAACCAGATAAATGACAGTAAGCTTCTAAGTCGCCTTCTATAAGTATTTTGCAATTAAATTTCACCCAGCGAAGTGTAGACTTCTGTGGGTGGCGTTCGCAAGACAGCATACTGACTTGAGCAACAATATTATGATGAAAAAGAGGTTGATATGTTACTTGTGTTAAAAAGTGGCATCGAAATCAGAACTTTAGCTCACCTGACCAAGCATTCACAGTTTGACAGCTGGAGGCAACACTTCGCAACATGTAGGTATCTGTCTCGTTTACGCTCTAGTAAATAATCATACTATCTTTTTCACACGGTCAAATTATAGGTACGTACGCCAGGGGACAATTTTCGACTTCGCATCAGTAATGCGAACCTATATACCTCTTTATGTTTCCGACTCCCATTAGGGACGTAATTGTGAACGATTGTGTTCATGCAAGAAAGGTCTGTTTTTTTGCGTCGTTTCTCAAAGGTTTTATAGTTTTGAAAGTAAAAAATCAATTTAATTTTTGAACAAGTGTCGATAGAGCTCAACAGATTTCCCTCTGAAATCTCAATTCACCGAGCGTCCGTTAGTTCTAACGGCTGATTGCCTGCATGTCTGTGCCGAGTGCTCGTTGTAGCACGAATCAATTTGCCCTCAGACAGAGTGCTTTGGGATTTTTCACCAGACAGCTCTTCCACGCTAGATCGCTTCTTGGTGATTTATATCTGCTTATAGTTAATGTTAGATGGAAGTTTGAATAAGAGATTTCTTGGAGTTTAAGTGTGAATCACATTATAAAATAGATATGTTTTAGTTTTTATAATTTTTATCTTTGTGTTTTGTTTTGTGTCACTGAACTATTTTTCTTTCTTTCCTTCTCTCTTTCAACGTGTTCACTGACCACGACTTGTATTATTACGCAAGAGTCGTATAATTCGGTAAATACATGCCGTTCCGTAAAAAATCTTTAGAACTTAAAGTGACAGCTATACGAGTACTCACCCGTGAGGGATGCTCAACTTTGATTTGCTTTCGCAAATTCGAGAAAAGAAAGGTTTTTGCTTTTCTCAACCATTAAATCTTACCAAGCCCTATGAAATTTGAATGAGCCAAGGCTGTTAATTCTTCCATCCTTTAATATTTTTTTTAGTATATTGTGTTTTCCTTTCAGTAAGGCATGCAGTTAAATGCAGGGTTTTTTATTTTTTATGCCCTCAATTAGTTCATCTGAAAACGTAACCTTAGGCTTGGTCAAGATGACCGCCAGATTATTATGAGAATCTATCAGAACAAATATCGCATAGAAAACTTTTCCAGCGTCTCTGTCATTGCAGAACAAGAAATATTTTCAGTCTAAAATATCGATCTGCTCAGTAGTAACAGAGCTATTTTCTCCACTCGGATACAAATGCGCTATTTGCGTCGCCCATCTCGGAGTAGCGCAATAATGGTGAGCTATGCGCGCTCCGTGCGGCCACAGTAAACAGAAAACAGTAAAATATCTACATACAAGCGTGACGCTCTCGGTTTCAATATGTGCGTGCGCATCGCGCGCCGTGTCGGTACGCGTTTTCACGCTTACATAAAATCTGGGGGAATAAAGTGGTGGCAGTACGTACGGGCTGTGCCGCGTGTCTGTGAGCACGCTAGGCTAATAACTCGGCGGGCGGCCTTAGATGACCTACTGCTATGTTTACTGTGGTGTGGTGCAGCGCAACGCTTGTCGCATACGTGACGCACATACATAACATTTATTGCATTTGCAACAAAATGTCGCGTTGGGGTTGCAATTGTTGAACGCGATCAGTAATCATCCAGATTTAGCGCTGCAGGGATTCATCTGTTAGTAATTAATTTTAAACAATAGCGAGGTCTATGATTAAGTTCTATGCGCACTTTTACTCACGCTATACTAATATGCAGGTACATTATTAGTGAAATTATAAATAGCAGTTGACTAAAACGAAATTCCAATCAGTCAAAGTAGTGTTTGAAAAGAAACTGCACGAGGTTGTCTCTCCATCCTAGCTCAGTGACTCAACAAGACGCAAGTCTATTAACGTAGCAACGTAACGGTCTTTTGCTTGATAAAGATCAAAGTAATCTAACGTTTAAACTATTCATCATATCCATAATGCCAACGTGATTGAATTTATAGGTAACTAGCAGTCGCCCGCGACTTCGTACGCGTGGACTTAGCTGTATGTGAAAAAAGATTTTCCCGCTTTTCTGTTTAAATTTTCCTGAATTTTCTTTGCTATAAACCTCACGGAGCCCGAGACCTTTCCAACGAATGCAAAACCGTGGAAATCGGTTGGTGCGTTCTGGAGTTATAGCGTCAGGAAGGAAAACCCGACTTATTTTTATATAATAGATGAGAGAATCAACACAATCTTTTGATTTTTTGATGATGTTACAAAAATGTGCTGTTTTTGTCTTTATTAGTTTTTAATAGGTATCTTTTTTTTTCAGTCTAGAATTAAGGATCCAGACCTATGTAGTAAGTTGTTTTTTCGTGGTACAAAATGATGGAACATTATTTACAGACCAACAATAATAATCTCAATTACCTTCGCCTCGACATCGGTTGTCTGTAATATTGGTGAACTATCTAAACATAAAATAACTAAGTAAATAAAGCTCTCGTCAAAAATACTCGTATTTTTTACGCCAAACCCTGTTATTTTGCCCCGACCAGGCCGTCATTGTGTGATAACCGAGCCCTAATGTAATAAAATCATTATAGTAGAGGGTCCCAATCAGCAAAGCCATTAATCAACGGTCGAAGAGCAGGCCGCTCGGTAAATCACGTCACTCCTTCAACCACACTCCTCATACACACATATTTCACACAGCTATGAATTGGGAACGGAAAATCTTTGGATGTTTTGTCGATTGTTCGGATGCGAGCCTACTCCCGAATGTCCGAACTTAAAGTATCGTAAATCATCAGTGTAATCGAATTGTATTCGATTCAATTCATTCTACGGTATTCCAAGCATTATGATGACCTTTTTGAGGCTCGCCCCTTACCACGTTGGGTTCGAATGTCATTAGCGGAATGTGGGTTTCTGAATGTTCCGTTCAATTCAGTTCAAACAGCAACAATCAGTGTGCCTCTGACCCATTAGGGATATGGTCGTGATGTTCTGATGATTATTTAAATAACTATATATATCACAATTAATTAAAATTGAACACTAAAGTAAAACTGAATACTATGATAAATGATGGTTATAATATTTATGAGAGTTAAATTGGCATTTAAGTATTCACTACGAGTACTATATTATGTGTTTCAGTAATGAGAGATTTATCATTTAAAATTAATCTGTCATCGTCAGCTGTGTTACAAGTGCATAAAGTAGAATGGTTCCTGTGGTTGTGTTACTAGAAACGGTATAACATTGGGTTGCTTATTGCAATTAGTTTTGTTATTAATCTAATTCGGATATTCTCTAAAGCGATATTAAATGAAGTAATCTCTTTCAAACAACCTACAGTAATGTATAAACGTATATGGAATATTCATCTTTATGATAGCAAGTCCTTTTAACACAGGTAATACCATTGACCAAAAATAGAAATCCATAAAAACAAAATATGTCTACCCACCGGTCCGAGTGTTGATTCTACCAAGAGGACAACTTGAATTAAAAACAATTCTCCTTCGAAGCTCTATTTATTACACTGAAGCAAGGCACTCTTGTTCTTTGTTTTGTGACCTAAAAATAAACTTACTTAATAAAACCAATTAAGCGTACCGCAAAGTTTTCTCTTTGAAATGAAAAACACCCACCGTTAAGGCTCTTTCAGATCACCTTTTTCGATGTCTTTTTGCTTCCGCATTTTTACTTGTAGGCAACCTTTGTTTCAGACAAGGAAAGTTGCTTTCCACGAGTGTCAGAAAAAATCGACAATACTTAATTATTTTGTTCATAAAAACTACAACGTCACTCCAAACTATTTACGTTTTGTCTCTTTCATTCTTATTGCTGTCTACATTTGCTAGTAAGTGACAGGACGAGTCAATCGCTAAACGAATGCTGCAGAGTTGCTTTAGTTTTTATGAATAATACTACTAGACACAAGACTTGAGTTTGACTTTATCATTTTGTGCTCTTGTGTCGTGTTAACAGCTGAGTTACTATTGGGCAGGGATCGGTAACAATCGGCAGTCATCGGGCGAAGAATTGTGCAAACTAGAGCTAGCTTTGAGCTCAACTTATATTTACCCTCAAACTCGTGTGTCTATGACTCGTGATTGACTTGGCTCAGAACTCGGTAGCGTTTAGAGCCATTGAACCCTGAAAAATTGAGTTGAATACACACAATACATTTAGACTCCCGCAGAAAAGCACTGTAAAGTTCTGATACGAAGGAGCTCTTATTGCCGGAAGCAAAAGTTTATAGTACCTACTCACCGAAAGATAAGTAGGATATTGGGAACTGCTGTAAAATTTCCCAGAATTATAAACATTATGTTATTGTTAAATTATACATGAAAGTTTTAGAAGTTTTTGGCTTGATATCAAAAGAGTTTGTAAAAAATATGCTCTGTGTGGAAACTTGAATATATTCTATGTATTCTCAAGTTGAACGCTGGCCAAAAATACTTAACCTCCGCACCAGGTTTTTCCTGTGCGCATAGTTGATGATAACCAAGTTGGTTTTTGGAGCATTTGCTACAAATAATAGAAGCAAAAGTTACAGAAAAGAGTAAAAATAATCATTGGTCTTACTTTGCGACCATTTTACATCTTAACGGTGTGGTAGTAAAACCAAACAATCCGAAAAACTGAGGCTCAGCCTTGTCATTGTGGTTCGAATTCTCTCGTCTAAATGTGGGCTTCTGACGGTTCCAAACTTAAGTCTTAAATTAGAAAACTTATGGAAATGTCTCTTAAGATCCCACCGTCCAAATTTCTGGACTGATTGCTTTTTTCTGATATTTCTATCTTTAGAATAATAATATTTTTTGGTAAATAGGTACATAGCATTGAATACTAAGCATCTCTTTCATTTCTCTTTCTGTCCGCAATGTTAGCTGGTAGAGAATACGTCTTGGTATCAGGTCCATCTTTTGTATATTCTACGTGTTTCTTTATTTGAGACGTTAAATAAGGTGAAAAAAGGATAGTTTTATTTAACGTCTTTATTTATTTTTATCGTCGTCTTTATTTAAAGGATAGTATAAGGATAGTTAGTTTACGTTACCAGATAAGTAACTGCCAAGTAGCGGTTACTTATTTAGTACTCGTAGCTTTAAATAATAATGAGAATATCTAGTCCACATTGCATGCCGTGGCTGCCTATAATCAAGACGACACTTAGCTTTAAGTTCTATTGTTTGAAAATGATCTAAATTGTATGTGTGTTTGTATTGCCTTGGTTATCCTTATAAACAAATAAATCAATATCCTACATAAACTCGATAGTTGTGTAACATCGTGAAATCGTAGTAGAAAAGTATGTAGTACATACACTCCATCCATCACGTTACGGCTCAATCGGTCTCCATGCAATAAATCCATCAGCTTCTAAACAGGGGGGGAGGGGGGATAAACACGCTACTGATACTGGAGTATTCAATTAAGCCCTCCAGCGTACAGTCAGATACAGCTGAAGTGAGCGTCTTTACACACCACTGCTGGTCAGGAGATGCCCTAAGGCTCGTACACAATTAAATAAATAAATATAAATATCCCTGGAATTATGTTCAGTGATATTTGTTTATTTATTCTTCAGCATACACAGATACACAGAAGATACTTGTCTTGTTACATCGATTTTTTTAGAGTCGCGAGAAGACGATGTCATGTCGCTTGCTTGTAGTAGTTTCTCACGACACGACGTCGTACCGTGAAACAGTACCGCGTCTTAGCACGATGTGACGTCATATCGTGTTATTTTGTACGGGCCGTAATGTAGGGCAGAATATGAATTTCGCAAACAGCCGTAGCCGAAAAGTGGCGGGATACGGTGTCATCAAATTTAAGATTTGAGAAGAATGCCTACTATGTTTCGGAAATATTCCCCGCTTTGCTGAAAGCACAGGATTGTTTGTCAATCTTTCAAGTTTGGCATACTCTCAAGATAAAACATACTATCGGTGTGAATACTTAAAGGACCTGAGTTGAGCAGCGGCCAAAAATACTTACGTTCGAAACCGAGAAAGTTCCCAACTCGTTGATAACAAGAGCGCCGAAACCCGACGTGTTATTGCGATTGCGCTGCTTTTGATGGGACTTACTTGTTTTTTGCGGTTTAATAGCGTATTCTGCAGAGTTTTTCTCCCTGCGTGAAATGAAAGCCTGGGCTAAGCCGTGTACTTGCAATTGCGATCTTCAATGCATTATTTCATAGAAACGTTTCTCGCAAGCATTTCTGATCGGCATCAGCTTAACCTCTCCCTGATTGGTCACGTGTTTTTTCTACGATTTAACTCTTTCCATTTCAATTATAATCTACTAGGGCCACCAGCGACTTCGTCCGCGTGGACTAAGATTTAAAAAAAAGATGTATCTTTATAAATTGTTGTTTGCAGATGCATAAGCTAAATTATTGTAAAGTTTCATGAAAATGCAGCCAGTGGTTTTAACGTGAGCAACACAACATACTAACTTCCGCATTTATAATATTATTATTATGCGACGTTCTCAAACCGCTGCCTGAACACGATAAATGAATGTACGGCAAAATTGAGACCTTAGACCCTGGTCAGGTTCGAGAGTCCTCGATAGTATCTTGTTTTAATAGTTAAGGATTCCTTTAAAAAAATATGCAAAACGACGCAGGGGGTGACGTTGCGCTGCGTCGTGGTAGCGAAACGCACTCATGGTGCCTTAACCTGAATTTTTCGTGTGTTGAGAACTTGCCAAATACGGAAGAGCGTGGTTTTTCGCTGTCAAAGATATCATTGACGATTTAATGTTGTTCTTATTTTTGGAACATGAATCGATTCGAATCGATTTACACAAGATAATATCTATGGCATAAAAAACACAAAAAACAAAATAAGCTAGACCGCAAAAAAGACAGCTCATGTTCTTGTAGAAACAGCGTTTTCTCTTGGACTTCTAGGAATTAACTGCATTTTCTGCCATTGTCATTAATGTACGAACAACCGCTAAATCTCTTAGCATTTCTCCGCTATATTTTTAAGGAGAAATGTTGTTATAATAACTGTTCATTTTATAATGACTGGTATTACTTCTTTAAAAGTGCTGTGGATTTTTGTAAACAAATAAAATAAATAAATAGAAGGTTTTGTAGTCATTTAATGAATAGACTAAGCTTCTTTAACGACGTTGGAACATGATATTCTGGTGTGATCCCCCTTGTTGTGACAACAATGAGGTGGATCAGACCGAACAAATTCATCATCATTCAGGTGGGAGACATGTCGACCGCTTGCTGTTACTAAAATGGAGTTGTGTACAACGCGACAAGTGAACCTGACCTATCTCAGTCGGATCGCGTTCCGTGATTAGCACTGCACTAACTGAAGCAAGGGGGACTGTCGTCGTGGTACCCGTTGGACCAGTGAAAGCCTTTACGGCGATATTGTGCGGATGGTGTGTATCGGCTCACTGGCCAGGGAGACTCGTAGAAACGGTGGTGCCGCTGGCCGCCCACAGCAAAGTACAGGGCCCAAAGGGGGTTTACAACCTCTGGAGGCTACCCAACCAGGTCGCGCTTAGTCTCGAGATGGCTCGTCGTGCCGGGTGGTGCTCGGCGGTCATTCCCGAGGTGGTGTGGGAGTCCTTCCGTCCGGCGGACCGGCCCACACGTTTACACACGTCCAAATATCAATGTAAGGCATCACACTTTGTCTTACTTTGCCACGAGGATTTTTCACGCCTTTTTTTTAAATGTTTAAACAGAAATTTGTAATTTACGAGCATATTTTGAGCTTGTAAGTCACAACGCATACGAATAGAGATTCCTCACAAATCCCTGTCTAGGGACAGTATCGCTGCTTTTCCATGCGCTCGTAACTTTTCGGGTACTTTACGACACTAAGACTTATAGGGTTGTCAAGGACCTTAACTCTTAAGTACTTTAGTAACGAATCATAGCATGAATTAAGACTTCATCATGTAACTTAGTGGTCTCAAAATAACGTTACTTTAATATATTTTTTAGTTTAGTTGGAGCTTATTCCAACCTTTGACGATTTCCAAATATCATCTGACACCTAGTTAGGTAGACCGTATTATGTATTTAAAGTATCAGATACTAATAACCCAATTGGAGGTACAAAGCACGGAGATGCCCGAAATACACATCAGTAAATAACGGCCGGGGTGGTCACCCATCCCATTTCAACCCGGCGTGTGTTGCTTCACAAAAGCGATCGTCGCCGATCACTGTCTCACTGGGCCACGGGTACCTCCCAAGATTAAAAAAAAATAATCTGAAATTCATATTCTTATTTTAAATCCCAGTTTCTGTGTGACAGCCCTGCAGCCGCCGCGGTGACGTGAGCCGTCATAATTCGCGTACGAGCGATGTGCCGATAAATGTCGTCTTTAAATCAAAATCTCGAGATAAGCTGTTCTTGAAATACGATCGCTTGAAGATCTTTTACTGCTGATCGATGCTGGCAAATATAAGCGGTTCTTTGTTCATGAGAACATTAGTCAGTTGAAGAGACTTACAGACCCTGTCTGGGGAAGAATAAGAGCCAGATTTAGGCGAATTTTATGAGACCATGAATGATGAATACAATCGGCATTTTCCGCTAATTTGATTGACATCTGTCAGCTAGGCTTATCAATAACCTCAAAACCAGAGGGCTCATTACTTGAGAACAGCCTGCAGTGAACCCTCGTCCTGTAGTGTGGCGCCTCCTAGTTGATGGTCGGTCTGTGCTCAACGGGACATTGAAAGGCTGTTGATAGTTTGACATTCGTCGACTTTCTCAAACGAGTGAACATGCCTGAGCGCACCAGCAGAGACCAGGGTCTTCAAATCATCCGGAAGGACGCGTGTAGGCTTCATGCCAGTCACCGCAATTGCCTCACCATGGACGATGAGAAAGAGTCGCTGAGGTTTTTTAGTCGGCAGGTCACTGGGTTAGCCTTTTCAGAGAAGAGTCCACATAACGCCGAAAAAAAATGGGTCTTTAAATAAACTCCGCTAAATCTCTCGCAGTTTGTCATCACTACACTCTTAGTATTTACTTAAATTATTATTGTTGTATCTTTCTGTTGAATTACTTGAAAGTTATTTAATTTTTGTCCGCCTACTGTTATTTTCTCCTTAGCCTTATGGTTGACTGGTAGAGAATGCCTCATTGGCATTAAGTCCGCCTTTTGTACCATTCATTGTTGTGCAAGTAAGAATGAATAAATAAATAAATACACTTTAAGCTCAAACTAGAGTCACGGCTAAACCCTACGAGTTTACTCTCACAGATAACATAGACGGTCTTCATGTATATTAATTTATTAATCAATCCGTTTATCCTTGCAGTTTCACTCCTTTGTGTTTCTCCGAGTTTTCATGTGCACAAAAAGGAACGAATTTAATTACAACTGAATGTAATAAAAACGGAAAGACATTGCCTTACAGTCACAAAGTAGATTGCATAACATTGTCACGAGGCTGTATACAGTGCACGCCTTTGTGCTGAGCGAGCGGAATTAAAACTACAAGAACAATACGGAACGTAGGGGTGACGTAATAACCCCCCCGCCCAAAGGTACTACGAGTATGAGGTCTTTATTTGTCAATTTTACAAGATTTGACATACTTTGACTTACTCATATCGGAATAGAGCTTCAGCCACTCACCTCCCGTTGATAGGATTTCGCGCCCACATACTCACAAAAGATTTTCTTTTGTGTCTGGTTTCACAAAACACGAGAGGATTAGTGTGAGAACAATTACCTTATAAAATCTGAACTAAACAGAATACTATCTTTAGATGAAAACACTATTGTAAACAATCATACTATAATAAAAGTGTAGGTCATGACAGTACTGACGCGAAGTCAAAAATTGTCTACGGGGTACGACGTGGTTAATTTGACCATGTTATAACGTGTTAACAAGATGTATGATTATTCACTATAGAGCGTAAACGAGACAGATACATGTTGCGAAGTGTCGTCTCAAACTGTCAATGCTTTGCTCAGGTGCACTAAAAGTTCTGATTTCGGGTGCCACTTTTATGGCACAAGTAATCGAACTTCCTATTGTTTATTATAATATCATTGATTGTAAATGCAAAGTCCAGTTACATAACCACTGGGCCACGACGTTATTTTTCTCGTACAAAAGTATTTATTTCGGGTTGTGTTCAATAATATCCCTTAAAATGCAAAAGATTGGTGCCTGGCGACACTTTGCCGTTGTTATTACTGTTATTCTGTTATTACTACTCGTATTTTTTTACGTGCTTTTTTACAATAGAGTACTTACTACCGCTCAACTATGTCAATTCAGACTATTTTCTTCGTAAGCACAAATACTTCATACAAACAAAAACATCTTAGTCCTATTTGTACACAAAGTACGGGTCGAAAACATTTGCAGAAGGGGCTAGACCTAAATGTCTCGTCAGAACTATACTAACATTGTTAAACTTAAGAGGAAAATGCTTAAGCTATAAATTGTTGCTAGAATTACAGCTAAAATGACAGACGACTGCCAAACAAAGGAAAACTAATGAAACGAAGGGAAAATCACGGACTTTCAAGTTTCAGGTCTAATTAAGATTTCAATTTCTCAGTCGGAGCTTAATTATACAGACAGCTTTGGGGCTTCGTCTGCTGAGTCGATGGACTATGAGGGTAGTCCAAATAGTTTCAATTTGAGGAATTTTGCTGAAATTAGATTTTATGATGATTTTAATTTTAAAGATGCCTGACCGTTAGAAAGGGTTTTTTTTAATCTGCTATTCAGTCATAAGTTAAATTTACTTGGTAATCAGTTTTTCATGACCATCATTATTTGTATCCGAGAGTTCATTGAAGGGCATAGGCTTGAGAGAGGAAGCCCCAAACTGTTTTGAGTGCGGCGCTGCGGAGGACACGGCACACCACATCTTTTTGGTAAGTCAAAAGTGGGGCCCACAGCGCAGTGCTCTTGTGGCCAAAGTTGGCCAAGATTTGAGCCTTCCTAACGTCGTCCTAGCCATGTTGGCGGACGAAAATGTATGGAAGGCAGTCGGCACCTTCTCTGAAGAGGTTATGGGGCCGAGAAGGAGGCCGTGGAGCGCATGCGAGAGCAAGATCGGAAGGAAAGGAGATCAAGAAGGAGACAGCGTATGATCACCTGTCGTCTCTAACCTCTCCGTGGAGGAGGCCAGCCACGGGTGCGTGGTGCGTGGCCACTGGTTTGAAAAAAATTACATCTGCCATGATAGGCATGGAAGATAAGTTTGTATTAATTGTTATGATTTTCTCTTTATTGAGAAAGTGAAATCTCAAATGAGCAAGAAAACATCACGTTGTACACCGAAAACCGAGCTGAGTTTCATTCGGCTACTTGTTTCAATCATTAAAAACTTAAACTAAGGTAATAATCTACCTATCTAAATTTCAATATAGAAAACGTACTTTTAAATTAGTGGCTTCTGAAGTAATCTACAACTTGTAACGAAAGGGCCATGGTAATAAATCTGAAACGGTTTGTTGAAGAAAGTTTGAGTTAATTAAAAGAACAAATACGCGGACGGAGAGCGAGAGTCCGTCGGGAGGGGGGAGGAAAAGGGGGGGCTGTCCTCGTGTCCGAAGATTTACAGTCGTTAGCGATGCCCGCAGGTGAGAGTGCTTATCGATTCGGCGGCGACAAGAGACATTAGTCTGTTTCACGGTGATTAAGTAGCGTTTCCACTTCTTTTTAGTTTTGGAAACTCACCACAATTACCGCATCGGGAGAAATGGTACTTTTGAAAGCACAAAAATAGAAATTATTCAGGCTCTTTTGATTGTTAATACTCTTTACTTTATAACAGTTGTTATAATAACTAAGGCCTATTTTTACTTTGTTTTTCTTATTTTTTGTAATGTAACTCGTGATTTTGATGTCAAAATTTGTAAGGCTGCTGTATTCAACTTATTTATTTATTAACATAATTAATAAATGTATCTTATTAAAGGCTGTTGTACTGATATTCAATTAATTAGTTTTTGTTGCCGATTGACGAACCTAAAAAAAATCTATATTACTGTATGCCTGTGAGGCCGAACATAGCGAACTTATTATATATTTTCATGTAGGTACCCTATCAATTTACCTGTACTTCACAATATAGTTTATTTGTATTTGTGAATGAATAACAAGTTTGTATTTAATATAGGATAGAGCCATAATTTTGCTCTACCAGGAATTGACTTCACAAATGCAATCATGATTTTTAAAAAATGCTGAAGTAAAAATAACGTAGAAATATATGCTGAAAACGAAACTAAATAAATTCAATTCATATGTCAATCATAATTATTTATTTGTATGAATAAACAAACATCAGTTCGTTCGCAATTTTCGGTTCCAAATAATTACGACATTTGATAGCAAGGTTTTTCAAAACATACCAACAAAACAGAGCTCTTAGGTTTGTATAATAAGTAGTTTGACAATGTGAATCAGCGCACTTTTTCTATTGCTGGTTTCATGTAAGACAAATGATCAAAAACTATTCAACAAAACAATTTCAATTTCGTTTTCCCTATGACGGGTGTATAAGAGAGTTCAATAAGAATTCCTAGAATATAATTAAGTATACAGGTCGCTTTAGTAGCTTTCGCTGCAGTACCGAAATAGTTAGCATTTGTAATTGGAGTAAAACAGTCCGATAAGTACTTACAGAACAAGCAATTCTCTATCTTTGGTGTTGTTGAATGGGTGTAATTATTCTTATAGTGTGCTGCTAATCTTTGTTTCGTATCTTCACCATTCAAGTTGTTGTGGGTAGACAGTGTTACAGAATGCTATTCACTTGTAGATATCTTCGGTCAGATTCTCTATTTTTGATTGAATACTTTTCGTCGATTCATTTATTTAAACTGAAAAGATTAATTTAAAAATGGATATTATTCTTTGATTTTCTATTGTTCGTTTTATTTTTTTGATTTTTTTCTTACGACCTTGTTCTGTATGTTTTTTATCTTTTGCGATGTTCAAAATCAATAAACGTTTTTTCTTCCTTTCTTCCTTTCATTTTTTATTAATATCCTATACTAGATCCCTACAGTAAAATCACTTTATATTACATTAAACGTTAACCTTAACTCTTAAAAGCTGGAATCTGGATTAAAATCCAAACGAATGGGCACGCGAAATTCGTTTAACCCTTCCCCGCTCGCATCCCCGTGAGTCGCGAAAGGCCAAGCTTTCACGTCGCCCCTCGAATACAAAGGAGACGAGCTTCTTGTCTCCGTGATGAGGGACCGACACACAAGCACCTACAGGTTCGTTTTTTGTTCCTAATGTACGTTACTAGTTCGCGCAGTTTCAATTTTCAGACGATACCGAAAAGTTGTGCTAAGAGATAGTTTGCGCTGGTGGCTGTTTTTTAATTATTGAGTTTCACATTTTATTATCTTTACATTTTATAATAAGCGTAACGAATGAATTCCAATGACACCATTCGGGAAGCATTAAAAATACCAATTAATTAAAACAACATTACCTATAAAATTAACACAATAATTTATTACAATACTGACAATAGGATTAAGCATTGCTCAAAAAGAAAAAACAACGTCGAATATTTATAACGAATGACAAAAGTATCAATAAATAATTTCAAAATATTTTCCCCTTTCACGAAACAGCGCAAAGTGTGCCCTTACGAATGTTGAAGTCAGGGACACACAACAGTCAGCTTCCTCATTTAGAATATAGTCGTAAACAAGCCTACATTATGTTCAATATTTATTCCTGGTATCCTCTTACCTCTTTACTACCCAAATAGCTACTAACGTTGAGTTAAACATTACTCTGAGGAACAACTTTAGATCTGTAGTGACCTTGTCTACGTTCAGTCGAGATAACTTCGTCTGCCTGTCTCAGAACGGCTAGAAGGCTGTTAGAATGGGGTCTATTAACAACGGCTAGAGACAGGCCGTCTAGTTGAAAGTTGCACGTTCTACTTTGGTAGTTCTTCAGAAACTCTACTTCATCATTCTGTGGAGACCAGGTGCAGTACAATTTATTTATTTATTACACAAAAATACAAACTCACAGCTATTAAGCCAACACGTTTATATTCTTAACAATTATATCTAATTACTTACATCTGAATATTGTTATGCGATAAATAGTGTGGCACTTTCGCTACAATGCAAAGAATCTGCGAATACGTCGTTATCCTGTAAACATGTAAAAAAGCCTCGTTGACTCTGAAAAAAAAATAAAAATGCGTATTGTCCGACAAATGGAGGTGTAACCCTATTACACACAACACACACACACACATTTTTGTTGCTGGCCTGTACGCTGTCAAAGAGGGTATTCTGCTAGAGTCGAGTGAAATATTTATTTAGCTTGTAATCATTCAATCATGTATTTTAATAACTGGTGGAGTTTTGAGCGGTCTTTCACGCGACTGCAATACTCGTACCTTATAGCGCGCGTGCTGATCATTTGGAACAGTGAGCGGCTGACTGTTAATTTGCCGATTGCTGACTAGCTGATTGTAATGTACCCACGCAGTTTGTGAAGTCACGCGCTGTATGGTCACTCCATCTTAAATTTATAGCGAGGCAAACTGGAAGCAAACAGTCAACCGCTCACAGTTTGCCTAACGGGGACGCGCCTTATAGTGGGGCCCTGTTAGAGCGTTGCGTTGCGAATGTCATACAAATGTGTGTCTCAAAATGTCGTAAGGTCTTATAGGTTTGTCCGACCCCCAACCACGTAATACTGTCATCAATGCGATCATGTGACGACGCTTTATTTAAAAATAGTTTACATACCAAGTACTGCATAACTGTAACCACTGATTAGATTGCAACAAAATTTCCCTAATAAAACTTATAAGTAAGTAAAAATAAATAAATATACCTACGTCGCTGCCTAGAGTAGCCGTCTTTCTCAAAATGATAAACATTGTCTTAACTTTTTGTTTTGATTCGAAATTAGTTGACGAAGCAAGATTCCTCGAGACAGGTTGAGTAACTCTCCCAGCAGGCAGCAGCTGTCACTATTGTTACGAATGGCCACAAACTGCGCAGAACAGACAAACCCCCCTTCCCCCTCCCCCCCCCCCCCCCTAGGCAACTCGCGAACTTGGACGACTCGACGAATTAATCGTCTGTTGATTTATACAAGCTTTTATTTCAACTTATGAATTATAAAAGCTGGCGTCAAAAGCTTGCGTCACGTCCACTTGTACAACAAAATATGAGAAAAATAATATAAGTAGACAGAGGACAGAAGTAGACATAAATAGAGACCGGGTATAAAAGTAATAGTGGGAGAACATAATCTCAACATCGCTTTGCGGCGGAGGTGATATTCCCTCAGACAACCCTCACTGTAACGGCAGCGAAGCCAATGCGAACCATTTGTTACTTCAACCCACTGTTACGCTGGTACCCGGTCGCCCTTACTTCTAACAGATGCAAACGAGATCAATGCAGCATCAGAACTTCATCGCAACTGTCTACTTTTACACACGCGTTACTCAGCAGCGATACAAAACATGCAGTCGCGGCAACGATACAGACACACGGTCCAGCATCAGTTGCGTTTGTATAGATAAAATATTGAATGTTTGTTGATCGCTGGTGTTGCGATGCTGCTTACTCAGCTTAGCTTATAGATATAAACAAAAGGTAACTACCAAACTTTATTTTCAGAGTACCTAGTTGTAATAACGATCAAAGTGAGTGTTTGACTTCAGAAACATTTGAATTGCAACAGCTGAACAAAACTGAGCTCTGACGTTCTCTGTAATGTTGTCTCACATTGATGTCCGTTCTAACGACAAAATATCTTAACCTTGGAAGGACTTTGCCTAGAAAGTGATGGCTAGGAATTTCCTTTCTATCCTTGAAAAGAAAAATCGGCGATCGTATTGAGCAAACTAACAATATGAAGCGTCTTTTTATGGCTACCTACTGTATATTGTAACGATTCCCGAAAATGGCCCACGAGAGAATTTATTCAAATTTCCCTTTTCTTCGTTGAATGTGGTAAGGAATGGGGGTCTCTATTTCCAAAGGTGCGTTGTCCAAAGTATTTGTGGGAGTAGTTATGTAAATGCGGTGGCCTTAGCTCACGTATGCTGGGTTCATTAAATTAGTGTGTCGTGTAGTGCAGAGCAGGCAAGTTGCCAGGGGGATGAGCTGTGATTTTGGACCGATTCACTGAACTGCGATTTCTAATGGAGCTGCTTTGTTGTATGAATGAATTTAATGTTTTCAGTTTTGGATTGTAATGGTGGTTTTGCTCCCTGTTATAGGCTTTATGTAGAATAAAAAACCGAGTGGACATTACTTATTCCACACAGCCATCTAGCCCAAATTTATTGTCATCTAGCCCAAAACTAAGCTAAGTTTGCAGTCTGGACACGCTCAAATATTCTTGTTCAAATATATTTGGTAAATACATACTTATTATACATATAGGAAACACATACTTATTATGTAACAAACATACTTATAATATACTTATTAAATAGGTCCTGGGGACAATCAAGAATATGTTCATGCACACAACTGTTTGTGTGCTTGAAACTCGACCGAACCCGCGACCTCCGGCGTAGAAGCCAACTTCTTAACCATTACACCAAATCGGTTGTAGGACCAGGATTGTAATTCACTAACATTAGCAATGTCCAAATGAGGTTACTAAAGTATTTCCATATAAATCTGTATCAGTTAATCACACAACGAGCTTGGTTCGAGTTTTTGGTCGGATGACCACGAATAATACATTTTCCAGGTATTATTTATTATTTGAGTTATTAATTTTGTTGGGGACAGCCTATTGACAAAAAGCCTCGTTATGTAGAGCAAGCACAAATAATTAATTAGTACCTACATAATTGTAACGCTACACAATTGACACTTTATTAAAAAACACAATGTTTTAGGTACGTTCATTTAGGTTTTTAGTTTAATGAGTTACTAAGGCATAAGCTCGAATATTATTTTAATTTTCCATCAGAAAAAGAATTTATTTGAATAGACCTGTTACAAGTGCTTTCAAATCGTCAAACAAACAAAAATACACTTAATAATAGACTATAGATAAATATTATCATAGAAATAATAAATAAATACACAATACAAATACATTACTTTTACTTTACTTTACTTTTTACTGAGAAGAACCGGCAAGAAACTCAGCATCGGACGGATTTTTAAGTTTTAATATAGCAATTAATTCAATGTAGGATGTTTGTTAGTTACGAAAAACTTTCGCGTCTCCATTCTTATGTATTCGTCATAAATTATATTTTGGAAATACAACAACTTTTTAAATTATTTCATACCTAGAATAAGCAAAAAATTAGGACAGTATCCAACCTGTATTGTATCTATGTATGTCGTGTGCTTGTAAATGCGCGTAGTTGTATCGTGGTGCGGATCGACGTAGTTTATTAAATCTGAGCTGCACAGAGAACTGATAAAATATAGAAGTGAAATTGGCGCCCAACTTTGGCACTTTCATATTATAATACGTGGCCTTCATAAAAAAGTAAAATAAAATAAGGTGAATTCTTGAGGACGTTTTGGAATTCATATTTTTTTTGCATTTAAGATGGTTATTTTTTATTTTAAATGTTATTGTTTAATTCGTCCTTCAACTATCATGAAAAGAGTATTTCACCAGCAACTATGTACCTATTTCACTGCTACAGTTTATGCTGAGATAGGGACCTCCACACTAAAGACTCTTATAAGTTTGTTGTTTGCTTGTTTTCTTTATTGTTTCGTTTGTAATTTTTTGTAATTGTTATTTTTTCATGTACTCAATACTCAATCATTTATTTGCATTCCATAATGTAGTGCTAGATGTTACAAACTTACTATGTTCATTACAGACCCTCTCGGGCACAACAAATAGGATAGAGGATGTATTTTTGGTGAACCCATGAGGCGGCCAATAAAGTACTCTCTTGTTTTTTCTTTCTTTCATCTCTTTCGTCGCTGCTTCTATGCAGTTGCTGTTCTCGCGACTGCATCTGCAGGCCGGCAGCCTGCCAGCCGGACGAGCGTGTTGCGCCAATTTGCCGAACGACTGGCTTAGCGTTATGCTGCACTTGGAATATTTAAATTAGCTAACTTGGATGTACAGAGGCGCACACATCAACCTTTACAAACCCATTGCAAAATGGGCCTAATGTCAGCCGCATAAGGTGCCCCTATGTGAAGGTTGATGTGTGCGCCTCTGTACATGTTGGCTGAATTATGAGCTTCTCTTTTATTTTTGCCTGTAACAATCTTTTAGATTTTTATTACTACTTTTGACATAATAGACTAATAAACAAGAGCAAATTAACTACTGCTACAGTTACGCCAAGTGAGGTTTTTTTATCATGAGGTTTGTTTCAAATGAGATTTCACGACCTCCGTCATTTGTTTCGTCAATTTAAAAAAAAATGGAATGGTTGAGTTTTAAAAGGTTCCCCGTTCACAAATTGACGGCTCACATCATAACAGAGTCATGTATCTGGATAAAAAGAGTTCGAATACAAATACTAAAAAAAACAGCTTTCTAGCTATCACGGTTTATGAGATACAGCCTGGTGACAGACAGGCAGACAGACAGCGGAGGCTGTAGCAGGGTTCCGTTTTTCCCTTTAAGGTACGGAACTCTAAAAACAACCCAGAGAATTTCAGCTCTTACGGATTGTACTCCTATTAAAACTCAGACTTTACCATGTAATATTTTCGGTTTACAATCTAGAACGCAATGCAGGACAAAATTCAGCGTCATATTTTTGGCCGGAACACGTTAGCTGAACGCAGTGTGTGCTATGCCGTTGTCACGGCAGGTCAGGCGACCGCTGTGTGCCTAGCGAGTAATGGAACGCAAATATGCACAGTATTACGCTGAAGTGATAGGACCTGAATATAGCCTGGAGTTATGAAAATCTAGGCAAAATGTTGACGTAAAATAAACTTACTGCATCGTCTGGCACAAAAGAAGTTGGGAAAGTTTAGCAAAAGGTACTGAGGCAACCAGACCATAGCCATTTTTAAAGTACTTACCGAAGGAGTGAGTACTGGTTGTAGCTCTGTCATTTACAAGTAATAGGTAGAAAAGTTATTTTTGAAATGACAGAAATGATTGTCTCTTTACTCATCGTTTTGTGTGTTAAAACGTAAACAATAAACCTTCCTCTTCAATAACTATCTATTTGAAAAATACCGCATCAAAATCCGTAGCTTAGTTGAAATATTTGAGCATACCTATGGACAGAGAAAGCGGCTTTTTTTCACATTTTATATGTAGTGATGCTCCAAGTTTTATATTTTACGATTTAAAATGAGACAAAATTATTAAAAGCTGACTCTCTGTTCTCAGCTTAGTGGCTGCAGCGTGAAGCGTAATAATCGTACTAACGTAACTTTCTAGTTCATTAATTGAAATAAATCAGCTGAATCTTTGTTTCTTCACTCTAAATTTTAAAACTAACAGCATTTCTGTCTTGCCCAATCATAAACTCTTAGAAACACTTTAAGTCCACCTTTTGTACTTTTTTTGCGCATTGAAGATTAAATGAAAAAATTACGCCGCATCATGTTTGACGAAACGCACCCTATTCATCTGTATACATATGGCACCGCGGTACATCTACCAATATCACCCACTACAAATTCCGTTTGCCCTCGCGCCATCCGTCAGCGGATGGGCCGCGGACGTCGGTAATGCTCTGCCGGAGCGGCGGAGACAGATTGCCGCATAATGCATCACGGGTAAGTGCAGTTGCGGTGCGGTTTATATGGGACGGAGATAGTCGTAGATCCCATCATTAGTAATTGCCGTACGACATCTGCTGCTGAAAATTGGCCTCATGCAAAAATTTCAAGCGGTTTGTAGGTGGCCTGCACTCTGTGAAATTTTACGAATTGACCTGGTGCTCGAGGCTCAGTGGCGACAGCGTTACTCTGACAGCCATTAATAGGTCCGATTCGATGGATGACGTATTTTATGTTTGATAGATGCAGTAGTGGACGGATCGCACAGTCGACAAAACTATCCATGAAATATGGCACCGAAGCACATTCAGCAATATCACCCCGCTACAAATTCCGTTTGACCCCGCGCCATCCGTCAGCGGATGGGCCGCGGACGTCAGTAATGCTCTGCCGGATCGGCGGAGACAGATTGCCGCATAATGCATCACGGGTAAGTGCAGTTGGGGTGCGGTTTACATGGGACGGGAACAATCGTAAATCTCGTCATTATTACTTTCTTTGGTATGTCTACTGCTAAGAATAGGCCCTTTTCGAGAACGGCAATTTGTTGGTGGCCTGCATGCACCAAAATTCTATTTCAACCAAGTCACGTTGTCGGGCATCTAGTCTGTCCCTAGATTTCAGTCGTTAAGCCTATTTAGAAGCCTTAGGGCGGCTTGATAACTGATAGCAAGGTTTAGCACTAAAATTGTACCCATACATCCAAAGTGACTCCGAGTGTTGAAATATGGCTCGCGCTAACTCATTATTGAGTAAGGCCTGTGCTCAGCAGTGGGACGTACATAATAATATTATAGGCTGTTGTTTATTTGTTTTTAAGAGATCTACGAGATCTGTCTTATACGTATAACTTTAGAGTTTAACCAGATAAACTTCAGCACTATTTATGCCTTAACAAACATAAATTTGCGTAGACAGCTACTTACTCGGCTGTACAGTCAGCATCAAAAATATCTGTAGTAACAGAATAATCGAAAGTGATTTAAGTTATAAAATTTCTACCTTTGTTTTTTTTTCCATATCGATGCTTTAGGATGAGGCGTCATTATCGCGATGTATTGCACTGTGCCGCGTCGTTTTACATATATTTTGAATAACATGCCACATTATGCGATTCGTCATCAAACAAAATTACGATCAAATTTGTTTTCTTATAAAAGCTCTGAAGAACCGCAACAGATTAATATATTTTACGATGTTATAAAGTTTGGCGCCAACTGTACTTAGTATCCGGGTTGCCTAGGTAACAGCAGCGCCGGCGCCGGAACAACATCTCCGGTGCAATTAGCGCGGCGCCGTGTAACGAGGTTACGGAGTCCCGCCTGTGTGCCGAGCCGATTAATAAGATACCGCTGAAAAATAATCAACATTATTGCCTCATTGTTAACTAGCTAGCTAGCCGCTGAAAAATAAATATCATTTAATTAGCTTGACACGCGGCTTTGCGCGCTGGTAGTAAGAACTTTTGTTACTTATCTTCCATTTCAATTTGAAAATCTAAGAACCCTGAATTGTGTCACTATTTTTTATAGCAAGTAGATTAATTCAAGTTCTAAAATTTCTACCTTTCATTTTTTTTCCACATCGATGCTTTAGGATGAAGCCTCATTAGCGCGACGTATTGCGCTTTGTCGCGTCGTTTTATATATATTTTTAATAACATGCCACATTATGCAATGCGTCATCGAAAAAAATGACGATCAAATTTGTTTTCTCATAAAATCTCTGAACAACCGCAACAGCATACTATATAAGGTTTGGCGCCAACTGTACTTACTATCCGGGTTGCCTAGGTAACAGCAGCACCGGCACGACTCCGTGTAACGAGGTTACGGAGTCGTGCCTGTGTGCCGAGCCGATTAATAAGCGATACCGCTGAAAAATAATCAACATCCTTACCTTATTATCAACTAGTTTAACGCACGGCTTTACGCGCCAGTAATTTAAAAATTAGCCACCCATTTTCCTAACCAAATGTGAAAACACTAAAACCCTGAATTGTGTCATTTTATATTTCAACTAAATTTAATTCAAATTCATTCCTTTGAAAACTGTTAATCTCATGCAAAATTATAACAATGGTGTGATTATTAATTTTAATGAATTTAATAATAACATGTCCAGGTTTTGTACGCTTCGACACATTGTTTAATCAGCGATACCTAAATTAAAATTAACTCACAAGCCTTATAGGTAGTCCGTATACACACAAAATGTATTTTTCTATAAATTCAAACGGGATGTCAGCTGTCCTAAGCTAGCACCATCTATTTCCTAACCACTTAGCACTAAACTTCAAGTTTGTTTTTTGTTATGGTAAATACCTATTTGAATAAAGTTAAAAAAGTGCTACTTCCACAGTCTCAGTTAAGTCATCATACAGTCTGGCCGTCACACTCAGAGTCATCCATGAAAAATAGTGGACCACTAGCGCCAATATGTCAATTTTGAGTTTTTAATTTAATTTTGTAAGTTTAGAGCCTATTTTGTCAGTGAAATTAAAATTTCTAATTTACACTAAAACACCACCAAGTTTCTTACACCACACGTTTGATAAAAATTGAATTCCTTGAATTGATTTAAGTAATGAATAGCAGTAATTTTAAATACTGCTCCAAGTTGAATGTGCAGTAAGTGCCCAAGTACTCGCTTCAGACTCTCCAACTTGCCTCTTATCTCCGCAACTCGAACTCGTCCATACTTTATGTAAATCGGCGCTTGAGCAGCGGTTATCACGTGCGAGGGAACTTTGCAAGGAAACTTTCTTCCGCACTTCTACGAGTATTTAGCTTAATATTTGAGCAGTTTCTTTATTTGGGGCAAGGGGTATTTTTGGAATATGGAATATCGTTTTTCCGTTATTAATGCACATTTTATTTACTATGTTCGAGTAGTGTAGTGTAATGTTGCACATTTAGCACCTTCTTTCTTATTTCCTTAAGCTGTATGTTGCCTGGAAGAGATCGCTTTTCAGGAAAAGCCAACCTTAATTGCGCATTGCTTTGAATGGAATACTTAACTGTAAGTTTTCCTTTTTTAAATGTGCATTAATTAATATCATCTGTCTATGCAGTAATCAATTCAAGGAGTTTTTAAATATGAAATCTTTTCTAAAGAGGAGGAAATGGGGGATAGAGGTAACTAGGAAATTGCGACTATTGATGGATCACCTGTGGAGTGATCACCTGTGTAAAAGAAACACGGACGTCACCTCGTCTGATCATGAGTGAAGCATATTATCAGCTGCCAGTTTAGGCATTGACATTGGCATAGGCACGTGTCATTGGCGGTGTCACACAGAATAAAATGGCGTAGTTTGTTTGGGTGAATGTAGCAGGTCGTGTACAACAAACAAAATTGTAGCACCTTGCATACTTCACATTTTTTCAGTGTGGTGTTCCGTCCGTCTCTCTTTGATGTCCGTGCCTGTGGGTTGAATAAAAGTATAATAATGTACGCAGACGCAGAAAGTCGATTTGAATAAAAAATAAACGCTAATTGCTAACAGGAAAACTCGATAGCAGCTGAATTAATTTTGCTGATTTTTTTTCTGTGTTTGATGAAGTTCGAGAATGGTTCTTAAGAAGGAAAAAACTTAGGAATACGAGGAAATAGCAGAAACAACAATTTTAACCTAACTTCCTGGTTTTATTCATGCGAAAAGACACGAGATCGACTGTTTTTTTCTGTCAAATATTGTTTTTAACTTTGACAGTCCAATATTAGTTGACAGAGCGAAGTCTGTTGGGTCAGCTAGTTATCAATAAAGACAGGAGGTGTTTGTATCAAGATGATAACAAACACTAAGCATTAGGGCGAGTACTGAAGGGTCCCCAGGGCCCGGACGAGGAAGCTTACAGAAGTTCGAAGGTGCCGGAACCCATTTCAATCAAGAGTAGACCGGAACCACAGCATCAACGTAAACCAGTAACTGTCGCACTTAGAGTCGTCCGTTAAATATCATGGATAAGGCGCATTAATAATTATGAACATTTTAGGACCTTAATAGTGTAGGAGTATAATGAGTACTTATCTTCCCTTCCTCAACCGAATATTGTCTAGAAGATTATAGGTTTAAAGATATTTATTTATTCTCATAAGAACTTTATATTAAATACATAGTTCACTTAGAATGAGATTATTCCTACTTACAATTAAAAAATAAATAAATAAAATGTTTGGCGCAGCGCAGCTGATTTGCCTTTGTACTAATAATATGGTGACAGTATGTGACTGTTATTATAACACGATGTATGTATTTTCTGCAATAAAGATGATATTAAATATTTAAAAACTAAAAATAAACACACACGCACAGAATACTCTGCAATATCCATTGATACTTACTCCAATTGACGTATCTGAGTGCAGCAGTAAGTAATGAAACAACATTTACTTTGAAAAGTTAAAACAACTGTCTCAGCGACTTCGAACAAAATTAAACGTTCTATTCGTAATTTGAATAAATATAACAACTCTTTACAACGAAATGTAACTGCAGTTAAGTAATATACCTACGTAAGTGACTGGTTTATTTGCTCTTGGTATACATTTCAAAAGTGGAAATACCACGTGCAAACCACAGTACAACCGTAGGTATGGTTAAGACTTCCCTCATGAGAATAATCGAACTATTTTCAGGGCTACTTTGCATGGCGATACCACTTCGTGTATTAGCTTTATTAATATTATGATGTGCAAAACCTTATTGCTCACTTGAAATAAACTCAACTTATCATCACTAAAATTGTTATTTTATCCCATGTGTTAATCATACTAAGTACGCCGCAAGCATATAGCAAAAATATGTTTTGCTGCACAAATTAGTTTTCTCACAATTAATATTTATTGCTTTTCCTCTTGAACGAGTTAGAAACGTCGAATAAGCTTAAAAATGTATGTTTCAATAATTTGTTTGACGAATACTGTGGTTGAACGTTTTGAACGTTTTGACCTATTATATTCTTTATTGCACATCAAAAATAACAAAAAGTTACAATAAAGAAATACAGGACAGCATGTTAATGTACAATTTGGGTGGTTTTATAGCTAGAAGAATAAGAAAGAAATGAATAAAATTTGATTTGACACTAAACTTAGGATTAACATTTACATAAAAATTGTAAAAATATAGTGTCAAAAGCACCTCAGCATATGCCGCGTTGGCAACAAAGCCACCACGACCCTTGTTTTCAGGGGACACCTCAAAGAAGAGGGCGGTGCAAGACTCTGGTATGAGATCTTTTGCAAACTATCTACTATTTGTTATTCCTTTATTTATTAGGCCAATCAATTTTATCCCTTAAAATATTTTTTCTCCAGCACATGTCACAGGATACTAAGGTACTAGAAACTTTATTTCAGAAATCTAAATACAAAGATTACTGTTTCAAATCTCCACTGTGTTACATCCGTCCCCGTTTTATTTGGATTCTGTCGCCGTAATTAACTGTCGCCTTTACTTTGCAATTCAAAAGCGATTTATAATTTGGGCTGCTTTGAATTTCAGTGTTTTATGAAACTGGAGGAGAACCATTGATGTTCTTTTTAAAGGTAACTCGATAATTAATAAAGAAAAGGGTAATGAATTGCCTTTTTATAAGCTAAAACACGTGTTTACGATACTTTGAAACAGGTTTGTGTAGGTTTTCAGACTTTTTTTAGGGTTCCGTACCTAAAAGGTAAAAACGGAACCCTATTACTAAGTTGTGGATTTAAACAGAAAATTAATTAAAGTTTAAAAAGTTGAACTTCTTACATTCCATTCATTTGCGTGTTTGCACTGCAAACTCTGTTGGGTATAATAACATCGCATTATTAAACTCTAGACAACAGCCAATTACATTTCTCCGCTAACAAGATTCTTTATATTTTCATTCCTTGCTTGTGAACACTTACATTTCCACATATGAGTAAAAATTGCGGTAATTTTTAAACTTAACTTCATATTCTGCGCGGGAATAGAGTACATTTGTATTACAAATGTGGGGGCAGGAGGAGTCAGCGGGTGATATATGCAGTCATAACTCAGCTGGCAGTGGTCGAGATCGCAGATGTATGGCTGCGATGAGCGGTAGCTGCTGTCGGCCTTAATCGACCTCTTCATCGTTCTGCTGAGAAAAATGGCCAAACTTGGTTTTCTATCTCACAATGTATCTGGTGATTTCTTTGTTAACTTGACCGTCTGGCCAACTGAGCAGCTTGTCATAAACTTAATGGACGTGCTTAGATGTTAATTATTGTTTGTTCAGTGTCCAATCGTGTTAAAACTCTATAGTGTCATCTTCATTCTTGCATTTATATGCAGATTAGGACCGACGATTAGGTATTTATATCCTTAGGTCGCTGGTTCAAATCCGGCTCGAAGGACCAGAATGTACAGCGTTGACTGTAGTTTTTGATAGTTAGAAATAGTTATGTTAATAGAGTGTAGCCCGTGCTCACTTTTTTTTAATGGAAGGTGTATGTCTATGACATTAAACGTCAAGCCGCGGTCCGAATTCAAAAGAAAAACACAACTTCACAGCCAACAATGCCTTCGGACCAACGCTAGAGCTAAATTAAAAAACCTCATAAAAAAGGGGCGCAGCGGGTACTAGTCTACTTTAAAAAAGGTTCTTCGGGCGCAGCGGGTTTTCGACACTTGAGGGGTTAACTGTTTTACTTGTTTTCTAATATAAATAATATGTACTCAGAAGAGTATCTGATAAATAACACGCGTATTAGTATTGAATCAACATTTAATTAACATAAAGAAACCTTTAGGCACGTTATAACTTCACTTCAATAATTAGTTTTAACACAATTATCACTTATTAAACACTTTACATAACTTCACTTCAATAATTAGTTTTAACACAATCATTACTTATTCAACACTTTAAATAACTTCACTTCACCTTTTCTCACTTCAATTAATATTAGGAATAATCAACTTATACTTTTACTGTATTTTATGACAACACTCAATCACGGAGCACTTGGTGTTCACTCGACGAAGCACAGAAACGAACTGAGCGGATCTGTCCGCTGCACGATGTTTTATAGACCGGTTGCGTCGGAGAGGGGCGCGCGTCGTGCAACTTTCACTGCGACACGGCTGCCTGGTACCGCCCGCTCCGATATCACGCCATTTGTTTCGTTCAGAAATCATGAACGATAACATCCGGCCGTCCTGTTATCGCGTTCGCCCTCGAACAGCGTCAGAGTCTGGTGCAGCAGCTGAGAACACCAATTTAAACATTATTCTAAACAGCTTGTGAACTGCTATCAATAAGGGATCAAACGCAGAACTAGTGAAAACTCTAGCTCTTAGTTTAAGCCTGATCATATAGCAATAGAGAGTCAGATTCTGGTTGAGTTTGTTATCCCATCACCGGCCAACAACTCAACCAAATGGTTTGAACTGAGCGATGTATACAATCGACTCAGTTGTGTATCACCATGTATTTGTTATAGTGTTCACTATGGATATCTATAACAAATTAAATCATCCACTTCTATTACTAAATGTTCGAAGCGTATGCATTAGACTTTGATCAAACTTTGTTAACTTTAAATTTCTCAAACTGTTCTATGTATTTAAGAAGAAATAAATACATGTTAGGAACATGATATTTATTGTCAACATTTATTACCTTTAACGAAATAAAATACCTTAGGAATTCCTTATGTGTTTACTTGTTCCTCGATAACATCCGGTTTATCTGGGCTAGGGATCCGGATCCAAGGCTTCATGTTTTCTGCACATGATACACCATCGTACCTTTTGCTACTTCTCTCAGCACCCCTCATGTCGGCTATCTTGTAACGGTCATGGCCTAGTGTTTCTGTAACTTGGAATGGACCTTTATAAACTGGCATTAGTTTTGTACTTTGTCCGTCATTTGACTTGCTTGGTATTTTGATGACTACCAGGTCACCGACTTTATATAAAGGTGCTTCTTTTCTTTTTGCATCAAAAATTGCCTTTTGCCTTATTGCATTTTTCTGGATATTCTCATCAACCTTAGATCGTAGGGCTGTGAGGTCAATCGTGGTCTCAGTCATATTGTCATCAGTAAATGCGTCGTTATTCATGCGAATACGGTAACCAAAAAAAACCTCGCTAGGGACAGCTGAAGTGGTTTTATTAATTGTGCTATTAATGCCCTGCTGTATACTTGTAATATTTTGATCCCATTTGTTATTGTCAGTATCAGCCCCCATACTACGTAACGCCTCTAAAATAGTCAGATTATAACGCTCTACTTGTCCATTTGAACGTGGAACAGCTGTGGCTATTACATGAGCTCTGATATTCCTTTCAACACAATATGTTTTAAATGTCTTTGATGTAAATGCACTACCGGCATCACTTATTAGTCGCTTAGGGTTACCAAACACTTTAAAAATCCTGTTAAGTTCATTAATCACCATTTTTGTCTTAGTATTTTTGACTGCAGCAATAAAAACAAATTTTGTAAACGAGTCTACTATAACCAACAAATAGGCATTATTTTGTGTAGTCTTCACAAATGGACCCAAATGGTCAATATGCAATGTGTGAAATGGTCTGGCATATTTTGGAATTGGGTACAGTTTCCCAGGTTTCTTTCCGTGAATGTTTTTGTAATAAATACAGTTCAAGCAATTTTTAATGTATTTAGAAACCGTTTTCTTTATATGGGGAAACCAATATTTGGATCTAATTCGTTCTACTGTTTTGTCAGTAGCAAAATGTCCTAAATCATCATGGTTAGCTTTAATGACATGCCATATGCATTTTTTTGGTACTAACCACTTCCTACCATATTCTGTTCGTCGATATACCTTATTTCCGAGCAATTCGTACTGATTAAATACCTGTTTATTGGCATCGGCCTCACCTGACAGTAGTATATCCCTGATACTGCAAATGCCGGGGTCTTGGAGTTGTACTGACAATAACCAATCTCCCTCAGTTATAGACATTACATTTTCTGAAACTACTGAAGAATCTTGGTCCTTTATAATAGGATTGCGGCTCAATGCATCAACGTGCTGCATTTGTGTGCCCGGCCTGTGCTCGATTTCAAACGTAAACTCTTGGGTTTGTAGAACCCACCTACCTATGCGTGGTATTATTTCCTTTTTGCTCAAGGCGTGCCTAACTGAATTACAGTCGGTAATAATTTTGAATTGTATTCCCAGTAAATAATGGCGAAATTTTTGTAATCCGACTATGACTGCTAACAGTTCAAGCTCGAAAGAATGGTATTTCTTTTCATCTGTAGTAGTCTGCCGACTATAAAAATGTACTGGTTGTTCACCGTTCTCTGTGACTTGTACCATTATACAGCCTACACCATCGCGACTAGCATCTGTGTATAGACGTACCGGTAACTTAGGATCAAATATCTTTAAGACAGCATTATCAATTAGCGCTCGCTTTGTATCACTAATAGCTTGAATTTGTTGAGGTCCAAAATTCCAGACGGTATCCTTTTTTAGCAATCGTGTTAATGGGTTACAAAGAGTTGCACAATTTTTAATAAACTTTCTGAAATAATTGATCAAGCCTAGAAATTGGCGGACTTGGTAGACGTTCTTAGGAGTTGGGAACTCTTCAATTGCCTTAAGTTTCTTCTTGCTAGGTCGAATACCATTTTCAGAAATATCGTAACCGAGAAAAGTGACATTATTTTTGAAAAATGAACATTTCTCCAAATTAATAGTTAACCCATTGTTCTGAAGGATTTCCAATACACTCTCCAAACAGGCTATATTTTCTTTTAGACTCTCAGTTGCTATCAATAAATCATCCATGTAGCATATTACTTTACCAAAACGCAGCTTTCCCAAAACTGTATTCATCAACCTTTGGAAAACTGATGGTCCGTTACTAACGCCAAAAGGCATTCTCAAAAATTCAAAGTGCCCGTCGGGTGTGATGAATGCAGTTTTATGAACAGAGTCCGACTTTACAGGGATCTGATAGTACCCACTTTTTAAATCAAGGGAAGTAAAGTATTTACAGCCTCGCAACCTATCTACTAGGTCCTCAACCATAGGCATTGGATATTTCTCTTTAACTGTAATTTTATTCAACTGCCGATAATCAACACATAATCTTTTTGCACCCGAAGACTTGTCTACTAGTAGTGCAGGGCTTGCATATGCCGAATTGCTATGTCTAATAATAGAGTTTTTCAGCAAATCGTCTGTTATTTCACGAGTAATCATCCTTTCAGATTCAGACATTCTGTAAGGTCGACAGCAGACGGGCTTATTTGATGTCAATTCTATGTCTAATTCAACACAACTAGTTTTCCCAAGAGTAGACAAATCTTCAGAAAAACATCGTGAATATTTGGAAAGTATTGAACTTAGTAAGGATTTATGTTCACCAAAATGGTCAATCCCAGTGCGTGAAGCTATGTTGAATATGGTTACGCTCTTTACTGGTTGAAAAGTTAACGTATCACCTATTCGTGTGTACATAATACTACAGTCTTCAGTGAAATTACGGCCTATCAGTATTTGACATCCAGTTAACTCACTTATGATGTACAACACCGTGACCAATTCTACAGTGTCAACTTTTATACTGACGGCCACAGCTTGGGAAACTTTGACCGAAGAGCTGTTGGTAAAGCCTAGCAAGTTAATTGAACTGTTTAGATCGAATGGCTGCAACTTATATCTTTTGACTAAGTCAGCAGTGATTAATGAACAGTCGCTACCCATATCAAAAAAAGCTTCACAGTTATAGCTGTTAAGCAAAATTGGTTTACAAAACTTTTGTTTGCTTTTAGGTTCGCAAATCAGTTTAACTTCAACGTCGGGTTCGATACTGAGTTTGGGTTTTGATTGGCACGCTTTTTCTAAATGCCCTCGCTTATTGCAAGAAGAACAATGAATATCACCCTTTAAGTTGCAATTATTACGTCTATGTCCTAATTCACCGCATCTAAAACATGTCACCTTATTATTTGAAATATAATTCCCGCTACTAGTAGAAGGTTCGGCTTTAATGTCAGGTTTACTGTGTATGTTGCCTTGTACTGGTAACGATAAACGAGTAACAGGTTTTGTCTGCGAGTAATTTTTTTGCGTTGTGGTTCTATCAGAAGCGGTGTATGTTTTGCTATGTAAAAACGAAGCCAAATCATCGCAGTGAGGAAAACTGCCGGCTTCCGCAGCGGTACTAATATTTGGGTCGCCAATTGACCCCACGATAATCGACACAACATCGCGGTCTTTAAATTTCAATTGCAACCGGTCGATTTTGCCTTTTTGTTGGAAATAAAACTCGTATAGTGATTGGTTTGGGGTCGGTCTTGACTCTACTAATTGTTTAAGTAACACATACATATTGCGTTTGGTTCGAAAAGTGTGTGATAACCTATCACGCCAGTGTTTCCAACGCCATGCTGTCCATACAGTTTCATTTTTCTGAAGAGAATCTAGCCAAGTTTTAGCGGTGTTACGTAATTTTTGTAAGCCCTGATATTTAATCATACTGTCTGACCACCCAAAAGCATGAGCGTTTGCTTCTAACACATTAATCCACATGTCGACGTCATCCACTAGCGGGTCGAATTCGGGGATTACTGATGACAATATAGCATTTTGACTCACGGTTGGTGATCCTTGCCGGCGCTTTTTTGTACGTTTTCGATGGTTTTGTTTACCGCCATCGCTTGAGCTGCTTCTTGAGCTAGACGGCGGCGTACCAGCGGAAGAGCTCGAACTTGTCGAAGGCGTTCGCTTACGTTTCCGCCCTCGTCCCATAATGACTTTTAGTGGGCTTGTACGTCCAACTTCTGATGATAAATAACACGCGTATTAGTATTGAATCAACATTTAATTAACATAAAGAAACCTTTAGGCACGTTATAACTTCACTTCAATAATTAGTTTTAACACAATTATCACTTATTAAACACTTTACATAACTTCACTTCAATAATTAGTTTTAACACAATCATTACTTATTCAACACTTTAAATAACTTCACTTCACCTTTTCTCACTTCAATTAATATTAGGAATAATCAACTTATACTTTTACTGTATTTTATGACAACACTCAATCACGGAGCACTTGGTGTTCACTCGACGAAGCACAGAAACGAACTGAGCGGATCTGTCCGCTGCACGATGTTTTATAGACCGGTTGCGTCGGAGAGGGGCGCGCGTCGTGCAACTTTCACTGCGACACGGCTGCCTGGTACCGCCCGCTCCGATATCACGCCATTTGTTTCGTTCAGAAATCATGAACGATAACATATCTAACTACAATATCGGCGTAAGACAGCCGGTACCTCTTCAGTCGAGATCGCTCACTCCATTTACCTAATTCTGCTTCGCTTACTCTCTACCCAACACGCCAGTACGCCGCTGGTTGGAAAAGTATCGTCAATATTATAAAATGTAGGAAATTATTTTTAATATTTCTAACTTCGTAGTATTAGCAGGTAAGATGGTGAGGAAATACTTTTATGCCAGACAATACAAAGTAATTCAAAGGCAATTGGTAATATTTTCGTGAAAAATTGTGAGAAAGTGACAAGATCAAACAAGTAAAAATTTCCAATTCTGTTCATCGTGAAGGAACATACGTCTAATCAAATTTAAACTTTGTTGTCAAACAGTAAAGCATACTATTTAATACAGCATTCTAGTCTGTCACACAGTTTAAAAAGGCAACATTTGAATGCAACACGTAAATGAATTTATTTGAGAACTGGTCAACTCTTTCATTCCGCTAGTGTACAAATTAGAGTTATGATAGATTAGAGTTTTGATGGGTTGCTGCCGCACCGATTACTCTGCTCAGCTTTATGGTTGACTGGTAGAGAATGCCTTATCGGCATTAAGTACGCCATTTGTACCAAATTATTGTTTTGCTATGAAGAACAATATAAAAATAAGGTAATGCGAAAATCTGTACTGATTTATTCTTAATAACTTGTCAGTTCTTACAACTGTGAGCACTTTCTGAAAATGTAATATGAACAATTGGAATTGATATTAGAAAAAGAAGTTACTCAACATTATTGTGTACTTTTTACTCTATTGTTGCCTACTAATATCTTATTACTAGTTAAGAAGCTGCAAAGAAGACATAATAAGGGGCAGTCGCGAGCATGAGTTACGAGCGCGCTATAAATCTCCGCTTGCAACTAGTGTCCTCTCCTTAATGCGCTACCTCACCGGAGGAGAGAGCAAAAACAAGATAATAAGCAGCCATAATGAAAACGAGTGAAGACCAGGAAAAATAGTTACTGAGTTAAATAAATATTTTATGGAACAGAATAGAAAACAATTTATTTGGTTCAATTATTAAGAGACAATTTATTAAAAAACTGCCTGTCTATGTAGGTATATTTTATGACCAAATATTATTTCGTGTGTCCTGCGCATGAAACCGTTTTCCATTTGTTCAGGGGTGTGCCGAGTCAGGGTATAAAGCAAACGCCTTGGTCCGGAACGCATAGACATTTATTGTTTGTCATTCTGGATATTAGTACTTTTTTCAAAATGCAATGCTTGCGCGAGCTATCTTACTATAACTCCATCTAGTATACAATAAAAGAACTGAAAATGATACTATGCTAAGAAACTATATAAATATTAGCATTTACCAATAGAACGGATTAGACACCATTAATCATCTAGCGGCTCGTATATAAGACGAAACGATCGCATCGTGCTACGACCCGGCCTCGCATCGTGCTACGACGAGGCATGACGTGCGGTGTAGTATCGTCTAATGGTGTACCGGCCGTAAGAAAGATGGCTGCTTATGGAAGTTACTTAGCTTGCGTAACTTGACATCGACGATCGTTCCTGAAACGAATTTGCACTGCAGCCTGGTCATCACTTTCTGACCGCCAGCTAGAAGGCAGGCGCCTCACTGGTAGTCGAGTCATCATAACCCAGGAGCACAGATCGCAGGCAAAGCCTCGCCGTGCCACACGACCACACCGCTGGCTTGAGATTCGGGGCCTCGACAGTGGCACCCCAAAGCCGTTTCCGGACTTCTGGACAGCGTCCGAGACCACTTTTAGAAAGTATTTTTTAATGATTGCGGACATCGCAATATACAGATAAAAACAAACAGAACAAAATGGTTAGAGGAAAAATAATAATAACAGTATAAAAATAAACAAACATTTTCACCAGGCAGCAGTGTCACGATGTCAGACGCTGATTTTCAGTGGGAACCAACTGAGTGGACGCAGCATGAAACCTTGATTGAGTTGTTAGTACTGAAGCCGCGGTCACTTCCCATACAATGACATATTTCTGCAATGGCATTTAATTCGCATCGAGCATCTCTGCCATCTCTCTCTAACATTGAATAACTAAATAAAAACCCACAATGTGGCGCATATCTTACCTTCTCCGCATCAGACAAAGCCAGTAACGAGCCGTGAGTTATAGCGGTACGATAAATCACGCTTCTGTCACTCCTCCACTGTACTCCGTCCCTCCCTGCCTGACAGAGTACAGGGAAAAATACTAAAGTAACAGAATTAGGACGATAATGGATCCGTTGTTGGTTAATAAATTACGAGGAGAAACTAAACATGACTAATTTACTAAGTAGCCGTTTTTAGATACACGTTGCCTACTATTTGTTGTGGGATACTTGTACTTAATACAAGAGTAAGAACAGAATCACATAAATGGCGATAAAAAGTATTTTAAAAAGTAGATGGACCTCGTATTTTAGTGGTTGAGCTCTGCGGGTGAGTCTGGCTTCCGAATTTACAAACGTCAATCAACGCCAAGCACGTGCTTACGCTCATGCAGGCCTTTAAAATGTCAATAAAACTGTAAGGGAAAGCTATACTACTGAGAGATGCTCAACGTTGATTTGCATTTGTGAATTCAGGGGTGGGTCTAGTATGTTCCCGAATTCAAAACATACGGACCACTTTTGCCAAACTTCAAATGAGAGCTTCTGAATGTTCCGTTCACCATGACAGCAATACTAGGCGTGCACCTGACTACTCCAGTAGGCAAATAGACGTGGGCGTATGTTTTGTTACGTACATAAATACATAAATAAGATAAAAACTACGAAATGGTAGTTATTTTACATTTTACTAAGCTCCCTTGACTTGCCCTTTATGTAAATGACAACAAAGATTTTTGTAGCAAATTTTAAAATAAAACTTTGCTAGCCTGAAACTGAAGTCAACAGCAAAAAAGACAGCATAATAGGTGCATTGAAAAAACTTTTATTCAATTCGTAGTAGCATTAAGTTGCACACAATTCAAATATAAATATCCTTGGACAGTATTCCACACAGCGCCATCTAGTCCCAAGTAGGCTAATTATAGTCCGTTATTATGGATACTAGACAACGGATAAACATACATAAATACTTTTTCTTTTGTAAATACATACTTAATATACATAGGAAACACCCAGACCAATACAAACAGACATGTTCATGCACACAAATGTTTGTACTGTGCGGGGATCGAACCCGCGACCCTTGGTGTAGTAGCCGACTTCTCAACCAATTACACCAAGACGGTCGTCGACTCTGACTTAGTCTTCATTTATTTTGATAAAAGGTCATTTATTTTGATAAAATGATGGTGGTTCTCTAAAACGTGTTTTGATTCTTTACTGAAACCACAATTCAACCGAAATGTATTCAGTGCTAAAGAGGCTATTAGCAAGTTTTAAACCGCTCCAGTGAATCCTTGCCACTTGCAACACAAGTCTACAGAAGTTCAATAAAGACTAATGAATTACACAGACAGTTTATCGAGACGTTCAGTGGCAAGCTCATCTGGTCTCGAGAATCTGCAATCCTACTAACTGAAGCACAGTACAGTCTGGCCAAAAAGGTATTAACGGTTTGACAAAAGCAATTGTTATAATCTGATGATAGAGTCGTTTATCGTTTGAAGCGTCTCTCAAATCGGAAACTAGTGAAACACAGTTTTAATAAGTAATACTGTAGAGTTAAGGTTGCTTTTCTTAAATATTTCAGACATATTTGACCACTATGTACGCCACATTTTGATGCTGACTGTACGCGTGGAACATTCTTGGGCACCCAATGAAAAGGAGAAGGTCTGTTCTACTAGTTCAATATTCAACAGTGTTCGAGTTCAATATTCAATAGTTCAAGACTTTTAACGATTTGGTGTAGTGGTTAGGAATTGGCTCCTGTCTTGTAGGTAAGTGTTTACAAAAGAAAAGAATTCAAGATGTTTATCCGTTGTCCAGTTCCTTTTTGACAGCCTTGCTTAGTTTAAGGCTTAAATGCGCCGTGTATATTAATTTCCGATGTTTTTTTAATTTATTTTAAAAACTAGTTTCCTAAAGTGCTACGTCTGGGATTATAAACGGTTTGTTCATCACTTTCCATCAAGTGTTATTGTAATCAAACGACTACCTATCTCTATATGAAAGAATGACATACATGTTTAATCAAATTTTGAAACTTTTTCGATAGTAGCAGATGTCAATTACCAATAAACATCTGTTAAACTCTAGCGATCGAGTCATATTAATTTAAGTTCTGTAATTTTTTGCATCCATTCCAAATATTGCTATAATGTTTTCTTGCTGGTTCTTCTCAGTACAGGAATAACTTTCCGACATCGGTAGTTGAGTCACATTATGTTTGTATACTGTGTATTTATTTAGTATTATTTTCTATTATAGTATTTAAGTGTATTTTTGTTTGTTTGATTAAGTTTTTGACGATTTGAAAGCACTTGTAACAGGTCTATTTAAATAAAGATATTTCTGATTCTGATTCCTAAATTATTATTAAGTTAGATTAAACATTCTTTGATTATTTCCAAGAATCGTTCAGTTTTGAAAAGCACATTACAGCTTTCGTCTGTGGACCTAATATCCAGTCTGTGGACTTATTCCACAGACGTTTCTGCAATAAGAGTCGCTTAGACGAATGAGGACGGCTGGGCGTTCGCAATGCGCCACTTACATTGAACGTAAAAATTCAATTTTCTATCCTAAATTGTGTTTTGGTGTCGTGTAAACGTGTTGTGCACAATTTTCAGAGAAAATCGACGCTGCCACAGTGCTGTGAGCTTGCTAGTTTCAGATTTTAACACCTAAGCTGCGTCAAAATTTTCTTTAACTTTCAGATAGTAACATTGGAAACCCATTTTGTCAATCGCAGTTAAAATTCACTGCTATGCTCCTTCTACTACTACTTCATCTAGACCTAAACAATTTCGTTAAAATTGATAAGATTGTATTAACCTGTGTTTTTTTCTAGAAATCAATCACGTATTTATGTCACTACATTATTTATTTTTTTATTTTACTAGTATCGAATAATTTACTAGCTCTCGTCGCTCAAATTTAAAACTTGCTGATTCTTATCAGTTTTTCTGTACCTGTATTCTTTTTTTACCTTCAAAAATTCCCGAACCATCATACTGAAGACGGTGATTTGATTTGACGTGAACTAGTCCAAGCCGCTATAACCTTCTCAAAATAGGGTTCTATCCCAGACAGGGCCTATTTGTGTAGAGCAGTAATTATAAAAGGTTAGGCTCCCAATTTTACAAAGATGGCTCTTTCAAAGATAATGGGATTGCAGTTAAGGTTCGGATGACTAAAAACATGCAAGAAGTATGTTAACAAAAACTACACAAGCTTAACTATCTAGAAATTCAAAGACTATGTCGCCGTCCTCTTGTAGACGATACCTACAAAGCCACGATTATCCAGTTTTTGTTATCAGTTTATTGCTTTATTTTGTTATCCATTACTTTTCTACGATGGGAACAATGTTTTTCAGTAAATGTGAGTGATTTGGTAATACTCGTAAGTTCCATGTAATTTCTGCGTTATCGCAACTTTGAGGTATTCATTTCTGTCCGAAACGAGGCTAATTAATTAATTCGCCTCTCACTATTTTAACTGCGTTTTTGTAATTTTTGCGATTGTTTAACAAAGTCGATTAGCTCAACTAGATTATTAAAAAAAAACGCTTCAATGAGACAAAGAAAGCATAACAACACTTATCTAAAGTAGCTCAGCGATCACGAATTCAAAGCACGTCTGGCACAAACTTCTACCAACCCTTCATTTTGTTCCAAGTTATAATGGACAATGTAATAGAATGAACACAAGACTGTATAGCGACTTTCAAATACGTTCAAAGAATTCAATAACCGTAGACTTTCAGCACTGGGAGTGTCTTTGTGAAGGCGCATTCTCTGAATACTTCGTCTTGTCGAGTTGTAGGGACTGCGCGCTATGCGGCGACGCTCGGGCAAGCTGACCGCGATGCTGCGCTTTTTATATGCAGAATAAAGAGATAGTTAATGCCTTAATGGTGTAGTGGTTAGACGATTGGACTCTCAACCTCTGAGTCGTAGGTTCAAACCCCGCTTTGACCTGATGGTCAATTTTGATCCATGTTCAAGATTGGGTTATTCTTTCAAGTTGACTAGAAGAGTAAGGGCATTTATTTTGCGCAACGCAAACGCAACGAAACGCATCAATTATAAGCGACGGGCTCATCTATATATAAAAATGGATCGCTGTTCGTTAGTCTCGCTAAAACTCGGGAACGGCAGAACCGATTCGGCTAATCATGGTTTTAAAATATTTGTGATGGTCTAGGGAAGGTATAAAAGGTGAGTAAACATGAGAAAATGCTAGGAATATAGTGAAAAACCACAATTTAGTTTTCTCATAGCAACTGTTCCTACCTGTCACGTGACACTGAATGTTTGACAACAGAACGAAGTCTGTTGGGACAGCTAGTTTAAAATAAAAAATAAAAATATAAACAAAAAAACTAAGTTTTGCTTTCTCAACACTTATTTGAAGGCAATGATTTTATAACAAAAAATAGGTAGATAGGTTACTTGTGCTGAAAAAATGGCACTCGAAATCATAACTTTCGAACACCTGACCAAAGCATTGACAGTGCTGACAGTTTGAGACAACACTGCGCTACATGTATCTAATCTGTCTCGTTTACTATCTAGTCAATAATCATACTATCTCATACACTCGGTCAAATTATAGGTACTTCCGCCAGGGGAAAATTTTCGACTTTGCATCAGTACTGAGACAACGTATCTCCTTTAAACATAATATCATTGTTTGAAGGCCAATAAATGGCCCTCCTTCGAGTAAAATGGTTATGTCTACTGTGCCATGATTACGCATGATACTTGACAATCATGTCAGCTCACTCCCGACGTGCCGGTATGTGTTTAATGTTAAAACACTACCATCAGCACGATAATCTCTACAACTCGGAGAACAGCCGTCAGAATTACAGCCGTCAGACTTACAGCCGTCAGAATTACAGCCGTCAGAATTACAGCCAGCCGTGATATCCGACGCGTCCGATAACCCTCATCAACGTCGGCACTTGCCGACTGTTCATGAAACACCTCATCGCTTCACTCCGAGGGTTTTTAATCTCTCCAACCTTTTGTTCTTTCGTGTTTGTTCCGTTAACAAACGTGTTTTTACGTCAGCGCTTTTCATTTGATATTAATTCAGCTTTATTTGCGAAATGAAGAATGAAACCTTTATTGGCTTACATAAATACTCGGATACTGTGAAACGGAATGGAAAAACAATACAATGAATAAAGAAAAACATTATGTCGTTTGCTTTTTATTTTGGTGGGAGGAAAAGAATGAAAATTTTATACGTTTCTTAAAAAAACAATTGGATATCACACTGAATTCGTTATTGTTAAAGCATACTGTTTGTAATGGAAACTGCTTTGTTATATCGCGATATTTTTCCGCTCTTTGAAGCTTTACTTACTTAGTGAAGCCTTCACTTTTGCTTTTTTTGAAAACATGAGAACTTAAACTGATGATTGTTAAAATAAACCTAGCGAAACTGTGGATCAGTTTTGCTTGGAAACAAGGGAAAGAGCAAAACATGAGTAAGTATAATGTGAAATCACGAATTATCAGTTACTGCTTAAATTCATGCATTTCAAAACCAAAAGTTGTGGTCAAAGAAGGAACAATTACGGAACTTGGCAGGTCTAACCTTTTTCTACTATTTAGAATCTATATAATGTTAAATAAGCCGCTCCGATGGGCGATTAAGAACGATTGGACCAATTTCTTGTATAATTTCATTTTCATTGTGAGTGGTGTCTGTATTACTTTGTAAATGAACAGGCCATTGAATTCGAATGTAATAAAATGGGCCGCTAAACGATAATATTACTGAATCCGTCGATTATAAGGTTCCCAATTGCTCTAACTTTGGTCATTTTGTTTTTTAACAAAAAATCTAATTCTTTACAACTCATTCGAAAAGATTAACTTGAAGGCTTCTTGTCGGGTCTTATTTGTAGTAGAAACAGCCTTCTCACCCCTGTCTGGTAGAGGCGAAATGTAACTTATTTTTTATGAGACATTCGGAGGTGTAATGACAGTCCAATTGAATAATCAGGTATTTTCGTATTTTTGCTTTTTAAACAACATTGTAACTGTAATTAACTACCTATAGTGAAGATAAACTACATGTTTTTTATTTAAAAACCCGTAAGAGCTAAACATCGCCGATAACTGGCATTCCACAAACAACATAAAAACTCTAGAGTTCAGGTGATTCCATGCTTTTCTCACCATGTTAGCAATTTAGAGTGGTGTGTGGTGGCATTGTGTGATGGACGGGTCATTTCACTAACAACAAAAGATTAAGTGGAGTGATGGCTGGTCCACACGTCAACTTGTGAACTTTCTTTCAAGATTTTCTTTGAAGATTTCTGAAACTTCGTTAAACTGTATGACTTTGTTGAAAATACACACAAGTTGAACGAGTTATTATCTGCTTAGTCGCATTATCTTAGAATATAAGTAGTTTGGGATGTGAAAGAAATATATACTATGTTAATTTGACCAGGATGTAAATACCTCTTGTAAACAAATAATTTACTAAACAAGTTTCTACTATTTATTCCATTCCTCGCTGGACTGCTACCACCTAAGCTATTTCGTTATACTGTTAAAAAATGTGTTTACCCTAAAATAATCCAATAATGAAGTTACATAATTTTTGAGATTTAGAAGACTTAAGTACAAATCTCAATCTAGTCCAACTGTAAAACCTTGAATTAAAAAAAAAATATTAAACTTTTGTGAATTTCCTGGCAAAACACCGCTGGTATAAAACTGTTTGCCCTAGGACCCTCGGTGTCAGACAACGCGAGCCTCTCTCTCTGAGATTGTTTACTAGCACTCTTGCAGGTCCTCAAATGTCTGGCGAAAGCTTGGACTTCTGAGAGTGCCAATATTAGAGATGCAAATGTTTAAATCTCGAATGGGCTGAGAAAATTATGTCTTTGACAAAAATGGCCGGAATTCTTCGATTATTACACAGTTCCCTGCAAAATCTTTCAAAACATTGTCCAATTTTCAGACACTTTTATGTGCATTAGAAAATAAAACTCCAACAATTTCTGATAAAATTCAAATAATAAGATGGAAGAATTCACGTCAGAAAGGAAAGCAAAAAGTCGTCCAATGCTGGCTGGGGTGGCATCCCGGCTGACATCACTTCACATCTCGGTGCTCAACGCTTACTTCAATCATCAATGCGTTCCACTCTGAATTAGTATTTTCTCTGATTTTGTATGTAAATGAAAAAAAAATGGCTTAGTCTCAAACGACCACAGTCGCAAAGAAATTGAATTTTAAAGTTAACTGACCACGAGCGAAGTGAGTTTCGAAGCCAACCAGAATATCATAGCTGATTTCGAAGCCTCTTCACAATGATGACATTTGAGTGCTCACTGTGCACCAGTTAATATGATCAAATTTGTAATAAAAAAAAGGCTTGTACTTGCAATATTTTAACAAGCCAAACGTTGTCTGCCCTCTAAACTTTCTTTTCGATTTGATTTAAATTAGTATTATGTTTGAAATATTATTTATTCATAATCATGTTAAAGAGAAAAACAAGTACATTAAATACAAGGTAAATGTTGCCTCGAAGGTATTCGGGGCCGGAAAGCCGCAGCCTGCGTTAATTGCAGCCTGCACTCGGTAACTTTTTGTTCGCTCGGCGCGCCCTCCAGCGAACTTACCCCGCTAAATATTTCACCTCAGAAAGTTCAAGTTGCTCTGCACGGGGTTACATGCAAGGGTAGAGTTTTTGCTAACAATTTTTTTAGTTACCAAGTAGGTTGATTTGATGTTTTTAACTGAAAAGGGGGAGTCAATGTTGATGTAAACTTAGTACATATATTTATGTGGGGGTATATTTATGCAAAGTCGAAATCCATGAGCAGTTGTTTTGTAATATTAGTCAAGGATATTTCAAAGATGCTCATGGGGAAGTAAAGATACATAAAAATGGATGATAAACACCGTACTACAGGCGATAAGGTATTATACTTTATGGTGGTATATACTACCACTGCATTTTTCATCATTTTTCGTTTTAACTAACACTCGAGGATATATTATTTTGTAAAACGACTTCGAGTTGTTGAAACAACTAAGTATAACCGCTAATTTTGATAACACGGGCATTTTAGTGCCTAAGTATTTTGTTGACTAGTCTTTATTACGTAGGGATGTACCATGCCATTTTACTATAAAGTGCATATAAAAAAATAAAGAAAACCGACTGAAATTTGAATGGATCTCGGTTAATCTGTTTATTTTGCAAATTCAGTTTTATTTGTATGTAAGAATGCTGTTATTCTTAACTATTAGGTTCAAAATGAAGGGTTGTTCCCAAATGTGTTGATTCTGTCGAGAACGCCCAGCCAGCCCCTGATTGTTCCGCACTCAAGAGTTTCCCTCCGTCTGTGAACTCGCGACTCGCCGAGATTGTTTACGTTTGGAATGCTCTCTAAATGGAAAACGTTTAAAAACAAATATCAGTAGACTGGAGCTGAAAAAGCAGGATAAATATTGATTTACGGATGGAGCGTCGCGCCGCCCTGCAGGGCTGCCGCCATTGGGCGGAGTGACGAGCTTATTCGAATTATTGGATATTAATGGTTTATTTTATTACACAAAAAACATTTCTGTCGTGACATCTCTATATTTAGAAATGGATTGCTGTTCGTTAGTCTAGCTAAAACTCGGCTGGACCAATTTGCCTGATATAAGTTTTAAAATATTTGTGGGTGTCAGATCAACAATTTAGAAAAAAACGATTTAAGTGTCCGGTGTGGCATTAATATATTCTAGTAGACAGCACAGCCCAAACTTCTTAAATTATCTTTAATACCTAACGGGTGACTAGTAGAAAATTCATTTAGACAATTAGTCCACCAATTGTACTTGTCTTTCCTGTGCAAAAAATAACACTCAAATTAATAATTGGTCATCAAACACTGCTTGAAACTCCTGATTGCGAGAGCAAAAAATGAGCAACCCTGAAGAGGTGCGACCCCCGCCCTCACAATCAATAGTCCTGAAAGGGTCTCCAAATCTGGAGCCTCCATCACTGCGTTCCCACACCTTTGTGCCTTTAATATTACAATTTTTGTCCGCACATTTTTGCCTTTTGTAATTTTGTTGTCACTAGAGAAAAACCTTTTTATTCGTTTTATGCATTAGTACTTCGAGTCGAACTATTTTAATTATTTCAATATGTCATTTTGTTGATATAAACTAGGTTACCAGTTAGGTTACCTGTTTATTTTTGCTTAAATTCAAGGCTAATTATAATGAATTAATTAATTAAAACAATATTAATTTATTGTAACTTCTTGTTAGCTTCTTGACTACAAGCTCGACTCAGTCATTTCACTAAACATAAAGCTTTACATCCTATTACCAAAGGGCCTTACCTTAATGAACAAGAGCGAATTATTAGACATATTTCAACACGCTACCCAGCATCCTACTCCTTAGTAGCGTGTAATTTAAAACCAGCAATCATTTTATTACCGCTTAGAACTGATGGTCTTTGAGGCCAAACGCAGAATGGGGCGCCCACCCGCAAAGAGGACACACTGAGGAGGACCTGATGAAGGACGCGGGATTCCGGTGGATGGAGGCCGTGCGAAACCGGGCGCTCTGGAAATAATTGGGAGAAGCCTAATGTTCTGCAGAGGACTTCTTACGCCTGATAATGATGATGATGAAGTTATTTATTACTAGTGGCCGCCCGCAACTTCATCCGCGTGGACATTAGATAAAAAGAACATAAATTGTATACTATTCATAATATGTATAAGCTATATTATTATAAAGGTTCATTAAAATCCATTCAGTAGTTTTAACGTGAAAGAGCAACACGGTGCATACACACATACAAACTTTCGCATTTATAACATTAATAGGATTACATATAAAAATCAAATGGCGGACTTAATGCCAATGCCAGAGAAATTGAGGAGGTGCACAAGATTAAAGACTCAAAAGCATGAATAAACATTGATCCACTGTCGCTACTAAGCTAAGGTTAGGCAATGATATTACAATAAAAAAGACGTAGATAGATTATTTCAGTACTGACGTAAAGTCAAAAATTGCCTCCTGGTGTAATTTGACCGTGTATACAAGATAGCATGATTATTAACTAGAGCGTAAACGAGACAGAGACAGTGTTTTCTCAAACTGTCAATGCTTTGTTCAGGTGGTCGAAAATCCTGATTTCGGGTGCCACTTTTTTAGCACAAGTAACCTATCTACGTCTTTTCAATAAAATATCATTGAGGTAGGTACCTGAACATTGTAGAACTCAACAGCTTTCCATTCCATCAGTAGTAACGCCTCGTCACTTCCTGCTTTCCCACGCTGGCAAATAGCGCCTGCGAGCATTCATCGTACAATTTAGACACCCTTCCCCCCTCCCCCCCCCCCTCTTTCGGCACGCTCCTTTGTAGTTTTCAATCACAACGCAATCGCTCTTTTGTGTAGTAAAACATTGTTACACACGTGGGTATAACATACTTTGTTATACATTCGACTCTATCGTAAATTGGCCATTGTTACCGGTAATGAAGGCCGAATTTCAATTGAACAGAGCATTTACATGTTTTTCTATTATGTCGGTGACAAATAAATATACGCTGTGTTCGATGGTACGATCGGATATTATGATGGCCACTAAGCTATCATAGCCATTCACGGCCTAATCAGCCTTGAAACCATGTAACCTTAAGTGGCTCAAGGGGGAGTCCCCTTGTGGTGTGGTGATGGGTTCCAATACTAGGTCTAGCAAAATGTTTAAATATTTGTATAGCTGTTTCGAGTTGGCTAGGACAGTGAGGTCTGATATCCTCGTGTCTCGTGATGTTCCGTGTTGTAGGATGGGCATCTTAATAATTGGCCTTGTACCTTACCTTCCTCACCTACGAATATTTCATCGTATGATGGTGATCATATCATTTTTCATCGGGTCATATGATGGTGATGGACGATTGAGTGTTTTACGTAACACTTCCAGCCAGCCCCCAAAGCCCTAATGTTAGAAATTATTGCATTGTGCCATCAAAATACATACTACTTCTAAGCCTTACCGTTAAATGTAAATTATCCCTAGAAGTAATAGCTATTATAAAGTTATCAACCGCTAAATTTATAGAGCTATTAAACTGTATTCTAACTTTTAATTGACAGCCGAGCGAATAATTTAACTAAAAATTTATATTCAGAAGTTTAATTAGATTGGTAACCGTCGATATCAAAATTCAGCTACGACAAAGTGTTTGTGAATGTTATTCTCTAAAATTAATTTGAAACAGCTCACTATCGTGGTAATTGGGGCATTGTTGTACAATAGTCTGATTTCTAATTAATATTTTGCTGAAATTCTGTTTTTTTTATTAGTTACTGAGTTTTACTGTAATCCCTTATCAATGCTTTCAGAACTTATTATCGAATAGCAAAAAACACAACCGTTTTTTATGCCTCACGAGGCCACAATGTTGACAGCTTTTTGACTGATTCTACTCCGACAGAGAGGTAGAGATCGTTATGTCCCAGAGGTTAAGCACTCTGGTTCAGAATCCGTGTGTTACTGAGTTCAAACTTGACCGGGACACTTGCTTGCAGACAACTAACCGGTGAAGGAAAACCCCGATGAACCAAGGAACCCGGTTAACGGCGGTAGGCCCGCTAGCTCCTGAACGTTACGTTCAGTTTAACATGACAATAACGTGTTCGAACTTTGGAAGACCTGAGCAAGGCATTAACAGTTTGAGACGGCACTGCGCAACATGTATCTAACCAACACCTACCAAAGATCCGAAAACCAGAAAAGACATTCGGTCTCGGCTTCAGGCGGGAATCGAACCCGCGTCTTTCGCAAACCGGGCGACTGCACTACGCGGAGAAAAATAATAATGACATGTATCTGTCTCGTTTAGTTAATGTTTTAGTTAATGATTATATTGTCTTGTTCACACGGTTAAATTGTAGGTACGTACGTCAGGGGAAAATTTTCGACTTCGCATCAGTACTGACATAACCTATCTACTTCTTTTTTATGTTATTGTTTATTACATTATAATTATTGTCCGACTTTGCAGCGACGTGACCGTGGGTGGGATACACCCACACTGTCCTAAACGTTAATTTGTCGATAAAGCTCGTAGCGTCAAGTGTATTAGTGAATCGCACTGCAGAGTGCTCTGTGAGATATCGTGTGATGAACAGTAGGGATGCTGATCGAAGGGAAAATATCGATACTTGACTTGAGCGATAACTCAGATACGATGTAATGGTGTTCATAATAATATTAGAATCTATTGTTAACGCATTGTTGTGGTGGCTGAATAAATATTTTTCTATTTCTATTAGTACTCGCTGCCAGACGCAAGTAGGTACTTAAATGATGAGGCACAGGTGAGATATTTAGTTTGGCTAAAAAAGTGATGATAAAACCCTACTTACTTTTTCTATTTTTAATTTGATTCAGATTAAAAAGGAAGGAGATACATTTCAATAGGCCATTGTTACGAAAACACACTGTGACATCTGTTCAAGGGCTTGAATAGTGTTTAATCGTTTAAAAAATATCATTATCATTTTCAGCACCCCGACATTCATCGCTGAAAGGTTTACTTGTTAATTTTGGTTGCAGGCCTGCATTCACCGAAATTATGTTTACTTTAAATGAACTTGAACTTTAAATGGTCATAAGTTCAGCTTGCGGTTGGGCACAGCAGACCCGGTCATGGTCTCTCACCCAAAACCTTCCGGCCCAAACGGCCATTAAAAGTTACCTAAAATAATAACTAATGAAATTCTATCGACGTTAAAAAGCACACATCGCATCACTATTAAACGAAAGCGGTTTCGTTGCACATCGATGCCGCACTCGTTTGTGCAGACAAGCTTTATCACGGCCAGCGATCCGACGCTTCGAATAGCGCCATTCAACGCTATCAACGTCGATATCCAAACGTGGGCACGGCACTGCTAGACTGGCTAGCCAATTCAAGTGGGATTAGTTGAATGTGGAAGGGGTGAAACAAAATGGAATGACAAATAATAATGAATAAATATACGTATCATCTGACATTAGGCCACAGAACGCCGTCTAGCCCAAAACTAAGCGAAGCTTATTAAACTACAGTATATAATACTAGACAACGGACCTCTGGTGTGGTTGCCAACTTCCAGACCATCACCCCAAATCGGTCGTCAAACACAAAAACTACTCGTATACGTTAAGTGTAGGCCTGTCCAATGATTTATAATAAAAAAGAATTGACAGTGTTGACAGCTTGAGACGACACTGCACAACACGTATCGGTCTCCTTTGCGCTCTAGTAAATAATCATACTATCTTGTTCACACGTTATAAGCACGCCCAAATTAACTACGTCGTACCCCGTGGACAATTTTTGACTTCTTGTCAGTACTGACATAACCTATCTACGTCTTTTTATTATAATATAATTGGGCCTATCACAGTGGAGTGTTTGTACGGAACGCCAATATCTTGCGATGTGTACGACGGTACTTTATTAAACGAGCTATGCGGGCGGTACTTGCGATGTAAACTATACTTTATCGCATTCTAGCTATCCCACGTGTAGTACTTATAACTACCAGAAGTAAATAAAAGATTATGTTTTCCAGTTGGTCCCACTGCTACTAAAACTTATCTGAATCAGATGTTGGGATCCCTGTTTTTAATGTTTTAACAGGAATTATAATGATGTAATCGAAAGCATCGCTTCGGAACATGCTCGTTTGCATCGACGAGCGCAACCGCAGCACAACTGTTACTATCGCGGTCGTATACATTACTTTGCACTACTGATTATACCTTTAAACTGGTAACCAAGTGAGTAGATAAAACACAACAACCTATCAAACGTTTTCGGTGTCGGTTCGCATTTATAATATCAATAGGATAGGATAGTGACTTTTTGCAGTAAACACAATTCTTCAGCAAAATTTGTTCCAGACAACATTGAAATGAATTGTTATCAAGTTATCTGTAATACCTATACAGGGAGTCCCGATACGTGACGTCAAGCGGGCACGGGGTGTCGGGCTAGGTTATGCCAGGCATGGGATGGGCTATTTTTCTGGACAACTTGACTGACAAGTATGCTATAGTAATGTTTTTACAAGGTATGAAGTTGGCTGACATAAAAATTCTTAAACGTGACTCAGTCGAACTTTTTTTTTACTATACCTCCAATGTTGATCATCACAAAAGTGACTATAGTCGAAAGCATAGTTTTTTAAGATGTCATAAAAAAATAAAACGCTGCGAAATTTGGTAATTTGTGAGTACGGTACATGAAAACTTGGTCAAGGGTGTCGATTTCCAAAATTTGCGAAAATATTATTATTACTAAACCAAATGACATAAATTTTTTCCTTATTTTTCCCAGAGCCGGTATAAGCTAGCCTATCACCCCGTGCCTACTTGACGTCACGTTTTGGGACACCCTGTATATCAGCCCAGTTCTCCTTTGAATACCACGTTTCACATGTACATTGAAATAAATTCGTTCAATTAATAACCTCTGCAGTTCAAATCCGGGAAATTTTATTAATCTCTGTTATCGTTATCCCCCCCGACCGGCTCTACGTGTGAATTGTAAAAAATGTGTTTCGCAAATTCTTTTCATCTTCACACGGCAACATCGCAAATCAAATTAAGGCTTTTGTTTGGTGAAAAATGGGATGTAGGGCGGAACCGGGGGGGAGCTTTACTTCTACGTGACGCGTCAATTACGAGCAAGCGCTTTAGTTTGTTAGGCACGTTAATGTTTACTGAGTGGGGGCTTAAAAACAAAGTTGGTACTGTTTTGGGGATATCCATCCATGCTGGTCTGGTCTGGTTTGGTCTGAATATAATGTTATGCCGGGCGACTGCACTAAAATAACACACAGCACGCAGTGCTACAGACCGGCCGAATCTTACTAGTATATTTTACCCTATGAGCTAGGGTGATTCGAGAAGACTCGGCCGGTCTGTTAATGGTCTCGGTAGCACAGCGGTTAGTGCAGTAACCCGGATTACGAAAGACGCGGGTTCGATTCCTGCCTGAAGCCAAGACCGGAGTGACAAAAGACAAGAGTGCGAGCAGTACAGAGACGCTGTATTTTGGTAAGTTTGTCACACACTGTTTGTCAATATTGTTTGATATAGTGAACTTTCTCATATAAATCTGGTTTCGAATTGGGAATGAAACTCGGGCCTTTGGCTTTTCAATTGAGTATTTAGTCACCAAGAGATCAAAATTGTCTTCAAATCACTACATAGTTTAATAAAACAAAGTCGCTTTCTCTGTCCCTATGTCCCTTTGAATGCTCAAATCTTTGAAACTACGCAACGGATTTTGATGCGGTTTTTTTTTAATAGATAGAGTGATTCAAGAGGAAGGTTTATATGTATAATAACATTCTATTGCACCCGTGCGAAGCGTGGGCGGGTCGCTGGTAAATAATATTATTAAGTAAAGTTACTATTTTCTTGTTAACGGTCAGATGATCATAGCGGGAGCTTTCCTGTAACTTGACCTACTTACGAGTAGGTATTTTTTATTTATTCTGTATTTCCAGTCGTATTTATTTTCCAGATACTCGCCAATAACTTACTTCGTCGTGAAGCTAATATTTTTTATCCTCCAGTAAATCCATGACATCCGGTTCGTTGGAGCTAAACGAGTCCTTGATCGTAACGACTGGAGACGTCAATCAATCTGTAGACTTAATGACGTCTAACAGCGTCACACTGTACACGAATATAACGATATTGCTTTTCTTACGTGCGATATTTAGGAATGTAATAGGCACTTACCACTAGCTAAGACAGCCACAGGCCATGAGGGACATCTGAAAAGAGGGAAATAAATAGATGAATATCTTTGAAACGTGGGTCACCTGATCTGAAGAAGCTTGCACTCAAGATGTTAGGCTACAGTCTAGAATTGCTATAAATAGTTAATTCACTATAGCTTTAAAATTAAAAAGCTAGCGTAGAACCCGGATAACGGCGGTAGGCTCGCTCTTTACCACGTTGGGCTAAAATTCCCTCGGCGTAATATGGGCTTCTGAATGTTCCGTTTACCATGACGGCAATAGTCAGTGTGACTCTGACTAACCCATTAGGGATATGGTCGTGTGGTTATGCTATGTTATCACCATATTTTATACATATGAAGCAACCCACTACACAACACATAATTGCTATTAGTCCCCTGGTAGTAAGGGACGCGCATGGAACTTCCGGACATTTTGGGCACGGAAGAGGGGGGGCGGGGGGTCCAGCGAAGGCTGTAGCGCGTGACTAATGCATTCTGCTGCAGACGCAGCCAACCGAGGTGACCCGCACCAGTCTTTGAGCCACTTTGACTTTGTGCATTACAAGTTCGCTCTAAGTACCTTAATTGTAAAGCACTATTTACGTTTAAATGCAATATGGACCTAAACTTATAGGCAATTTGCCGATTGAATTGGTATGTATGGGTTAAGAAGTTGGCTACTACAGCAGAGGTCGCAGGTTCGATGCCCGCACAAATATAAACTTTTGCGTGTATGAAAATGTCTGTTTGTTTTAATCTGGTTTTTGTTATTGTACATGAAGTATGTTTATCCGTTTGAAACACAAATTTTGTGTTCAATGACAGAAAAAAACTAAGTTCTGCTGTCTTCTCATCTTATTATACAATGAACAACTTAAGGGTTTTGAAATCACCTTTTAATACTGTCTCAAGAATCCACCGGGACAACAATCCTTGAGAGCAAGTAGTGTGAACCGCCGGACAAGTGTCCTAATACCAGAAGTGCATCTAGCACTTTCTAGAAATTACATTGCTAAGTCCACTAAACACTTGAACTGAGTGCGGACACCACGGCTCGGACCGCCCGCAGCGAGGGGTAATTATTTTTGTACGAACGCCGACGATAGTGACAAATGATAGCGATTCGTTACTGGAACACCGGAATTGCTCTAGAAAATATGCGCTGTTTTCACCTGTTTCAAAGTAAATTATGTTAGTTGGTATGCTTTTGTTTTATTAGCGAGGTAAGTAGCTATCTAGCTGATTTATTGTATTTTACGATGTCTGTGGGCATTTAATGTTTGAAACTGGTTTTATTGCTGGACCTATTCGCACTGAAGCAGACAATTCAAGTAAGTAATCACAGATAGTTTGGGTAATGCCTTCTTGGTGAAATGTTTGTACCAATAAACGTTTTTCTATTTCTATTTCTATTTTTCTAAAATGCTTAAAGACGTCCAATTTTTTTCCTTTTCCAATCCTTTGATGATTCGAAACTGGTCACAAATCATAAAAAATATTTATTGGTCTTGGTTTCAAATATCTGAAGGATAAAAAAAAAGCTATCTATTAGCTAATACGACAAGCATTGTACTGTCAAACGGCATTAAATAGTAGGTTGATAATGAATATTTTTTACAAAATATTCAAACCCAGCAAAATGAGGTGAACAAAATTAGTTGTCGTTATCAAGCTGTGGCGTGACAAGGGAGATATCCATTTAAATTTTTAACAACTTTACATTAGTTCGGTCACATTTTTAGTGATAAAATTTCCTAGAAAGTTATTTTAATAACTTGTTTTAAATATATAACAGATACCGGCTTAGTTTGAAAAGTTGCTAAAATTAATTTATTTCAAACCTAAAAGCGTCTTCCTGGAAAATGAAAAAGTTGTTTTGGCGTTACGTTTTTGTTATTCTTACTTCGTTATTTTCCATTTTAGTAGCCATTGTTTCCAGGTAAGAATAACAAGACCAAGTAATTCTCAATTAATTAGTGTACAAAATGAAAGGCCACAAAGAGTAAGTTGAATCAGATATAAATAATGTTATTAAATGCGAAGGTTTTGTAACAAGACGCTTTTAAATAATTGAGTCTTGGGTTTATTCCGAAGGCCTAAGGGCGGCTTGGTTACGAAACTTTTCAATATTATAGTTGGATGTTTTTGTTAAGTATTCACTTAAAATGTATTGATTGTTAAATCATGTATGTTGTATTTTAAAGTACAATTATTGGGTGTATGTGAGGAGTATGTTAATGCTGTTTGTTTTACCTTTAAATTGAAACTACTTACTGTCTTGACAGAATCTGGTTGAAGGTTGCTTGGAAGAGAGAGCTCCTAAATGGTAGAGTCACTTTGTTCATTCAGATTTTTTGATTTTCTGTATTGACGTGTTATAAATGCTTGTTATAAGTTTAATATTTAATATTTTTTTAAATATTTTTATTTGACCGCCAGCAGGCTGTACAGGGGGGCTAAAACGGTAACATTTAGATGATTCATATTATGAAACATCTAACTGACGTTTCATCCAGGCCGCGGTCCGTTTCGAGTCAAAAGCGAGTAATAGCGCGCTGACGTCGCTCACGTTCATACAATTTATCAATTCGGGATGCGTGTGAGCGCGCTGTTACTCACTTTTGACTCGAAACGGACCGCGGTCTAGATGAAACGTCAGTTAGATGATTCATAATATGAAATGCTAAAATGTTGCTGTTTTAGCCCCCCAGGTATCGGTTACCGGCATGAAACTCAAATCGAGAACTGGCCATGTTGGTGTAGGAATTCCACAAGGATCTTCTCTTGGGAACACCTTATTTTTGTTGTTTGTTAACGACCTCCCATCTTGCATAACGACAGGCCTATCAGTGTTGTTCGTTGTAATTATGACAAACTAGCTGCAAAAATTGAAGACACGTCTGACCAACTGCGAAAGTGGTTCTCAACGAATGGCTTGATATTGAATGTTGGTAAGTCTAATTTAATCATATTTTCAGGGCGACCAGTTAGTCTACCTTCGTGTCTGGCGGAATGTAGTCCGATGCCAATTCGCAAGGAAAGTACCCAGATCTTTATACACCACATGTTATAATTAATAAATGAATATGAATATGAATAAGTAAATTGCTCGGCTTCACGTTTGACTCTAATCTGAATTGGAAGTGTCATGTTGATCAATTGTGCAATAGACTGAGTAGTGCAATTTTTGCGATGCGTAAATTGAAACCCCTAGTGACAGTCGATGCATTGAGAAAAGTCTACTTTGCACATTTTCACTCCATCATGTCGTACGGTACTCTCGTTTGGGGAAACTCCACAGATGCTGGCAGAGTACTGATATTGCAAAAACGAGCAGTCCGTACGCTTGCTGGGGTGAAACCCAGACACTCGTGCAGGGATTTATTTAAAACGCATTGCATTATGACCCACTACTCAGTCTATTTATTTGAAGTATTGTTGTTTGTGAGGTCAAATCTATCAACATTCCCACGGATGGACGTTGACGGCAAACGTAAACACGTGGCAGGCCGCCTAAGAGCAGTCCCTCGTCGCATGGCACTGTCTGAAAAAAACCCGCGTGTCATAGGCCCAACGTATTATGAGCGACTTCCTATTGAGCTTAAAAACGAACCGTCTGACGAAGCATTTCGGCGCCGACTGAGAAACCTTTTACTTGATAATCCTCTTTATTCTATAAATGAATTTATGAATATGACCTCGAACCCACCTCATTAGACGTATTCTGGATTATTATTATTATTATTTGACCGATGACATTTGTACGTAATTAATTATTGTTTTTTATATGAATTTTGTTTTTGTTTATTTTAATTATTTTGACATTTTTAGGTACCCTATTACCTAGCTGTTATATTTATTGTGATTGTTTCTTTTATTTTTTTATTGATTTATTTATTTTATTATTTATTTTCTTTATTGGGGAAACAAACAGCCTTAAATAACACATGGGTTTAACTTAAATTAGCGAATACATTGGCATTTAAAGTTTCCACTGCTAATTATTACATTTTAAGTTGTTAAAAAGAAACAAAATCAAAAGGTTCAGGTGAAAAAATAAACTAATGATTTGACAACATTGTAAATTATTATTTTCTGACATGATTTATTTTGATTTATTTTGTTTTTTTATTGTATTGACGATCTCAAACTGGACATTCATGTATTTTAAATGTTATGAAACGCATCAATGTATTTTGAGAAATAAATGATCTTTCTATCTATCTATCTAAGCTTACATGGATGAATGTTTATTTACATGGATAAATTTTTTATACTTTTCTTTAAAACAATGGTAAAGTCACCCAAATTGTACATTTTCATGTTGTTCTGTAATGGTTGACTGCACTTTTATGTCGTCCTTGGTGTGCAATCAATGATATATCTATGTATCTATGGCTCTGTAGGATCTGGAGGACAAAATTGTACCTACAATGGTTTGCCAGGTCTTTGCAGGAAAAACTACTTCTGAAGCCGGTGGTCGTTATGTTAGGTACAGTCAGCGGCACGTCCAGTTTTTAATTTTGCTTTTCAAAGTGTCAATTCTTTGACAGGGGTGCATGAGCATAAATGGATTGCATAAACCCGGATATTCAGTTTATTAATCGATAATATATTATTTTATATTTTTGTATTCATATTTAGTTTTGTCTTCAATCCAAAAGTACTTTTAAAAAATGATATGAATGAATAATACTTATTAATAAAGACATTAAATGTTTTGATTCACAAGACTCTAAATGTGAGAGGGCCTCAACTTTAACATGCAAGTACAAACAGTGACCATCAATTATTAGAGATAACTTATTCTGCGGCAATGTATCCGCGGCCGCCGCAGTGAACAAACTAACTAGGGTTGCTTAACAGGCAATAAACGCTACCGTTGAATCATAATATGATCCATATTTTTTATGATTCAGATCTGTTTCATATCTGAAACAGATATGATTAAGATCTGTTTCTTATCTGAATCAAAATATGATTCATATTTAATATGAATCATATTATGTTCATATTGATACACTTAATAAGTTGCCGTTTTAGGATAAAAAATGAATCATATGATTCAGATATGAAATATCGAATGTCGCCTTTTTATACCCCTAAATCGTCGGTCCACCTTGTAGAGGGCCTGCCCACGGAACGTCGTCCGTCATCCTATCTCATACAAAAGAAAATAATGTAAGTTTAGTTTTAGCAAAAAGTGCAGCCCTAAGCTTTTATTTAATTTTGTAGTTGCGTTTACAAAGTTTCCCCACTGCTAACTTCGTCTGTGTTATTAACTAAATCTAACTCGTAAATAGAGTTTCGTGCATGTTCTGAATGTTGCGTTCACTTCCAATGCTTATTCAACAATAATATTGATATCTTGCCTAGTGTATGTATACACAGATTACATAGTCTTTTCCCGCCAATTTTAAAAACAGTTTGCCTATAAATATTTAGTAGCTATAATCAAGTCAAAAATTAAATGGAAAGAATACAATAGTTTAGACGTAATATTGAAAAAACATTGCAAAAATGCGTAACTTTGTGATCTGTTTCGATCGCCTGAAGTTTATAAAATCATGTAACTGAATGCGATTTTAAAAAGATTCAATCCTCAACTCATGTATGTTGTTTTTTTCAAAATTAAGAACAATGTTGTTTATGTGTCAGGTGTTAAAAACACCTTAGATACGGCCTACCGGGCTTTAAACGGTAATATGAAACAGTTGCATCTGTTCTGTTTTATTCAGCAATCAGACAGTGAGCTGCGGGTCAGTAATCGACCCAGTAAACTTAATCACCAGCGGTATCATGAGCGAAGGGGGGGGGGGGGGGAGAGGGGGTTTGATGGTGGTCGAGGTCTCTGCCCACTAGTGGCTTCATTTCATTCAGCACGAGCGAAAGGGAGTCCAAGTGTGTAGGTGTATTTCAAGGATTCTGGTTGATATTTTTGGATAGATTGCTCTAGAGAGGAGTGCGTATTTGATTATAAAAAATAAAATATATCCTTGATTATTAGTCCACACAGCACCACCTAGGTTAGGACCTACTAACTCACCAAAGCTTGTATTATGAGAACTAGCTATAAATTTAACTAAAAACTATATATTTCTATGAATTCATACAAAATAATACAAACAGACATGCACATATTAGACTTCTATTCAAATTGTTTTTGTGCCAATGTTCAGATACTTATTTTTTTGTACTAAGATGGACTTTTAAGCGTATGTTCACTTTAGTCATATTTCAATATCTACAAATATGAGGATGGAGCCGTTCAGTCAGTTACGTTTTCAAGGAATATATACTTGTACTTAACCATTACCTCAAATCAGTAATGAATTGAATTTTTCAATAAAAGCAAACCTTTCTGTTTAAAACCAAGCATGATAGTTCAACATCCCAAATAACCCAAAAAGATAGTAACCCTACTACCCTCGTCTGACATCCAGGCATTTTGGAAACATAAAAATTCGCACCTCCCGCCGATTCCAATATAGATTCGCCGAAATACGTTCGATAGCTGACGGCGGGCCGCGTCATAAATTTGTACTCGCGCCTCTGTTGTAGCATTTCGCCACAGTATAATCTTACAGTAAGCTATCTACATACAAACGTGCCACTCTCGGTTTGAATGTGTGCGTGGGCGTCGCGCGCCGTGTCGCGATATCACACACACGCGAATTCACGCACACGCTAGCATAAAATAGGGAGGCATATGAAGGCGGCAGTCCGGACGGGCTGTACCGCGTGTCTGTGTGCACGCTAGGCTAATAACTCGGCGAGCGGCCTTAGATAGCCTACTGTATGGTTTATACTGTGCCTCTGTTGTAGCATTTCGCTCAATGATTTACGTCCATCAACATTTTTGTACTTGTGCAGAAGGTTAATAGGTTTATTTTGTAGGACGGAGATAAATGGAAATGTTTCTGGGCGTGAATATGGATTTCTGGGGGAAAGCGAAACAGACAGATGAGGATCACACAATTTACAACTTTTGGTAAAACTGAAAGAATGAAAGTTGCGGACTGTTTTGTATTCTAGTAGTCTTTTGACTGATCCATTGGTAACATGGATGAACTTGCTGTCTATAGTGTTGCAGGTATTTTTCGATTCCCAGGACGCTTTAGGGCCGGCGCCCACTATCGGCATCGGCACGCTTCAGGATTTTAAGGTGGCAAATAGCAATATACTTTAACATTATGGCAATAAAGTAGAAATTTCCGTGATGTGTTCTCGCAATAACAAAAATACCGCTTGAGGCTGCTGTTTCGGCATTTTCTACTTTATTGCCATTATGTTAGAGTATATTACTATTTGCCACCTTAAAGTCCTGAAGCGTGCCGATGCCGATAGTGGGCGCCGGGCCTTTGCTGTTGCGTTCAGTATGTGTCTGGGTCTGGGTGCTTTTTCTTAATATACCAAAGCTCCGGAGCGAAAAGAGTAGAGCAATGCTATTTAATAATCCATGCATTTTCCGTGTGTTGTCTTTGGATTGACTTTTAATATTCATCTAGAGACAAAACCACGTGAAGCTCTGTAGCAGACCCACCCAAAGCTTTGTATGTTTAATACACAAGGAGACTTAGTATATGATATGTATAGTGTGATATGTATATATTTATTTTTATTTATTTATTTATAAAAATCTTAAACTACCATTAAAAGTCCCAAAATTATGAAGTTTTTCAGAGAAATTATATAATTTACCATTGCAGTATAATATTAAACCTAAAAAAATCAACCAAACTCGTTCATTTAAAACCAAACTTCTCAGATATCGTTAAGATATAGATCGTGAATGACGTCACGCCTCGCCCGAGGCGTTCAGTTATGTGTGTTCAGGACAAGTATTGAATTATTCACACAACCCGCACTCCAGCTCCGCCCTATATAGACCGCTATTTGAAGCCAATCGGGTACTCTATGAAGGGTGTTAGCTTCATCAGAACACTAATGAGGGAACGTAAATATGCCTAGCTTATTTTAACACATGATACATACCTACTCAGAGCTATTCTACAGTCACGTCTAAAATCCATCCATTTGGGATCTAAAAATTTGAGAAAGTGACTTCATGGATAAGCTTTTGGCTGACATTGGGCTTTGACCGGGTGGGATAGGCTGGGAGGGGAGGCCGTTGCCCTGCAATGGGACGAAATGGTTAAGATTAAGATTGGACCGTGACTTTGTCATATAGAATGCCAAAATGAGGCGGTTACCTCCAAGAACTGGCTTTTATTGCAGTTTTTGTAACCTTTAGTGATTGACTATCATCTTAAAAGTAAGCTCTGTGAAGTTCTCCTGAAGTGTCAGGTCTACCCTGGCTTTAAACCGGGCGTTGACAAGTTAGCCAGTGAATAAGTCAGGACTTCTCCTTTTCAAGGAAGATAGCGTGAAATCCTAATGGATAATTAAGTCCATGTCAGTACTAAACTTGCAAGCATTATGAATTCCTGTAATAACTCCTTTGTTATAGTTCACTCAGTGTAATAAAGTATAGTTTATCTCAACTATCTTGTCGCGGCCTAAATCACAGGTGAGCGAGCAAACGGCGAGTAACAGCTGTTCAGTGGAGCAGGTGTTCCAAATTCGGCTGCTTGAGCTCACGACGAGGTGTTCGGTGTTAGGGAAACTGGTTCTGTGATCAAATTCACCCTATAATATTTAAACTAGTTTGCAGTGTAAGAAAAGTGTTAATAACTTTTACAAATAACTATCTCAACTCTCTGGTTCCTGCAGAAAATCCTCTCCCGGAAGTTGTCTGGAAGAGATCGCTTTGTAACGGTAAGACCTCCTGAATCGTACTAAGGAATGTCCTTTCACCGTTACTTTGTAAAATGAATTTTTGTGCAATAAAATATTGCTTATCTTATTTTAACTATTTAGAAATTTTGCGCCAAAGCCGCGGATTTGATTCCCAACCAGGGTAGCCAGTGAGAACCTTGTTCTCGACCGCTTAACGTGTCTTATGAAGCATGGAGGTGTCCAAAACTGCATCACTATGTTTCGGTCGGAGTCGTTACACATCCTATATATGCAGATTTAGCGTTTTTGTACCTTTTTAAATGGGTTCGCGTTTGACCCCAGTCTCATCTGAGGCAGAAAGTGGAACACGCTTACCCAGAAAATGCCTATTCACTCTTGTCTTGAAGACTCCAAGGTTGTATGTTTCCGGCAACACAAACGCAGGGAGAGCGTTCCACTCCCTAGCCTAGAAAGAAAGCAAAACCTGAAATTGTTGCTCATCCACTATCGCCACTAAGCCACGTTCTTATCCTCATTTTTAAAACGTTTACTTCCCTGAAAGCCAATATTCGTGAGTACCTAAATAAATTTCTTCCAGTGGTAGCTATATCATAACGTTTGCTTTACGACACCAAAACTGCACATCTGGCGGCAAAGAATACAGTGTGCCACCCCCACCCCCACCTAGTCGAGACTATTCCCTCCCGGAGTTCTAGTTGAATTTAAAGATACAGAAAGGCGGTATGGTACAATAATATTCGTTTTAGCTGCTGTGTTTTTTCAGTAAATAACGTAATTGAAAATCCATTGTTATGAATCACAAGTGACTCATGGGACAGAAAATGTCTTAAGCTTTTAAGTTTAGTGTGTTAGTAAACATTGAGTTTGAGGGTACATTATCCTTTTGGTTACAGATAAAAATAAATAGGATGTGTTATGAATAACCACAAGATTTAGTGTACCTCTTTTTTGAATTGTTGATACTTTACTCCACCTATTGGGAAGCAGTCGTGTGGTCTTGATTTGAGGTTGAGGAAGTGTACAGCCACTGTATACCTTAGTATACAGTGGCTGTACACTGACCTGTAGACCTTATATTTAATTTTTGTACAAGGCCATTAAGTACAATAATACTGTTACAACTCAGCTTGCTAATTTCAGCTTTAAGATCTGCACAAACATCTTTTCACCGCTGAAAGAAACGCTTTCACCTAAGGTTATTTCCTGTTAAGACAATGTAAGTTATCAATTAGATGAACAAAGAAAAGATATTTCTTACATTTCCTAATCCGAAACCATTCTGTGTATCTCTATTCTTTGCCTCGCACTCGTATCTCGTTGCCAATGCGTGGCACAAAGCTCGGCGTTTATTTGCCGACAAACAAACGGTTAGCGGGACGAACATAAAACATTATAAAACACTACACTCCGTAAAAACTTCACAATAGTTTGTGTCAAGCTTCCCAGGACACAATCCGCTGTTAAAAATTCATAAGAGGAGTCTGTTTTTCATGTTCTTTTTTCTGTTTTAAAAGGCTTTGTTGGCTGATTTTTGTATCATTACAGGCATGACAATTATCACGCTTGGTATTTCCCTTTGGGTTTATTTTATGTATAATAAATATAATTATTGATATGAATAGTTTTTTACTGGATGTGTATATCGTTTTGAAATAAATATGTATGCTCATTAACGAGGTGGTTTATACAATCCTCTAAATAAATAAATAAATCCACTACCTGGAGGTTTCAAGCGATAAAACCACTGAAATTGTACATGTATATTATGTACAGTGGATCGGCAACGACAAACATGGGATGGGTGACCACCCCGACCGAAATTTTGTGATTTGTTTTTCGTTTATTTCCGTGTTTCGAAAGGCAAGTTAAGCAGTTCGTCCCGGCTGACGTGGCTAGATGTCAGTCATTAGGCCTTAGGGCGGCTTGATAATCTGATATTAAGGTTGCTCACTAACCTTACAACCCATTAACAATCCGCACTCATCCCGCGTGTTGGAGTATGGCTCGCGCTACCTCATAGTTGAGATGAAACTTGTGCCCAGTAGTGTAACGTACCTATATAATAAGCCAACGTATTATCATGCTATCCAGTCCCTGCCTTTTTCTTCCCACTTTCATCAAAACTGATTCAGTAAAATTTCCGTTTGTCATTTGAGTTTGACCTCAAATGTAAATTGACACTGACTTGACACTAGAATAGGACAAAGAGTGAAACTAACCTCGGGAGTATTTATAACTGTCTCCGCCCTGTTGCGCTCCGAGCATTTGTTACTGTAATGGCTCGTTCCGTGCTGCATGTACGGCGATGCATGCAGCGAATGAGAATGAGGTACGTTGGGCGACTTAGCGTGTAAAATATTAGGAGCTTCATAGCTGTAGTACCTCTGTTCGCCGATCTACACAATCCAATCTGCAAATGGAAGATGAATGAAACATTTTGACACGATTTCCATATCCCATAAAACATAACACACGCGATTATATTCCAAATTGGGTAGTTAGACACACTGACTGATGCTGTCATGATTAGACTTAACTCAGAAGCTCTTTTTTGATTTAATCTTGCTCACACTTTCTGTTTCGAATTGAGACCCAAAAAGGTAAAGCTAACGGGTAAGGTTAGCTTTGCCACGTTGGTTTTATATCTTTTCACGGGTGCTCGGAATTTCATCATTATTTTAGATCACAGGAGGAATAGCCACAAATTGTGTTTTACACACACAGGCTGTTCTGGCCAGATTTAAACCTGGGATTACAAAGACTCTTAGCTAAAGTGGTTAAAGCCAGCCCACGATACTCTGACCTACGAGTATGATGGTAAAAAATTGAGAAATCTGAAGCTCAAAACTCAGAGTTTCTATTAAATAAACCAAAAGTTCAACTATGCTCTAAAATATGCTCAGATTCCTCGAATGAACTCACTCGTCGAGGCGCTAAGCCCTGATTATGGGCGTAAACGTATTTAGCATATTATTGTTAGATAAATTGAGCAAGTGTGGGAACATTCACCCGTCGAACTTACAATGAGAAATAGCACTAATACGCTAATCTTTGATACGCCACAATTTGAGCACGTAGGCTTGGATAACAACGCTAGAAGGAGTTCCGTGGAACTTATGATAATTTTCAAACAAGAACTGAAGGGAACTTGGTTTCCCACATACCGTTATTTGTAACCTTTCAGCACGCTCAGCCACCTTGCAGTACAACTTGAGAGACCACCCTAGACCGATGTCCATTCCCCCTCGGGGCGCCCTATGGCACTTAATTTAAAAATTGGAGAGCCCTAATTGCTCACCCTGTAGTCCAGTAAAACTGTCGATGCTACTGATGACTAAATGGGAGTAGTAAGCAGCAGCAAAAACTGCAGGCCAAAGGTCTAGTCTTTCTGTTTTAAATAAAGTGTTTGTTGCTTCGTTTGCTGTACATATCACAACTGATGAAATTAACCTTGAGAGCAGGGTGGGCTTGAGAAGTACCGATGTAGTTTCGAATTATATTAAAAGTGATCAAATGTGAGCTGCGACCACTTCTCCCCGTTGAACGCCGTGGCGTCAAGAGCAGGTATTCCTTATTACTCTAAAATTTTCTTCAGTCTTAAAGGCAAGTGACGCTTTTGGTTGACTGAACACATGTTTTGTACGTGTTTTAGAAGTTGTAAGTGACATATTTTGATACTTCAAATTACTTTTTCAGAGTACGTTGTAGGTTCTAATTAAAGCGTAACCAAACAGTTTCAATAATTTATTTCCCGAGTAATGGCAGCACCTACACGGTGCTAATGCGCATTGTCTCCGAGTAGGTACATGCTCTGAACACGATTGTGACGTAAGCCGCTTAGCGTGGGAGATACAATGTGTCCCGCTATTGTCGACAACCTGCGTGAGTACCTGGGACAAAGAATGGAAACAAATCTGAGCTTCGCGAGTAATCGTATCAGGAGGATTCTGGGTCTTTTCAAATGATGAGATTGGTGTGATGTTGAAGCACTGTAGGTAGGTGGCTGCACCCATGGCGCAGTGGTAGCAGCGGTTCAACAAGGTTTACCGTCGTTAAGCAACATACGGTAGCGGGAATAACTTTATGTCGCGTTTTTTTTAGTGCCAAAACCATACAAAGCTCTTGAGATAGCGCGTGACATAATTTTATCGTGGTGCGTATCATAGGGCAGCTGGTCAGTTAACGGTATTGGTGACCCAATTTAGTGACGTATTTTTCGGGTATCTTCGTGCTTCGGAAAGCACGTTAAGCTGTTGGTCCCGGGTAACGTCTCTAGATGTCCATCGTAAAGCCTCTGAACGGCTTGATAATATCTGTCAACAAAGATTTTTAACTAGTTTTAGACCTTTCCTACAAGGCTGCGTGTTGGAGTATGGCTCGTACCAATTCATAGTTGGGGTGGGTGTGCCCAGGAGTGGAACGTATGAATGATGTTGTTAATAGTAGTCAGACTACGCATGGATGGTTGTTCCTTTAAAACTGATTCCCAAACTTGCGCGTAGGTCAAATGACAGCCATAACGAAATCGCTTGCAAGCTTTCTAGCCCCGCCTTCCGCTTCCGCCGCATAACTCTATGTCTGATATTTCTTCAGGTGTAACATAACATTTTATAGGCTTCTTTTATTGATCCAAAAAAAAGGTATTAATGACCAGTGGTATTATTAATAGTTGAGAAAATCTGGAATTCGATTCTCGCACTTACGAACTGGTTTCATGGCTGAGATACTTAGCACACTGAAATCTCGCTAGGCTTGAAACGCTGAATTGAACTACAGATGAGATTGCCACGTAATCAGCTTTGCTTGGGAACAACAACGTGCCCTGTCGTGTATTGTGAGGAATACTTACCGTAGTACACTTCTGTATATGAGAAGAGCTGGTGAGCACACGACATACTTTCTTCGCATATAACGGTGGATGACTCCGGTTTTTTGGAAGGAGATCCTGTTTGTCAGAATTACTTATGATGTAACATGGTACAAGAAGTCCAGTGACAGCAGGCACCACCATCCCCATTTTATGGACATTATTTGCTAACTAAGCAAATGAATACCTGTACTATGGGATACAAGACAACGGATAAACATACTCAAATACTTTTTTATGTAAATATATACTTAACATACATATGATTAAGAAACACTCAGACCAGTACAAACAAACATGTTCATGCACATAAATGTTTGTCATGTGCGGGGATCGAACCCGCGACCACTGGTGTAAAAGCCCCCTTCTAAAATTTGGTGTAATACATCAAATTGGTCGTCAAATAAAAAGTCAATCAAATCAAATTGTGGCTAAGCAAATAAACGTAGAATTTCGTGAAGGTAATGGTCTTGAGATTTATCATTTGAATTCCATTATGAATACTTTAATAATATTTCAGAAAAAAAATAGTATCGTAGAATTATTCGATTTTTGGTCGGTTACTGGTCAGAACAATCACTCACAATGCAATATACGTGGCTTTAGGTGTCACCTGAGGCAAAATTTTCTTCTTAATTGTATTCCTATCTTCTAAATCGAAAGTGTGCGTGTTGAGTGCGGATTCTGTACGGTTTGTTGACTACTAGGCAGGTTCGCACACACTCTTGAGCATAATTAGTCGCTTTCCAATTGTAAACACACTGCGAACCGTTTGTTTATCTACGGGGTGTCCTTAATGAGGAAGGTACATGTTACCGTGAACTAACACCAATGACGAGGTGAGGATTAATATTTTGAGTATGAAAACGCAATCTTATTGAAACCCCGGAGGTGCCCGTGGCGCAGTAGTGACGACAGTGATCGGCGACGATCGCTGGTATGAAGCAAGACACGCCGGGCCGGAAATAGAATGGGTGATTCTCGAAATTTAGTGATGTGTATTTCGGGCATCTTCGTGCTTCAGAAGGCAGGTTAAGTAGTTGGTTCCGGTTGACGTCGCCAGATGTCAGTCGTTAAGTCTAGTCAGAGGCCTTTGGGCGGCTTTGATAACATCTGCCATTAAGGTTGCTCACTAACCTCACACCCCTCCAACAATCCGCACTGAGCTCGCGTGTTGGAGTATGGCTCATTTCACCTCATAGTTGAGGTGATGCCTGTGCCCAGCAGTGGGACGTATATAAGCCGTTTATGTTATCGAAATCATTAAGTTAAGTATAGTTGGTAAAGAATGGTTTTGGGAAAGTTTATTCCTGTTAGTCTACACTCACTCTGTTGTGACGTCTCGTGTCTGGTAATAGGTGACCATTTTTTATTATTGTTTTAGCATTTTCCATGCAGTAGCTTTAGTAAAGATCTGAAAACCAGAAAAAGACATTTAGTCATGTTGGCATCAGGCAGGACTCGAACCCGCATCTTTCGCAAGCCGGGCGACTGCACTTCCAATTATGCTACCGAGACCAGATTTCACATACATAGTGAAAGTAACATATTTATTATTTTCTATATTCTATATTTATTTTCTGGTTTTCAGATCTTTAGTTTAGATACTGCATGGAAAATGCTAAAACAATAATAAAAAATAGTAATAGCTTTTTCATCTTAATCGGAAGTTAAATATTTGAAATAATATTTCTTCTGAGTGTTAGAGGTGGATGCCTATAACATTGATGAAATCACCCTGGCTCATAGGGTAAAATATACCAGAAAGATTCGGCCGGTCTGTTAGGCCCAGACTCCACCGGAGCTGAGCGGAGATGTGCGGCGTCGAGCTGTGTTTTCAACAACCAATAGAATTGCGTTATTCACACATCTCCGCCTCGCACAGCTTCGGTGGAGACCACTGAGCGGAGATGTGTATTTTTGTATGGCGAGCTGGGTCGAGCTGTGTGAAGCGAGGTCAAGCGGCCTCTGTAAGCGGCGCCACCCTGCCCCCTCCCATCCGCACCCCGCGGTGCCAGCCGGGGTGGCCAACTTAGGGCTTTTACCCCAACTTTAGGGAGTAAATATACATATTACATACATATTATCTTATATATTTTTTCAGGCATCACAAATGTGTCAGAGAAAAACGTGTTCAAAATGGCAACGTCTATCTATAGATAGCCACAGAGTCAGATACATCCGATCTCCTTTATACCACTACCGATATCCGTAAACTTAATTATTAAAATCCACCAGACTACCATGTAAATCCCGATTTAACGGTGTTAATTTGAGTGACCATGAAACTTTGAAGTAATAAAATGATATCATTATTATGCAATAATATAAAACATAAAAAATGAAACAATACTATTTATTATAAAGAACATAACTGAAGAAGGTCCTCTTCAGAGGAATCAGTTTCACCTGCTTGTTTAGTTTGTGTAGAATTTCTGTAGTTCCAATTTTTCGTAACCTACTTACGTTTCGTAATATAAACATATCGAGTTGAAATTCCCCTAAGTTGGCAACATTGCCGCGCAAACACGCAGCTAGGGCTGGCGCCCGTACTTTATAATAAACAGTTGAACGGAATTTCAAGAAATTGTACTCTACACTTTGAAAGATAGATAAAGTACGCAAAAATACTTAATTTTGCATGTATAGCTAGATTTTATTTTTGAGTTGTGACATGTTTGATTGTATATCTTATGAATCGAGTCCCCACTTATCTTTATGCGTTCGTGTTGACCCATTTTTGATTAATTTTAAACGCAATCTAGTCTTTGACAATATTGATAACAAAATTGAAAGTTTGAATTCGAAAAAACTTATGCTCGATGTGGGTGATGTTTATGAAGAAATCAAACAAACCTTATAATCAAATGTTCTTCTTAGGGTTTACAGAACTATCAACTGCACAAGAATAAATGACACCTCTGAAGTAGTTCTCTAAACGTATAATATTAATTTCATTGTTATTGCGTATCCCCGTCGGGTTGTTCATGACAGAAAAAACTTTTTCGCATAAAAGCAAAAGAGTTTTTTCTGTCATGAACAGCAAAACAAAGCTTCTTCAGCAAAACAAACTTCTTTGTTTTGTTAATTAAGAAATAACTATTTGTTTAATAGAATGAGATGTTAATATGACGACTCTCCGGAATTACAGAAAGGAGAAAATAAAGTTTTTACGTTTTATCTGTCTAAATAAAATAAAAGAGTTCTTTATTTTAATACTCCGTACTTTTCTTCCTTGTTATTCAATAAGAACATAAAAGGCGACAACCCTAATCGCATAGCCAGCCAGCACACAGCACACATCTCCGCCTCGCACAGCTTCGGTGGAGTCACCCAAGCTGAAACACATCTCCGCCCCGCACAGCTCCGCACAGCTCCGCACAGCTCCGCACATCTCCGCTTTGGTGGAGTCTGGGCCTTAATGTTGGTCTCGGTAGCATAATTGGAAGTGCAGTCGCCCGGCTTGCGAAAGATGCGGGTTCGAGTCCTGCTTGATGCCAACATGACCAAATGTCTTTTTCTGGTTTTCAGATCTTTAATAGGTGACCAGTTTCTAAATTACACATAACATACTTCACGAATATATCCCAAAAATGGGGTAATCATCCTGATGGTTGCCATCAGGGTGAGCAGAAGATTCAGTCAGTAGTCCACGAGCCTACCGCGGCGTGTCCAGATTCTTCGGGTTTCAGATCGGAGTGTTCCATATTGTTAGACGCAAATTGAAAATAAACATAAAATTCAAAAAGAAAAGCAAGTTTTGAAATAGTTCTATGGAAATTAAATTTGTTCTGCAAGAAATTATAAAGGAACCTTATTTTTTACTTGACTGCCTGCGGGAAACTTCTTGAATGTAAGACTAATGAAACTTAAATTAATCCCAAGTTTCATATATCGTCACCGTCGTGTCAAAATTAAATAACTGACACCTTTGCCGAAATTCAGTTTATGAGATTTTTGAATATAGGAAAGTGTGATCTACATTTCAGTCTTTAGCCGTTGCGATATGTATAATACTCGCTAAGATATCTCCGTTTTAGTAAATCTATTGACCATATATTACAACAAGGTTTGTACTAGAATTTCCGTGGAACAATTGAATAACTGGTAAATAAATTAAATAACTACATAATAAGGGCCACTACAATAAAAACAAAGTCAATAAGATACTTTGTTGAATTCTGCCACAACTCACTCCAAAACATAATTACAAAATTTAGTTGTGGCAAAATTGAATAAATGCGCTTGTTTAATTTTTCATTATAAAAATGATACTTAGCCATAAATTTTGAGATTGATAAGTGTGCTTAGTCAGTTTTTCCTGTTTAAAGCCGTGAATAAAAATCAAGCTAATATCAAGCAAACTAAATAGGTAATCCAAAAACAATAAAATTGTAACATGTTTCTGAATCCAACCTCTGACAATCAACTTCAGATTACACCCAAAACAAATATTAAAATTTGAAAATTAAAATAAATAAAGATAACTGTTCTGCTTCAACATCTAGCTCATTGACGTCAAATTGAGCTGATGGTTCAGGTAAACTTTTACGACGATACGTTGCATGTAGTTCACGATTTTGAAGGCTATATTCAGTAATTGCAGCAGCAGGTGTACTTCTTGTTTGTCGACTAGGCTTGTTTAACCTATCTATGGATAAATATGGGCCGTTATAACCATATCTAAAATCAAAAAAGCCCGGAAATTGTTTTTCAAAACGTAAGCATTTGATTCTCAACCAAGCGTTGTGATTCCTGGCTACGGCGGCGGTTATCGTAACGGCGGAGCAGGGGGTGCTAGGAATCCCCGGGTAAGATTCGGCTGCCACCATCGACGACTCGACCTGGCAACATTTAACTCATGCACACTGAGGCTCGACGCGAACCTCGTGGAGTTGGAAAAATTGGTAAGTTACATTATTACATACCTATTATTGGGTTATATGAAGTCCGAAGAAAGGGGGAGGACTCGATAACCCTGCAATCCGGTAACTTACCACCGAGAGGGCGACCAACAGTCCCTAGGTGGTGTTGGGTTCATCTTCACAAGTCCCCTGTCAGCAACGTGATCACTATCGGAAGTGTTTCGAGCAGAGTAGCGTACCCGATACTCAGAATATCGAAATGACATTCGCTGAATGTCATTCAGGTCTACGCTCCGACCTCCAAACACGACGATGTCGCGGTGGAGGCTATGTATGAGGAGATTTCTGAAGCCATGCATAGCCATAAAACCCACTACAAAGTTGTGAGGGGAGACTTCAATGCGAAGTTGAGGCAACGCTGCGGTGATGAGCTGAGAGTAGGGCAATTTGGATCTGGGCAACGGAACAAAAGGGGCCAGATTACTGCTGGCCGACTTCATGGATAATGAGAACCTCTTTATGATGAACTCTTTCTTCAAGAAGCCCGTAACCCGAAATGGACCTGGATCAGTCCGGACGGTAAGGTCAAAAACGAGATCAATTTTATCACGACGAAGAAACATAATATTCAATGATGTCACTGTGATCAACGCTGTTAAGATAGGAAGCGATCACCGCATGGTCAGAGGCACATTGAATATCGAAGTTTAAGAGAGCGCGACTGATGACATCCACGCTCCGACCTATACCGGCTCACATTCGCAATCCAATCCAACTACAGCGAGGCGTGAGACAAGGAAACGCTATTTCTCTGAAATTGTTCACAGCTGAGATATTTTCATGCTTCTGGACTAGAAAGGATGGGGCATTAACATCAATGGCGAGTACCTAACACACTTGCGATTTGCCGATGATGTAGTTCTTGGAAGACCTGAACATAATGCTCGAAGATCTCGGTAATGCTTCTTAAAGGAGAGAATCTTCGAGCATGTTGGGACACCTGGGACAGGCAGTCCAGTTAGGTTAGTCCAACTTCGAGAAAGAGATCTGTCGTCAAATTCAGCTCGGATGGGCAGCTTTCGGGAACCTCCGGCATATATTCGCATCCGAAATACCTAAATGTCTCAAGACGAAAGTCTTTGACCAGTGTGTGTTGCCAGTAATGACATATGGGAGTGAGACGTGGTCGTTCACTATGGGTCTCATAAGAAGGCTCATGCAAGGTCACCCAGTGAGCAATGAAGAGAGTGATGCTGGGAATTTCCCTGCTTAATCGAATCAGAAATGATGGGATCCGCAGGAGAACTAAGACAACCGACATCGCTCGAAGGATTGCATCTTTGAAGTAGGCGGGATACATAGCGGGGGGAACCGATGGCCGTTGGGGCGGAAAGGTTCTGGAATGGCGACCGCGTACCGGACGACGTTCCGTGGGCAGGGCCTCCACAAGGTGGACCTACGATCTGGTCAAGGTCGCAGGAAGCCGCTGGATGCGGACAGCATAGGACTGATCGTTGTGGAGATCCTTGGGGGAGGTCTGTCCAGCAGTGGGCGTCATTCGGCTGACATGATTACAGGTTTTTTCACCAAAACTGCATAAATAAATGAAATAAAATAAAATGAATACATTAAAATTTAGGTCAGTTAAAGTGAAGCAAAATTAAATAAGCGCTCTCTTTCACTGGAAATATTCATATAAGTTACTTCTTGGGTGTGGCAAAACTTGCTAAGTGACATACAAAAACTTGATAACTGCAACTTAGTTGTAAAAAAAGTGTGTGGCAAAACTAAGTAATTACTTTTTTATTTTTCTATTTAAAACTGTAAAAAGTAACATCATGGCAGACTACTCAAATTATGAAAGTAAACCTGCTGTATAACATATCGAAAGATCCACAGTAAATTTTCTTCACCTTAAAAAGTTATTGCCATTTTTGTGGGAAAAAAACACAAAAACGTGAATATCTCAGAGTTTTGGTTTTGTTAGTTATTTAGTTTTGACACGACGGTGACGATATATTACTTCAATAGAAAGAAAAAAGCAAAAATACTATTTTAAGGACGAAAAAATTTGGCTCCGAAAAAACACCGCGTGTCTACTAGGCTACATTTGCCACGCGACATGTTGCACAACATACAAAGACGCGCAACTGTTCCATCGTCGCCCATAGTACCAAACTACAAGCCACGCATCATGTTGCAAACAAAACGCTTCCCATATAAATAATTAGGGCATTATCACCAACATTCATGAAGATAAGCAATGTATGACTCGTCAATCTTCTTCTCCTTTCGTGTCAATACAATGGCATCAAATAGAACCCAACCAAAACTTGGCGATTATATAGATGATGGGGTGCATGAAAGGAGCCTCCCCGCGGCGCACTCTGGAAACAGCTAGACTCGGTAACGCAGAGTCTAGGCTGGCCAATCCTCTCACCATAATGGAGGCATCAAATTCATTACTTGTCAATAAAAACACAACAAAGAAATTGGATTTAAACTTGGATGGACCGTTGTTAGCAAGGAGCTTGAGAAGTTAAAGCAAACATAAGCTATGTATTATTAACTAAGCGTATTAAAAACAAGCAATATTAATTAACAGTTCTTAATTTGCTAAATGTACTAAATATAACATTTTCTTAATGATTCCACTCTATTATCTACCTAATTATTTCGAAGAGGACATTTTTGATTAATTAAAACTGTAGTCAACTAGAATTTGAAAGCTAATTTTAAATCTTCAATTAATTTGTCATTAGGTGAGACTTAAGACTAATTAGCTTGCTTTTAGAACTAGAATTTTAATATTGAATGTTGTACTAATTAAGGTTCTAAGACATCGGCTATTTCCGTGCTCGGTTACTGTTTGAGCAGTGGACATTAAAATAAAAATAAAATAAAAAAAAATAAAAATAAAAAAAATAAAAATAAAAATAAAAATCGTTTATTTCAGGCTATGCCCATAAAAATGTTAGTATACAAGCGACTTAAACAACTATGTTAGTACAAAAGGAAAAGGAAAAAAGAAATTAATTTAAATACTTGCCACCCTCTGGGGCACCGGGCACACGCACTTGTGCTTGAACCCAGTGGCGCAGCAGGGGGCTGTCCAGCTTGTCACTAAGCACGCTTAGGATGGTGTTGGGGCTCCCGCGTGAGCGGCGCAGCAGTGAGGCGATGCGACGCCTCAGCACGGTGTGAAAGCCGTCGGTATGCGCGTGTGCGAACATCGCCGACGCACTACAGTAACGCGGAAGCCCCACCAGCACCCTGAACGCGTTGTTATATTGTACTCGGAGAGCATTGATGGCCCGCTGCGTGTAGCTGACCCACAGATTGCAGGTGTAGAGGGTTTTGCAGAAAGCTTTAAATAAAGTAATTTTTACCTCTAGACTACACCGTGCGAATCTGCGCGCCAACATGTTACAGCGGACCGCCATTGCCCTCCTCTCCCTTTCGATGTCTCCATCGTCTTTCAAATCCTCGCTGACCACATGGCCGAGGTATTTGAACTCTTTAACTCTACAAAGAGCGACGCCATTAAGCAGCAGAGGTGCCACCACTCCCAGCCTACGTGTCTTGCTTGTGAAAACCAACACCTCACTCTTTTTCACATTGTAGAGGAGACCGTGTTCTTTCACATACTCCTCACACACACCTATGAGCTTCCTGAGTGCGGCTATTGATGGGCTGAGCAGAACCATATCATCAGCATAACTAATACTGTTGATACAGCAGCCATCAATGGAGCACCCCACTCCTGTGTCGCTCAGCTCAACAATCAGCCGGTTCACATACAGGTTGAAGAGCGAAGGAGAAGTTAACCCACCCTGTCTCACTCCACACTCCAACCGGTACTCATCAGAGAGCTCTCCAGCCCATTTGACCTGATTAGTTTGGTGATCATACCAATATTTAAAAATATTGATCATCTCACCAGGCACACCTGTGTCTTTCAATTTACGCCATAAGATATCATACTTCACCAGGTCAAATGCCCTAGAGAGATCGAGGAAGGCTGCATACACTGGCGTGCTCCTATCTGTGTAATACCTGACGGTCTGCTTGAGAGACATAATAGCACATTCTGTCGAAAGTCCTGGCCGGAACCCGAACTGTGCGTCATGTAAATTGAGATGGTCCTTAAGCTGCCTCTCAAGCAGGCCGTCAAGCAACTTAGCTGTGGTTGTAGCTAATGATATCGGGCGGTAGTTGCATTTGTCTGAAATATCTCCAGTCTTGTTCTTTATTATAGGCACTACCACCGTCTTCATCAACTCCTTTGGTAAGTAGGAATGCCTAATACAGAGCGTAAACAACAGTCCCAACAGCCTTGGGAGGTGTGGTCCCGCATGCTGAAAATGTTCAATGCTGAGGCCGTCGTGTCCGGGTGACTTTCCTCGCGTCATGGTTTTTATAATTAAAGCGATTTGTTTTGCTGTTATACGGTCAGGCACCGCAGACACGGAGACCCCCACATCACTGGCTCGCACACCTTTTAGCGGAGACTCCACTTGAAAGTGACACCTAAACATATTAGCTATGTCTTTTGGTTCACTATTACCGCTGACACTCACCGGGATGCTAGGTTTGGGGCTTAACTTTCTTGTTTGTTTCCAAAATCCTTTGAAATCTTTATTCTTATGTTTGGTAGCTAAAATATTCATTTTTATTAATTCTTGGTTGTTCTGACAATAACGTAGTTTGCTTTTAAATGTTTTTCTAGATTCACACATTTCTTTAAACACATTACCACAGTTGGGTCGACCATACCACACCCAGGTTAAAAACTTTTGCCTAGCATCCCTGTGAGCGCCGCGAACATATTTGTTCCATCCGACAATAGGTCGACCGCGGTGCAGTCTGCCGCTACCCTGACGATTGACATAACTCTCAACAGCAGCATCCTGCAACGCCGTCACCAAATCATCATAAAGCGCGTCTATCGCTGCCAGGTGAACATAGCCATTATTACTACACATAATATCACAACATTGATGGAATTCAAGGGGGAAGTCAATTTCTCTTAGTTTATCGTTACAACATTTGGTATAAGTATTTATTTGGCTTAAATCCCTGTCTCCCCAAAGAACCTTATTTGTTTTGGCAAGCGGCGGTTTAATGGATTGACAAACTGATTTTAGGTTACACTGAATCTCTACTGGATAGTGATCAGACCAATAAATGTCATAGCATACCTTTACTGAAGACACCGTTAATAATGCAGCCTCAGTAACAACACAGTGGTCAAGCCAACTGCGACTACCATGCGCTTCACTTACAAAAGTATAGGTATTGGAATTCAAGCCCAACATCTGTAGGTCCACACACGTCCAGTTCTGTTCATTACAAAAATTATGGAGTTCATTGCCAAACAATTCCCCGGGTTGAGCGTTGTAATCGCCCATAATGTACACAGTTTCAATATTATTACTCTCAACTATCGACGCAATTTCACCTAAACATTGAACAAATTCCACTAGATTTTCTGATGAGTTGGTAGGCATATAAATCGAGAAAACCAGTATTAACCTATCCGACACACACACTTTAATTGCACAAATTCGATTACTTTCACACGGAATGACAGTCACAGAACTAAACTTGTTGGTTCGCCATAGAAAAGCCACTCCGCCGTACGGCCGTCCGCGCAGTACTCCGCTTGTTAGGTCTACCGCAGACTTGCCGCAGAATCCGAAGTCGCTGCTAACATTACCGAGTTCAGGTATCTCATTCGGCAGAAGCCAGGTCTCTTGCAGTGCAATAATATCAGCAGTTTGGCAAAGCATTCTTACACAGTCTGAGGATCTTTTAAAAGACTTACAGTTAAAAGTGATGAATGTTAAACTTTCATTGTTTGGTGTACTTCCCATTTAGATTATAGTTTACTGCACCATTATCAGATTTCTTACGTCTGTCTGAAATTCTATTGCCGAACTCAACGAAACGGCGAAAAGTTATTCCGCTAGGCCATATGCTTTTGTCCAAAAAATGACTCAACTTCTCTTTAGGAACATACATTTTATAAGAGTCATATTCTCTCTGCTGCTTAGGCTCGATCTTCTGCAACGTGACTTCAGCGTCTGTCCTACTCTTTAAATAGGATACTATCTGACTTTCGCTAGTTTCCTTGTGCACGTTATTTATAAAGAGAGGGACACTGACACTAGCAGCCTTAAAACCACTGACACTCTCATTGCACGTCCCTTTATCACTTATAAATCGATTTCTGTACCGATACTTATTTCTTTGGACAACATGCCATCCCTCGTCTGTGTCCGGCCTAACAGAAGCGCTCTGCGATTGTGGCAGTCGAGTCAGCTGGTTGTTCTCTGTCGTTGCGTCCTTAAGTACCGAGATATTAGTCACCGGGACGGTAGGTGTTTGCACCGCTATCGCGGTAGGCACCTCCGGGCTCGTAACATTGGAGATGTGCGCGACAGATAGATCGTCACAAAACGGCGGCGCGCATGAGTCCGAGAGAGACGGCGAGCGCTGCGGCGCCCGCGCACACTGTTGTTGTGAAGGAGGTAGCTTCTCAACACTGACAGGATGGTTATAATTATTATTCCTTAACGGTTCCTGTAAAATATGCATAAATCCAGTAGGCCCACTTTCATTAAACAGGGTGGCCGGGGAGATGAATTTCAAAGCTAAAAAGGTGCCGTGTATCGAAGGGTATCCAAATCACCGCCTACAATAACAGTGTAACAAAGTATGAAAATGGGGACCTGCTACAGTTATTTCAAATAGTTAAATACAGTCTAATGACACCTAAAATACACTTACTTAATGAAGACAACAATTGTTATAATAGATCATCGTGTAATTATAAACAGTGTTAGTTGTTAGCGACTTCATCTGTTGTTATATTAAGCTTTGGCCACTTTATATAAATTTTAAGTACGGCATATCTTTTTATAAGAGCTGAGTAACTTCAGAAATTATCTAACCATTGGCGTTGGCATCATAATATGATGCCAATACCGAAAAATATTATTTTTCGGTAAAGGCCTCTCTGCCTTTCCTCTATTTCAGTTTGCCCTGAGTCCTTTCTGGCGATTTTTTTAAAAAGGAGATGAAAACTCTTAAAAGCAAATTAGCTCATGCGGGAACAAAGAAAACTACATAGTGGACCTCACCAAAGCAGTACCAACAACTCAGTACTCAACAGCACACCAAGGCGCAGATGGCACCTGGAATTGTAAAAAGCTTTATTTAAAATCCGTCCGGTAGTTTTCACTGCTAGAGAGTTTTAAAAGAATGAACAAAAATACTAATAATGTCACCCCAAATACCAATTTTACTGTTTCATTAAATCAGAGTACTTTAATTTTCAATGTCATTTCACAGTCGAGCTGAAATGAATTACATTGTCAAATTACAACGCGTCCAATTGTAAAATTAAATTTAAATAATAAAAGGTGTAATTCGGTAGGTATCCGAGTGCGATGATTGAGCTCGGCCCAGGGGAAATAACGCGGTTCGGAGCGCGAATCGGTTTGCCGAGCTCCTTGCAACGTGGTCCTTCGAGCCGGATAGTCATCCGGCTCAAGCCGGATCTTGTTTGTAATATGCAGTGCATTCAACTAGAAGGATCACTTGCGATTTGTCAGAGCAAGGTTACACACTTAATATTTTATCAGTTCAAGAAAACGAAAACTTTGCGATCCGTTGTTTGATTCGCATATAGCTAAGTACAGTATTTAAATATGTTAACATTTAATAAGAAAGAAAGAAAGAAAGTAAAAATTCATGTCTTTATTAATTTAATTTTGTTCGGTTTTAGACTTGACTATATGTAAGTACTCCGTAACAGGTATATTGGAATAAAGTCATTTTTGACATTCATTTTGTTCAGTCAAAAATGAATTCTGAATGATTGTTTAACGCAGGGACTAATGATATTGATTTATTTTTTCGTCAATCCGTTGTAAATGCTGACCAATTGAATTTGATGGTGTAAGTCGCTTGCATCATTCTTGACTCCTGATAATGGATTATGTGAAATGGTGCCTAAAACAATAACAGTTTATAATTTCGCTGTAATCATTCATGTAAGTCACGAAATGGCTTAGAGCTAAGTATCAATATTCTGTAGCACATAAATACGTAGCAAACAGCTATGTTCCCTCAGCACTACAGACTACGCCGTAGCCCGTAGCACTGCTACGAGCACACGTTGGGTGTAAGCACTAATAATGCAGATCCCGCTGTCTCGGGGGCCCAAATGGATTCTGCACTAATTGCAATAGGGATCATTGTGCCTTAGCATATCTAATAGCGTCTCCTTGGCTGAGTGGTTGAGCGAAAAGCATGTTACATATCTTTCAACCAACAGTCCGGGTTCGTAATTTTAAATTCGCACCTGGTAAGTACTTGAAGCAGTTAATTATAGTGTTATTTCTAACTCATTTTTTTCAAGTTTCTCAATCTCTCTCAATTGTTGTTATTTGTCATTAATATTTTATTTTCACTCTCAAAAAATACTTAAATTACGATCAAGTACCTAAATCAACACAGTTCCATTATGAAAGAGATATGTAGCATGGTTATTTCAGGAGTCTGTTGGCTTATATTACTATTTACTCTTTAATAGTGTTTATTTCGGTTCGTTAAATACTCTCACGTATGACTTTTTTTTTGTCCTGACAGTGTCTATTTTTCCCCTCATCGTTGAATATTTTGCATATCACACTTTAAACAAGTAAAGTGGTAGTATATTTATCTTTTCGTTAGTTTACAGAGCACGCCGCATGAATGCTAACAACATTTCTACACGTCCGCTCGGTCTCGAGAGTTTGCGATGAGAGATTGCGCCACTTCACAACACTAGAGTTTCTGCAAAATAGTTTTATCGAACTACACGCAGATAAGCATTTTAATCTGACTTTGTTATTAACCAAATTCAAAAAGCTGTAAGCCTCAGCTCGCAGCAATCTTTTTATCTTTAATTTATCTTATTTTTTTAAAGTTATAGAAGAGTATAATGCCACTTATTATTTATTTATTTGTTTACTTACAATAAGAAACGTTAAAGTTGGTTAGTAGCATCTTAAAACCTATATGAGGTTTGTCTAGATACAAAGTTCCTTATTTAATTAAAATAAATTAGGTAATACCTACTTATAACGAACTTTTACTGTTTACACCAAGATCTAGCACAGAATAAACAGATCTACGTATCTTATGACAATGTTATCTAATTTATATCGATTTAATATCACTGTACAATGATCTACGTCTACGAGAATTACCCAAAAAGGGAAAATTGCGACCACCTGTCGTTTGTTCTTTTTGTTTTTTCACGACTTATGTGATAATCAGGGATATCTTTATTCTTTTATCATTTTATACCCTGAGTCTCGTGCGGTGGGATTATAAATATTATATTTAGGGCATAAAGCAAATTCTGACTCCGAGAAAAAAGAGTTTCTAAGCTGTGTGCAATGTTAAGTTTGCGCTTTACCACTTACAACATCTGGCTTATATGCAAACAAAATTGCTTCAAGTCTCAAAGTTCGCTGCAAAGAGCAATTGCGCACTCTGCTCTACACAAGGTGGAACACGAACTGTGCTCGCTAGGAATGTTAGCAAGGTTGTTAACTGTACAACTTTGGCATTTACTTTTATTTTGTTTTAATTTTTAATTCAAACAAGTTTGTGTGTCTCTATCAGGATCGGCAACGATTGCAAAAAGCAACGCACGTTTTATCGGGTATGTAATAGGTGACGACTACCCCGACCAAAATGCTTGTATCTCCGAGTTTCAAAAGGCACGCTAAGCTTTCGGTCCCGGATGACGTTGCTACATTTCAGTAGTCAAGCCTAATCAGAGGTCTTTGAGTGGCATGATTAAATCTGACAGAATGATTTACCACTAGCCTCACGCCCCTCGGGCCCTCTTACAATCCGCTCTGAGTCTATGTAAACGATTATGACTTGTGTTAATGAGAGACGTTTTTTGGTCAACTGTTTATTAGTTACAGAATATGTCACTATTTAAAAATATACATTCAAAAGATATAAAGACATAGCAAAAAGTAGCAAAAAGGTAGGTTGGCATTGCTGGTCACCAACAACTTGAAAAACAATATCATAGTTGGCCTATGGCCTGTGCCCAACAGTAAGACATGTAATTGCTTTATTTTTCATATACCAGCCTTTCCTGACGTTCAACATAAGTCTACACGAATCATCTCGACTAGATGTGGTCTCTTGAGCGATTTAATTCGTTTTCTGCAGTGTCTACTCGTCTCGGCCGTGTGCGACGAGGCGCGTATCAAGCGCTACTCGCTAAGTAGGCCGCTGTATACGTGGTGTAGCCAAACTTACAGAAATAAATGTAAGCAATAAATGTGCTACTCAACACTGTACTTCAAAACACTTTGCAATTAAGCTGAGAATTGGCTTTTATTGTCAGGTTGGACTTCCGTTTGATGTCTTTGTTCAGTCAAGATCCATTCAAAGGCGAAGGTTATCTTCGGATGAGGCCCATTATTGCGCAGCTATAATGACATGGCCAGATTATGCATTGTGCTATCGCACGTATTTGTAATTGTATACATTCTAATAATTAATGTAGTAATTTACTTTAGTTATTGGTATTACATTATATTTGTATTAGATTAGATAGGCACCTATGGAATACAGCGTCATGGTGGTGTTGTACGAAATAATAATGCTGAGTGGGGAGCTTTCTGGTACCATCACCTTTTATTCCTTTATAGTTATAATTCAACCCTAAAACTTTTCGACCAGCGATATGCGAGGATGCTTTGCGTTGCGAAGGATGTATCAGTTAAGAACCAATAGAATCGCTTCTTTGAGCAAAGGTTAAAAACCTTTAAGACGAGTTTGTATATAGGTACCAGTGCTACAGCCACTCTGTTTTTTTGTCCGAGTGAAAGTATCTTGCTAATGTAGGAAGAGTGACATACTGAATCATGGCTTATTCCTGCACTCGTTTTGCTATTTATTTTTTGTTTTTTTTGGGTATACATGAAATACCATTAAATGAAAAAAAACAGATTCAATGATTTCAATGATTCAATCAAGGAATTAAAACATAAAAAAATAATCAACAAACTATGTTTTTATGAATTGAGCAATTGAAAAATTCTATCTTATACGAAATATTAATTTTTGAGTGTTGTAAATAATGTTTTTGTTTATCTATCTATCTTCATTGCCACAAAGATTATTAACACCACATAATTTCTGCGTCAACTGGGCCATTTTCAAACTTGAAAACTCCATTATTCCCCATTTCGGAGACCCGTTTCAAACTTTGAAGAGTGTTTACGCTAAATTTCAAGGTATCTTCACAAAATAACTTTTATACTAAAGGTAACATCTCCAAGGGTCTATCTACAGATCTGACAGAAATTTCCCAAAAAGTCTATTTATTGTTGAAGTCAACCGATTTAGTGTTATGGTTGAGAAGATGACCATTACACTATGCGACCCCTGGTGCTAGTTAGTTTGGCGCCATGTGGAATAATCAAACCACTAAAAAAATGCTTGACTGTGATGATGGCTGGCTCACACATCAACTTGTGAACAGGTGCCACCTTCGGGAATTGTTACAAGTTTACTTAGTTTAGTTTTATTTTATTTTATGTCAAAACTTTATGACTCTGTTGGTTTATTTATACATTTCGTTGGTACAGTAAAAACATAGGACAACTTAAAAAGAGTAACAGCTGAGGTTTTTGCCAGGTCTTCTCAGTAGAAACAACCTTTCGACGCCTGTGGTCAATTCAATTTTCTTTATTGCTTGTGGTAGAGTCATCTTGTACTTTCATGTTTTCAATGTATTGTATGAATATTAGTTTATTATGTGTATGTGTATTAAGTGGTTAAAATTAAGATTCTTGACGATACCGAGTTGCTGTGCAACGGTATATTTTAATAAAATAATATTGAATAATGTTCGTTCCACTATGTACCTGGAATGAGTAGCTCGACATTTTGTTATCATCACCCAATCTGCTGTCACTAAGTACTGAACCACGAACACTCTTCCGCCACAACACCTCAGGCAAGTAGGTTGCCCTACAATCTACTTATTAAATGCAAGGCCTTAAGTAACTAAGTTTTCAACTAATAATTACTTCGTAAGTAATTAGTTTTCTTGGCCGTGCTCCTCCGAGCTTGTAACCGCAAACGTGTGCGTCGCCATTTTTGATAAACTTCTCATCAAAAAGCTCACTATTGTTGAAAAGTGTTTTGAAGTTCCATTTTTATTGTTTTTTATTGCAGGTGGTGGAGTTTTGTGGCCCGAGTGCCAGAACGCTAACAGAAAGTTGATCGTAAGGTTACGCCTCTAGCCACGTGGCTGCATCATCCGCTTTGGGCTAGTACTACCTCATTCAGTTAAAGTGACGCCTGTGCCCGCCCAGCAATGGGACGTAAAGCCCAACATTTAGTGGTATAACAAAAAACAACATCCTGTACATTGTTTACACCGTGCGTCAGTGTATGTGTGTGTGTTTTGTTTGGCACGGAAATGAAGCGGCCAGGACAATGAGCGAGCGAGCGAGCGGAGCGAAACACCCTGTTTGAAGGCTGTGGAGGCTATTATAAGCCTCGGTACATTCATAACGAAAGCTATTTTAATCTTGCACATACACAAAGCATATTAAATTACATTATACTAGCTGTTAAGCGCGTGCGTGTATTCCCTATTTTCTTATCGCTAAAAATATCTCGTAAGGATCTAAAATCAACCTCCTTTTTTCTTAATTTTATTGTCTCTCTCTTCTTGAGTGTGAGTTGTTTGGCGATAAAGTCGCCCATATTGTACATTAACGTTATTCAATATTTCTTTTCTGTGTATATCTGTTGTTTTGGTGTGCAATCAAGAATATATCTATCTAAACTCGACTGTCACAAGTCTCATCGCTACCAAGTTTTATGCTAATTTTCGGGTCATTTTTCGGAAATGTTTTTTGTTGGTATGTTCGAACTTTTGTACTTAGTTTATCAGAAATTATTTAAAGTTTTGTTATTTGCAAACGCGTGCCTTTTTTTGTTTATTTTTAGTTCATGTATCAAACATCTATGGCGTGAACTCATTTTTTTTAATATCTTTTAATTGAAGGCATTCCGTTAAAACTATTTTACATTCGAACGAAATAAATAAATATTCCAGTGATTTCTCCGGCCACAAAAACTGATGCCCGCGTAGCCGAATTAATGACCCTCGGATATCTTTGTCGATTGGTTGATTCAACATAGCACAATATCCGATAATTGGAGGGATTTCATATTATGGTATTTTTAATTGCATAAATGCATTCTCAGAGAGCTACGAAATAACCATTTACGATTGGTCAGTGCGATGCAGACATACCAATAGTACAGAGGTGCTCACATCAACCTTAACAAAACCGTTGGAAAATAGAACTTATGTCAGCGGCATAAGGTGCATCTATGTAAAGGTTGATGTGAACGCCTCTGTAGAAGAGACAGTTCCATTTCCACAAGATGTTCCAATTAATCAAACTGGCGTTGTAAACTAATGGTAAACGAACTTGCCAAAACACGATTTTAGGCATGATTGGAGGGAAAACATTGAATGTCATGCTTTTCAGACTCGAAAGGGTGTGTATGTGGCCGAAAAAACGAGATCTACCCACTAAAATCCCCTGCCGTCCTGTAACTTGCCACGTTGGGTTTAATTTAAAAGCGAAATGTGGGCTTCTGAAAGTTCTCCCCACTGACCACTTTGCTTCTCAGTGACCCGTTTTACTTTCCCGTGGCGTATAAATGTGTTAAGAGAAGAATAATTAGTAATATGTAAGAAACAGATGCAGAAGAACCCTCAATTAATTCGCTTATAATTGGTGCAACCTGCGGACGGCAAGAGAAAATAATAATCGTTTTAAAGCCGGGACTATGAATAAAGCATCGGCTACATTGTAAGGTGCTGATGTTTTTATTTTCCAGTCGTTATTGCTTCCCAGAACAATTTTGTGGGCGGTTTTCATTTTGTAGCGGGTTCGGAACAAACAAGTTATTAACAGGCGTGGTTGTTGTACTGGGGCCTTATTACGATCTTTTTACAGCTCAGTTTTAGCTCAGTTAAAGTCTATTCATTCATTGAAATTTGAATAAAATATGCAAAATAAGTTACTACAGCAATGAAGAAAAACATAAGGTTTTTTTTGACACTATTTACCACAAAACACGACTTGTAACGGACGGTAAATATGCAGCACAAAAGCTGAGCTTGGGACTAAAACTGTCAGGTTATAAGAGATTTCAATAGGGCATCTACTTTTCTACTGAACAAGTTATTCATTGGTACAATTTACTGATTAGAACACTTGAATAATTAATTTCAGTGTGCTTATGATTAGTGAAACACGGCAATAACAGTAGATTGCAAGTTGCAATCCTAGATTTAATATGTTACCGAAATGGGCGCTCAATCTGGATTATCCGAGCATTGCTTGCCGGAAGAGGACTGCAATATACCTTGGTTTATTCCTCACGACTTAGTTATCATCAATTATATTGATTTAAGTAGGTCATTTGATATAATTAATTATTCTTCATTGCACATTAATAGTACAAATGGCAGACTTAATGCCAAAAGGTATTCTTTAACACAATCAACCAGATTTGTAATTATTTCTAAATATTTTATAAGATAAAGTCATGACGTTAAATATACAATAAAATGGTTAGATAAACATTGTTTAGCAGATAGTGTTGAACTACCAAGCACCTCAATAACGTAAACGTAACGTTTTGTCTTTCTTTCAATATTGCCCTGCAGGGTGTTGAGAAAGGGGGGTTAAGAAAACATCTACAATGGTCAAAAGAGACAACGTGATAATGATCTCCGATACCATATCTTTATTTATAATGCTCCAAATGCCACATTAGAATAGGAGTTTTTCTTAAATTCTTAAAGATATACGGTTGCCTAAAACTTAATTTATTTATTCGAACACTAACACAATAATTGCTTATCTTATTTTTTTCACCGTGTTATAACTTATCATCATCATCATCATCAGCCTGTTGTAGTCCACTGCTGAACATAGGCCTCTCCTTTTGCACGCCACTGTACTCGATCTTCGGCTGCTCGCATCCAGCTCCTGCCAGCCATCCTGCGCAGATCATCACTCCACCTTGCCTGAGGACGTCCTACACTACGCTTGCCGAGACGCGGTCTCCACTCAAGAACACGTTTACTCCAACGGTTGTCGGTTCTACGGCTAACATGGCCAGCCCACTGCCACTTCAGCTTGCTAATCCGGTGGGCTATGTCGATAACCTTGGTTCTCTGCCGTATCACCTCATTTCTGATTTGATCTCGCAGAGAAACGCCGAGCATAGCCCTCTCCATAGCCCGCTGAGTGACTTTAAATTTGTGGACCAGCCGTGCCGTTAGTGTCCACGTTTCGGCTCCGTATGTCATGACGGGTAGGACGCACTGATTGAAGACTTTTGTCTTTAGGCACTGTGGGATCGACGATGTGAAGACTCGACGTAGCTTCCCAAACGCTGCCCAACCCAACTGAATTCTTCTGTTCACCTCGTCCTCGAAGTTGTTTCTACCTAACTGCAATGTCTGCCCGAGGTATACATATTTTTGAACAACATCGAGAACGGCGCCTTGTATCGCAATCGGTTCCGGTAGTACATGTTCATTGAACATGACCTTGGTTTTGTCCAAGTTCATCCGTAGACCGATGCGCACAGAAGAGTCAGCCAGGTCATTCAGCATCTGTTGTAGGTCCTGCAGCGTTTCTGCCACGATGACGATGTCGTCAGCAAATCGCAAGTGAGAGATGTACTCGCCATTGATGTTGATGCCACGTCCTTTCCAGTTCAGCGTCTTGAACATATCCTCCATTGCATTTGAGAACAATTTCGGGGAGATAACATCCCCTTGTCTCACACCTCGATGCAACGGTATAGGACTTGTTTGTTGATTCTGGATTTGGACGGACATAGTGGCTGCTTCGTAAAGGCATCTCATCACTTGGATGTATCGCCAATCTACTTGGCATCGCTGCAGGGACTCCAGAACAGACCAGATTTCAATCGAGTCAAAGGCCTTCTCATAGTCCACAAATGCTAGGCACAGGGGCTGATTATATTCTTCAGTTTTCTGTATAATCTGCCGCACTGTGTGGATGTGGTCTATGGTGCCGTATCCGCTCCGAAACCCAGCCTGTTCCGGTGGTTGGAATTCGTCGAGTCTTCGCGCAAGACGGTTCGTGATCACTCTTGAGAACAGCTTATAGACGTGGCTTAGAAGGGAAATGGGTCGATAGTTCTTCAGTAGGGTTTTGTCTCCCTTTTTGAAGAACAGGACGACCACACTCCTACTCCACGCCTCTGGAGTTCTCCCTTCAGAGAGGACAGCGTTAAAAAGCTTTTGGAGCTCCCTGAGTACGGGTCTGCCTCCTGCTTTTAACAGCTCTGTTGTTACGCCGTCCTCTCCAGGGGCTTTTCCATTTTTAAGCCGCCCAAGAGCGATCTCGATTTCGTCAATGCTGACTTCTGGCAGGTCTTCGGTGTAGTGGCGTGTAATAGTGGCTCTAGAGTCCTCATTTCCGGGGTCAGGTCGAGATGCATGCGAAGCGTATAACCGGCCATAGAAGTTTTCTACTTCCGAAAGGACTGCCGGCTTCGAGACAACGACTTCTCCACTTTCTATGGTCAACTTCGTCAGGTGGCTTCTTCCAAGAGATTGTACGAACACTTTTGAACCCCGGTTCTGCTCAATCGCTCTCTCAATAGAGAGAGTACTAGAGCAACGGAGATCGCGTCGCACGTGCGTACTAATCTCTCGGTTTAGAGTCCGTTTCCCTGACGAAGTGACGGGTGGGTTTTCCCGTCGTCTCTTCATTAGCCCCAAAGTCTCTTCGGAAAGCTTCGACTTCTTGCCTTTACGCTGCATTTTACAAAATCTCGTACCTTCTTCCCTGAGGACTCGAACCACATCTTCAAGGTTCTGGTTAACGTCAGTTGTGGTTTCCACGGCAGCAAATCGGTTCTCCAGATTTGACTGGAACGCTTCAGATCCCATGATAGTTTGAAGCAGAGTTGGTCGGAGCCTGGCCTTCATCAAGCGGACTCGTTCAGCTCTGAAATCGATATTCAGAGAGCCTCGAACGAGTCGGTGATCGCTACCGGTATTAAACCTATTGATCACGGAGACGTCTCTGAATATGTGCTTTTTGTCCGCCATGATGAAGTCGATCTCATTCTTTGTCATAGTGTCGGGGCTTTGCCACGTCCACTTCCTTTGGGGTTGCTTCTTGAAGAATGAGTTCATCAAGAAGAGCCCCTCCCGTTCGAGGAAATTGACGAGCATTTGCCCCCTATGATTTCTGCTTCCATATCCATGGGATCCTACTACCGATTCACTGCAATTTTGTACTCCCACTTTAGCGTTAAAGTCCCCCATAACAACGGTGAAATGGGTCTTGGTAGTGGAGTGGAGGGCCCTCGATATGTCATCGAACATATCCTCCACCTCATCGTCCGAGTGTGACGAGGTCGGTGCGTACACTTGCACCACCTTGAGGCTATACCTCTCGGTGAGCTTGATGATGAGGTACGCCACCCTGTTCGACACACTGGACATTTCCACAACGTTGTTAGCTAGGGACTTATTAACCAGAAACCCAACGCCACCTTGGGATTTTTGGTCTCCCTCTCGGAAGTACATCAGGTGGCCTGAATTGAGAGTTATGGTGTCCTCTCCCTCTCTTCGGACTTCACATAACCCAAGTATGTGCCACCTGATGTTCCCAAGTTCCACCTCGAGTTGCGCCAGATGCGAGTCAAGCCGCAGCGTGCGTCCGTTGTACGTCGCCTGGGTCAGTTGGTTGGTTGTGGTGGCCTCCCGTAGCCCGGAGATTCTTTGCACCCCCCGCCCCACCGTTACCATGGTCGCCACCATAACCAGGAATAGTGGGGCTGCCGGGAACTGGGGGCCGTGGCCTTTGTCGTGCTTCCATAGGAGGTTATGCCCATAATCGCCACGCTGGGCAGGCGGGTTGGCGATCGCAGGGCGAAGCTTCTCGCACCGGTGACGCTGCTGCCCGTCACCGGTCTGTGGTATTTAGCTCGCCTATTTAGGACGGATATACCGCCGTCGGTCGGTCGCCAGAGCCTCGTTCGTTGCTCAGCAGGATGCACCGCGTGCAGGTGAGGTTGACTTGGGGCGATAGATGGAGGTTCGCCCCCTTACACCCCATAACTTATCATAACACAGTTTACTTTGAATATTAACATCTCTTTATTCTTTAAAATGTAAAAGGTCTTTCTCTCTCTTCTTTTGTCAAATCATTTAACTGATCAACATATAAAAGTTGACATAAAAGAAATGCCTTTACGTTTGAGTTTGAAACATAAATAATTCAGTCACATGATCGAGTCGTACCGGTCGTCATGGCTATAAACCCCACCGGCCCGGAAGTCCCTCGGGATTGCAGCCTCCGACTGCTACAAGCGTTCAGGAACTGATATAGTTTATGAGCAGATTTCTCTCTAGGACCAAGTGTGTGTTGTACATGGAGTTCAATGAAATACAACTCCCCGGAGAGTTAACTTTATCTAACGTGGTCGTGCTAGATGGTAGGAATAGAACAGGGGCGGAAAGTTAGTGAGGAATCTCAGCGGGGTGGTCTTAGCTAAGTCATATTAGCAAATTAGTTTTCATAGTGTAAAATCATCATTTATCAAAGAAACGCAAAAAAATAAACAAAACGATACGAGTTATTGAGTTATGGCAGCATCATACCACTTAACTCGCAGCTCGCTTCCTTACAACTTAACATAATTATTATGTTGCCATTCAAATTTGACCCTTATTCAGGCTGCAATTATTGCTGGGTTGAAACCGTGCAGTGGCCGTTCTTGCAGAATGTGTTACGAGCTTTAAGTTGTTGCTTCAAGGGAATTGTTGTTACTGACATTTCAGAGATCTCGCTCCTACACTAACACCTCTGGTAGCAAATTCACTTACTCTTTAAGGCACAACAGTAAAATTGGTACAAATGGTGGACTTAATGCCAATAAGGCATGTGGTAGCCAGTTGAATGCCATAAAAATCAGCATTGAGAACCGCTCGAAGGCCCGTGGGGAACGTTGTCCCCAGATTTTTGATTTTGTTTTTTTTGTTTTTGTTTTTTTTTCAAAATTGACGAATCGCCCGAAATGTAATAGGACACAGAAAAATTGACAGGTCCTATTACATTTCGGGCGATTCGAAATTCGATTGAAAAAAAATCAAAAACAAAAAAAACAAAATCAAAAATCTGGGGACAACGTTTCCCCACGGGCCTTCGAGCGGAGAATTGCTGACAAATGACACATTTTTTGCGTCTGTTTTCTTGGCAGTTGAAAAATCAAAGCCTTCAGAAATATACAAGTGCAAAACATATGCACAAATAAACGCAAAAATGAACTACTACAAATATGACAAGACAAAACGACGAATGTGTTGTATTGCGACTGTTGCAAGGATGTGATGCTTCCTCGCGAAGATGATTTAGTGGAGGAAGCGGTTCGGCTGCCAACCAGTGGCGGCCATCTTTGGCAACCAGTGGCGGCCATCTTTGGCAACCAGTGGCGGCCATCTTTGGTAACTTCGACTCGTTACAACGTTGTCAGAGTTATGAGACGACATTTTGGTTGTGTAAAGTCTTGTATTTGCGTAAGCAGTATCAGTCGATAAATGGAAATGGATAGGAGCAGTAAGTGTTTTATTTGGAAGATGTTGTTGAATTTTGTGTTTAGTTATTTTTCTTTTTTTTTCATCAGTTCGTTATGTATGCTGGATAGCAATAGATCACTACAAGCGGTAGGGCCTACTCAATTGTGGTTGTATTTATATCTGGACGTAGCTATCCGTTTATTTCATAGTTTTCACTTAAGAAGATTTGTGCGAACCCTAATCACAGTAAACAGGGAACAGTAAAATATCTACATACAAACGTGCCGCTCTCGGTTTAAATGTGTGCGTGCGCGTCGCGCGCCATGTCTGCACGAGATTTCACGCACACGCTAGCATAAAGTATGGGGGAATAAGGTGGCGGCAGTACGTACGGGCCGTGCCGCGTGTTTGTGAGCACGCTAGGCTAATAACTCGGCGGGCGGCCTTAGATAACCTACTGGTATGTTTACTGTGCCCTAATGTTCCTATGTTGACTGACACTAATTTACAAATCATTTGTTACTAACACATGTATCCATACATGTGTATATCATATCGGACCGAAATTAATGGATTATTATTCTCATAAAATCTTTTACATACCTATTTAGTCATAACCGATTAACTTCGGTTAAATATTTGTTGAATGTTCCGCAACCCGTAAGAGTTCCTAACGAGTACCTAGTATATCATTATAAATCACCATAACGTCGGGTTCAAAGCAGCGCCCTCTGTGATTGATAGCTTCCTCACAGCGACGTTTCAGCGGAGTGCTTATGTATAAATGTTTATTTTTATCAGCAAATAAAATACGCTTGAAATCAGGTCACTTTTATAGCAAGAATATTTTATATTTAACTTTTTTGGTTATTTCAACTGTGTCCTAATGACTACTAATTATATATCAAATATGATGATTGGACGCACAACAATTATTGCATGTAGTATAATCTGCTCAATAAATAAATACCATTTCCAATAAAATATTTACTATTTAAGATATAACATAGTTACGTGACATAAAAAGCACAAGGCTAGATTGGCCACATCTGGCTTTTTAAACCATTTTGACTACCATGGCCTCTACTAAATACTGACAGTGTAAGTAGTTATGTCAAGCAGTTAAAAGAGCTTTAAGTTAAATAATTCACGACAGTCAAAACCCAAATATGTATAGGTGAATCGTGGATGCTCGTTTGAAAACTTCTTCACGTTGGGAAAATGTATAACCTACCAAACACAAGATCTGAAAACCAGAAAAAGACATTCGGTCATCTTGGCATCAGGCGGGAATCGAAACCGCATCTTTCGCAAACCGGACGACTGGGCTAGTGCAGTCGAGTAAAGATACTGCATGGAAAATGCTAAAAACAATAATAACAACCAAACACATTTTTTTGAACAAAGATTTTTTGAGCTTGTCATTTACTTTGAAATAAACGAAACACTGGTAAGCTTATCTCTGCTCAAACGATTCCGCATTGTTTTGAAAACTTTCAATAGCAATGTCGGAACTGCGGCGTGAATGCAAACGCGACAGGATGAAAACAATGCGATTTTAACAAATACATATACTACCTATATCTGCTTCGGAAACACGAACTTTTCTGCTCTAGAATAGTTAGCGCTATCTCGGTTGTGCCACGACGTCTGTTTCAAAGTATACCTTATAGCATTTAAAAAAAATATCAATTCGTGGACTAGACCCCAAACTAACAAACTTGGCACTGACAACATTAAAAGTTTGTTTGGTGAAATGTAGGCTTCTGAATGTTCCGTTTATCATGACGGCAACAATGCTTCTGCTTAACTGTTCCGTTTGAAATATAAGCGTGAAATTTTGTAACCTTTTGTTCGAAAATAATTCAGGTCAGTTAAAACCTGAAATATTAAACTACATTTTTAAAGACGAAATCATCGTTCATTATGAAAACCTTCTTTTATCATATACTGGAATAACTGTAGGATTACTAACTAACTTAAAATACAATGTTGTGCAATGTTACTTATCGGTGAATGAATGCAAAAATTTGAGTTTAAAAAGATGGTTCTTCTATTTCAGTCTTTCAATTCAATTAAGTATTTTCTCCATAACCAATTCTAAGGCAATCTTTATTATTTCCGTCAATTTCCCGGTCAGCTACATTCTATTACGATTATCTTCGCGAAGGCAAGACGGGCTCCGTCACCATAGCCACGTTCCCCTGGGCCTCAGATGGCCTCGTCACTTTCACTTACCTAAAACAGATAAACTGTAGACGCCATCATTTCCAACCTTATGGAGTCTGCGTAAGGTCTATTTTAAAGATGTTGGTGACCGTTAAAGGGTTCATTAATACGCGGATGGCCTTTCTTGAGGAATGTTCATGAAATTAATGCCTAAAGTACCTATTGACTGTCAAGTACTTCTTATAGTCCTCTTAGGCCCAATACACATTTTAAGCAGCAATGTAACTGCTGCTGCGTAAAGCGATCTCTACCGGCCAAGCTATGTTTTGACATAATAGTTTATCAATGCTTCTAAATCTGTTGATGGAGGTGCCCGTGGCGCAGTTGTGACAGTGATCGGTGACAATCGCTGTTGTAAAGCAACACACGCCGGGCCGGAAATTGGATGGGTGACCATTTTGACCGAAATTTTGTGACGTATTTTTAGGGCCTCTCCGTGCTTCGGAAGGCACGTTAAGCAGATGTCAGTCGTTAGGCATAGTCAGAAGCCTTAGGGTGGCTTGATAACATTTGACATTAAGGTTGCTCACTAACCTTACTCCACTTTTTTTTTTGTGGGGAAATCCTCATGGATACCTCACTGCCCGGGGGGACGACGAGGTTATGTCGGAATCCTACCGACTAAAGCCCCACGGCACTTGACCGTGGCACTCTGGCGGCGAAGCTGGATCCTACCGTAAGTAATACCGCACTGCTCCGCCGCCAGTGCTAGCCCCTAATGGAGCCCCCTCCAACCGACCCCCCAACGAAGGGGGGTGGCCACGAAAGCGCCTGGAGTACGCAGACACTTTCGCCGTCTCGGTGGACGCCGTGCAATGCATGCCAGAGCACCCCCGCACTCCGGCACGCTAGCACCCACTGTTCGCAGACCCTACTGGGCCCGCAACCACGAGCCACCCAAAGGGCGGCTCCGCTGCCGCAACCAGCGGTACGGCCCCGCCGGGCCGCGACGCACAGGGGGTATCAGCCGCGGATCACTGGCCCCCACCAACCGATTGTGCGCCGCAGCCTTCCACCACGCGCCTCAGGGCGCTCGTAGGCCCCACTGGCCCTTCAACCCTACCTACGTGTTGCCCTTGCGGGCCGCAGCGGGTGGGTGGCTAGTCCACAACACTGCCACGCCTGAGTCCTCTTCGCTTCCCGGCGGTTGGACCCTACCACCGGTACCAAGCCCCCTCTCCACGACAAGGCGAGAACTCATGAGGGGGAACCTTACACCCCTTCACCAACATGCACTGAGTCCGTGTATTGGAGTATGAGGCCTGTGCCCAGTAGTTGGACGTAAATAGGCCGTTTATTATTATTATTATCATCTACATCTATTCTGTCACTTGCTTTCTCGACGGTTTTATTTAGAGTACAGTAACGCCTGAAATTCCATTGTAACTGCCACCGGTAATCACTAACCTACGCTATGGTCAAAAATAATTACATGAAATGAACCTCACAACGACAAATTCTAGGCAAATCCCGACCACACTTGCAGCCTCAATAAAACTTTAATACACGAGTGAGATAGGAGTGAGTTTGTCCTAGTTTCAGTATGAAAGCGATTAAATTCCAGGGCTATTAAAAGCGGGTCATTCGATTTGGACTGTAATTTGGGCCTGTGATTGTTCTTGCGTATTTAACGACATTACTGAGTCTAGGGCGGGCGGGAAAGGCATTAGGCTCTTTATTACTTCTTATAGTATACGTTGGTCTTAGCTAAAGGTATGATGTCAGAAGCATCTTTAGGCGTTGGTACAATTCGATCTAGTAGAATTTCATAAACTCGAAGTTGGTGTCCCATCTAGATTTGATTTCGGGACTGAGTTTTGAGCTAGAATACTGGGCCGCGACCCTCACAAGTTAAACGACTGAATTATTACTTTCCTAAATATCGTTAGTTATTGTTTGCTACTTTGCCTGCCTTTACCCGATAATCGATAGATAATCAATTTTAAACACACCCCTTGCTTGGACGTGAAGTGCCTCTGTACATTCTCTATCACTCACAAAATTATGATGAAAAGAAGTTTTGAAAACCATGTAGACAACTGTTTTTTTTCTCGTGCACTAATGAGGTAACTTTAAAAAATGATAAGCAAAGATATAAATATTTACCGTAATGTTGTAGATCTTTAGCTGCCTCGCATTTCGCTTACATTTCGATGAACAGTGAACTCGAAACTGGCAGACAAAACAGACTCTTAATTAGGCAGAGGAGTTTGCCCTTTCAGTATTGATTATGACTTACACTTTATTGTGAAAGTATCTTTCACAATCATCTATAGATATAAAACAAAGTCGGGTTTGTGACTACACTTATAACTCAAGAGCAGGAGGACTTATCTTTATGGTTTTGATTTGCTTTTATTGTCTCCACTATGCATAAAAACATGCAAAACTGACAAAAAAAAATTTGATTAACAAAAAGATGATTTGCCCATTATGCAACAGCATCAACTAAATAACATCGAATAAACGTCCCTCCAGCGCGTGTGTTTCCTTCTTCCTACAATTCCGGTTCCAATTTTTTTAAAGCGGAGCCTGAAAAGGCATTTATGCGGGCCTATAAAACGAGATTTACCAGCAAAGTAGTTCTCAATTACTTCTCATGCTGCTTCCCATCAGGTGGAGTGAAGTCATCTTGAAGACCAATACAAAAAATATAAAAACCATTTTAGCCAAAATGACGTGTCTTTGAACCCTAGCAAGGTGCCCCCACTTCCATTGTAAAGGCCTAATCTTCTGTTATCAAATTGAAATATTGATTATGAAACCCAATATTCATGATTCGCAACATTTATTGTGCATTGGAACTTGCCACGGCTTACTCAGGTGTTGCTTTTGTCATAGTAGTTCATTGTTACTGCTCCATTTACTTGATACAGGCTCGTATTACTCGTATCTATTGTTCAAGTCTAAATATTAATATCAATTCTGTTTCTGTGAAAACAAAATGCAATGCCTTTTCTTTTGTTACGTTTGACTCTTCTGTTTGAAATCATTCTAGCCTATTTATTTATTGACAATAAATAATGCGGATATACGAATTACATTAATGCATTGATAGCTAAAATTCAAGAAATTGTTTAGAAATAAATTAATAATTAAGAAGTAAATCATTGATTAGATTAGATAATTCTTCTATTTAGACCCACTGTTTGTCAAAAAAACAATTTGGATCTTCCTTGAAATTACATTTCAAAATATCATTAAATACTTGGGGATTCCTTTCGGCACAAAAAAAAACTTTGAACACTAAAAATAAAGCTCTCCGCGCTCTTTCCGGGACTCTTTTAAAAAAGGATTTTTAATAAAACCACAGTCGCGAGTTGAAATCCACGGAAAAGTAATAGTCGGAGAAAGCTTTGTTGCATCTAAGTGGGTAAGTGAGTAGCTGGTGGTGCGATGCACCAACTATTCAAATAAATACCTCTGAAGAGTGGACGTAGGGCTGCTACATACGCCCTGTGATTCGGGGCCTAAGAATACGGCCACGGTCCCCGCCGCCTATCGTAAAAGGTAACTGAAGGGGGCCCTAGGTGCCACTAGGAGAGCACACGGGGGGGGATTTGTATCTCCATTGCACAAGTGACCCTGAGGAAGGGCGGCGGTGTGGGAGTGACCTTTCACCGCAGTACACTCCGGCGGATGTAGAGGTGAGGTATAACTCCTTCCGAGTTTGGGCCGAACTTGCCGGCATAGCGCGCCAGGGGTCCGCCGGCAGGGTTCCTGACAAGAGATTACGGGCACCCCTAATAAGAGCGCAGAAAATGGTCACCGGGGGGTTTAGTGAGTAGTCTCGCCGGGTGTCACACACCCTCGCCCTTCCCCCGGGCGGGAAGTGCAACAATGTTTTACCCCCGTAAAAAAAGGGCTGTTTCTTATCTCGTGGCAGCGTTTCTTCGCTTTTTTCCTGTGTTCTTCAGACAGAAACGTTAAGCAGTTTGTGCCGGCTAACGTCACCAAATATCAGTCGTTAAAACTACTAAGAGGCCTACAGGCAGCTTGATAACATCTGGCGGTTAGTTTTATCACTAAACTTACACTCCTGCAACAATCTGTAGTGAGTCTGCGTGTTGGACTACGGCTCTATTTTGTCTTATAAAGTAAACACAGTTTTAGCTTAAAAAAATGTATTGAAATCTAGACTGGCTTATGTATTCAACACCAAACTACCTTCCCTTAACTAATCTCATTTTGACAAGAAGATTTAGTCAAGTCTGCCCAGAGTGGTTTTGGCGCAACCCTTGCGAGTGCAGTACATAGCCTTGTAAGAAATAGTTACGAAAACGTGAAAAAGTTTGCCATGCGTTAGCGTCAACTGAATAAGTACAAATTATTTACTGCTTCAACCAGAGCGACTATGGTTTCTTTAAACGTACTTGCAAATAAGTATTTTTAGCCGACGATGTTTATTTTAGAACTTAAAAAATTAAAAGCGTTGTGGCCCAGTGGTTAAACACTTTGGCTCGGAACCCGGTGATCCTAAGATCGAACCAGGCCAGAACACACCTAGTTTGTGTTCATTGTACAATTTGCATTTAACTCTCCGGTGATGAAAACACCGATATAAACCCAAACAACCCGGATAACGGCGGTAGGCTCGCCCCTTACCACGTTGGATTAGAATTTCCTTGGCGAAATGTGGGCTTCTGAATGTTCCGCTCACCATGACGTCAACAATCAGTTTGCCTCTGACTACTCCATCAGGGATTATGGTCGTTAGGGTATACCTGGGTTAAAGCGTAAATGCGGTGGTGGAGCGCGTCATTTCAGCTTAGACGATCTCTAACAAGTGTGAACGTCATTTAACATCCATGTCTAGACAGTCTTCATCATGAAATATGGAATAATCCTACAGGGAATGCAAAGGAAACACGTTTTTTTAGGTAAATTTTGGAGTGCCTACCTTTTTCCACACCTAATGAAAACTTACTAACTAAAACTATATTTTTTTAATATCTGTAATGACGTTTCTATTCAACTTTCTATACAAACTATAAAAAGCGCTTCGAACTTCGATTAATGTAGAGTCTGAATAGTGCAAAATATCACAGTCCGGTAGACCTTATTTCTATGCATTAATTCATTTTCCAACATGTTGCATCTGACGTACAAGGTTCCCTTAGGGCTGAAAGTTCGACGTCTCTTGTCTCCGGATAAATCGTATGCGAACGGAATATTTACATAGCCAATCAACTTTTCCGCCATATTGTTATGCTAAACCCTGTGCTAGCTAACTCGTGTGGGTGTATTCAGATTAAACTTCGGATTAAAGGATAAAATATAGTGTGGGAGTAGAAACAAAAAAGTTAATATTGTAGATGGTATGAGCACAATAGCTTTTTAAATTTTCTTGTTGCATTTTTCACAACATTGTAAATTATGTAGGTTTATACCGAGTTTTCTGCAACACACAAATTTCAACAATGAAAATGTTTGCCTGATCTTGTCTGAAGATTTGGTGAGGACGGGAGGGCTAAAATTAGACGTGTAGAGGGGAACCCGTCACTTGTCCGAAATTCACTATTCCGAATTTCATTTGACTGAAAACTATTGACCAATATTTCATTTACCAGATGTATTGTTTGACATATTTTTAACTCGTCGAAGTATCTTTTGACATAAGTGTCGTTATACCGAATTTCAGAATAAACTTTTTACTATTGCCAGAAGTCTTTTTTCAACTTTTTTCATTTACCAGATGACTTGTTTGGCATATGATCACTTTGCCTAAATCACATTTTACCGAATATTACTAGGCCACACCTACTTTATCATAACGTTCAACGTCTCGTTAACGTCGATTTTCAGTAATTTCAACTTCAGAGCAAATCCGACTCAGTCAACCCCGTCACTACGTGGTACTTGTTTTGCCCTACCCCAAGAGTGTTATTTAAAAGCGCGTAGGCATGGAGGGGCGAGGCGGCCCGCGGGCTGAGGAGCAGGTGGCTATGAGCGAAGCGCCACGGCTGAGGCTGGCCGGCAAAGCCGGCCAACAAGCCGAAGTTGCGGTGTTGAGCGAAAGCCATCTGCGACGATTAGCACGCGAGGATCCGCCGGAGCCCCGTAATGCCGGAGCCGTGACAGAATTCTTGTTTTCCTTAAACCTGCATGTTGAATACTTACATGCTGTTTGCCTGCGGACATGCTGTCCATTTCTTGTTTTATTTTGAATCCAAAAATTCCTTGTCTGCTTTTATGCTGCTTGCATTAAACCCGTAACTTTTTTATGACCGATTGGTAAACTAAAAATATGGCAATCAAAACAGTGGTCTAACGATTGTTCTGGAAAACAATACTTCGGACAAGTGTCATTTCGGCCAATCATCACTTCAGTAAAACGTTTTGTGGCCTAATGAAAAGTCTGGCAAACGAAAAAAATCCAGTTGATAATTGGTCAACTGATACAGTGGCAAACGTCATTTCGGGAAAAAGAAAAAAATGCCGAACGAAAAAAAACGAAACGTTTTCGGGAAAATGAAATTCGGGAAAAGAAAATTCGGTCTTATGATAGGTAACCCTATTAAATGTAGATAGAGACCATTTCACTAAACCACAGTTACAAAATAAAAAACCAACCATCGAATTTACAAAACTTAAATCAACGTAAAGCATCCCTTAGAAATATAGCTGCCCTTTCAGTTCCATTGACATTTAACTGGACAGCATGAGTATGAGCGCGTGCTTGGCGTTGATTGACGTTTGTGAATTCGGGGGTAAGACTCACAATTTTAATCATGCTGGCCTTCTTACACCGCATACTAAGCGAGCCAGTTCCGTGTCCTGTTAAACATTTTTGAGCAAAACTATGATGTTGACATGTTTACCGTCGCATAACGGGACCCTGTCCGTGCCTGTCCGCTTTACATAATGCAGCGTTGCCCATTATAGCGCCGCAGCACATTCGCGCGAATTAGGCGCCGTGATGCAAGGTAATTCTCTACTTAAGGTACAACTTTTGATGCTATCGACGGGTATTTTCTATGAATTTTTGTGGTAAGCATGTACCATCTGATTATTATTCCTCTTCTTAAGATTGCCTGAGAGTGATAGCTTTTCAAAAAGACTGACTGATTGTAGATTATGTAAGTTTTTGTGCAGCAAAGACAGTTTTTCCTTTATGTCTTCCGTCTAAATGCAGATTATAAAGTGTTACACAATTGTAGCCATTGCACTATTAATGTTCTGAAACATAAACCATTTTCCTTAAGCAGCGTTTTTCAAAATGAAGAAGAGAGACCCACATTTTTACTCACACCTCATAAGCCAGTTCCGTGTCCTGTTAAACATTTTTAAGCAAAACTATGATGTTGACATGTTTACCGTCGCATAACGGGACCCTGTCCGTGCCTGTCCGCTTTACATAATGCAGCGTTGCCCATTATGGCACCGCAGCACAATCACGCGAATTATGCTCCGTGATGCAAGTTAATTCTCTACTTAAGGTATAACTTTTGATGTTTTCGACGGATAATGTTTAACATTTTCTATAAATTTTTGTATCAAGCATGTACCATTTGATTGTTATTGTTATTCTAAAGGTTCCCTGAAAGTGATAGCTTTTTAATAAGACCGACTGATTGTACATTATGTAAGTTTGGTTTTATGCAGAAAAGTCATTTTGGTGTTACTTTTTCTTTTTAAATGCAGGTTGAAGAGTGTTAAAACTTGTAGCCATTGAAATCCTAAAATTTTATTGTGAAAAACACCATTTCACTGAAGTAGCGTTTTTCAAAATAAAGAAGACAGATTTCCAGTTTTAGTCGTGCCGGCTTCTTGACACCTCATCTGCGAGCTAGTTCCGTGTCCTGTTAAACATTTTTCAGCAAAACTATGATGTTGACATGTTTACCGTCGCATAACGGGACCCTGTCCGTGCCTGTCCGCTTTACATAATGCAGCGTTGCCCGTTATGGCGCCGCAGCACATTCGCGCGAATTAGGCTCCGTAATGTAAGTTCATTCGCTATGGTATACTTTTCATGATATTAACGGTAAACTAACGGGTAGACAGTATTTTTATTTTTATGGAACTCAGTGACAAGCATGAACTGTATGATTTTTATTCCGTAGTGATGGTTGAATGGAAACGATTGTTTTTTCATAAGACCACTTGGGTTGTACTACATTATGTAAGACATGTTATGTGCTTAAAAGACAATTAAATATCTGTACCTTACCCGTGGCTCAATTTTTACTGATTTATTCAGAATTTAGTTAGACAACTAAATTATGAATATGAATTATTAATAATAATGAATTATGATTAATTTTTCAAAAATTAAAAATTGATCGTAAGTGATGATGTGGTTTAAGGTGGTACATACCAGCCTAACAAATGGCTGTTCACTCTCTTCTTCAAGAATAAACTCAAACAATTCAATCAATTTATTTTTCTGCAAATTGTGATCTTAATTGTGTTAAGCCTATTTGGAGGCCTTAGGGCAACTTGATAACATCGTACAATAAGGTTTGTTCCGACAAAATACCATTCGTAGTTATTAAAAGGTTGTTGTGATAATGAAAACAATCTTGGCATCGGGCAATACCGTAACATTTCTCAGATGAGACCAGGGTCAAACGCAAATGTTTTTTTTTCAAAAAACACTAAAAACATGTACAATTATAGTGTGAAAATCGGGACAAAAAGGTCCCTATAATTTCGCACACGTTCGTTCGGGATTTAACACCTCACAACAACGCTCACAATTATTTTGTAACAGATTTATTTTTAATTGTTGGTTAATAAATGCCACTCACAGACCATGATTCATTATTCCGAGCATATTATTCTGAATCAAAATCGAAAAGTTTAACACAAAGAATTACCGAGAATACTCGAAGCGTTGATCCAAAAAATCGGCTACGATCAGATATTGGTTAAATTCATTTTATTTGAGCTGAAATGTTGGTGGTTTTCTGTACTGTCAACATCACAATCATGTTTGCTCAATGATCAAAGAGATATTTAGCTGTTTGTGAAAAGTGACCTTATAGTTTGCTACAATGGAGTCGCATGTTGTTTGCAGCGTCACTCAAATCTGGGAATTCACATGTTTCAGAATTATTTTTTATACAATAAATATCACTACGTATTTTGAAAGTAATCATCTAATAATTCGAAGGAAGGGTGGCCTGGTGATCTAAGATACAGGCAATTCACTTGCTAAGTTTACACATAAGTCTCTCATCATCATCATCATCATCATCATCATCATTATCAGCCGCAAGAAGTCCACTGCTGAACATAGGCCTCCCCCATTGATTTCCAGAGCGCCCGGTTGCGTGCGGCCTGCATCCACCGGGATCCCGCGACTTTTATCAGGTCGTCGGTCCACCTTGCGGGTGGGCGCCCCACTCTGCGTTTGGCCTCGAATGGTCTCCAGTCCAGAACCTTTCGGCCCCAGCGGCCATCAGTTCTACGCGCTATGTGCCCCGCCCACTGCCACTTCAACCTGCTTACCCGCTGGGCCACGTCGGCGACTCCAGTCCTTCTACGAATCTCCTCATTCCTGATTCGATCTCGTAGCGAGACGCCGAGCATTGCCCTTTCCATAGCACGTTGAGTGACCTTGAGCCTTCTTATGAGGCCCATAGTGAGAGACCACGTTTCCGATCCATAAGTCATCACTGGTAACACACACTGATTATATACCTTCGTCTTCAGGCACTGTGGTATGTTTGAAGAGAAAACATCACGTAATTTCCCGAATGCTGCCCAGCCGAGTTGGATTCGGCGATTTACCTCTCTCTCGAAGTTGGACCTGCCTACTTGGACAACTTGTCCTAGGTAGACGTACTCGTCGACAACTTCGAGAACCGAGCCTCCAACAAATATTGGAGTGGGCATAACAAGGGCGTTTGACATGACCTTCGTCTTGTCAAAGTTCATCTTTAGGCCCACTTGTTGAGAGACTCGATTGAGGTTCTCGAGCATGCTGCCGAGCTCTTCAAGCGACTCTGCCATGACCACTATATCGTCGGCAAACCGAAGGTGAGTTATACGCTCGCCATTTATGTTGATGCCGAGTCCTTGCCATTCCAGGAGCTTGAAGGCGTCTTCCAATGCGGCCGTAAACAGTTTCGGAGAGATAACGTCTCCCTGTCTTACGCCCCTCTGCAAAGGAATTGCCCTCGTGCTTTGCTCCTGTACTCGGACAGACATGGTGGCGTTTGCGTATAAGCTTTTCAACACTTCGATGTACCGATAGTCAATGTGGCAACGCTGGAGAGACTGCAACACTGCCCAAGTCTCGACCGAATCGAAGGCTTTCTCATAGTCCACAAACGCTAAGCAAAGTGGCAGATTATACTCCTCAGACTTCTGTATAATCTGCCGCAGCGTATGGATGTGGTCTATGGTACTAAACCCTTTTCGGAATCCGGCTTGTTCGGGTGGCTGGAAGTCATCAAACCTGCGAGAGAGACGGTTCGTGATGACCCTCGAAAACAGCTTGTAGACATGGCTCAGAAGCGAAATGGGCCTGTAGTTCTTCAGCAGGGTGTTATCTCCTTTTTTGAAGAACAGTACCACCTCGCTTCTGTTCCATGCCTTTGGCGTAGTGCCCTCGAACAACACGGAATTAAACAGCCTCTGAAGTACTCTGAGAACCGGCCTTCCGCCTGCCTTCAGAAGCTCAGCGGTAATTCCGTCATCGCCCGGCGCCTTGTTGTTCTTGAGCTGTTTGAGAGCCATCCTAATCTCATAGAGGCTGATGTCCGGGATGTCTTCGGTGTAATGTCGGGTTAGTTTGGCTCTGGGATCTTTGGCCGTACTTGTAGCGGATTCCGCGACAGACGTGTAAAGCTGCCCGTAGAATCTCTCGACCTCCCTCAATACTGCTTCTTGCGTCGACGCCACACTGCCGTCCTCCGTCTTCAGCTTCGACAATCGACTGCGCCCAATAGACTTGTCTCTTGCGAACACTTTGGAACCTTTGTTCCGTTCGATCGTCTCTTTAATACTATTTGTATTAAAGACACGGATGTCGTGTCGCAAGGACTTCCCGATACGTCTATTGAGCAGTCGATAGTTCAAAGCATCTTCGGGGGTCTGCAGGGGCAGAGACCGACGCTCAGCCATAAGGTCGAGGGTGTGGGTTGAAAGTTTCTGCGGTTTGTTCTGACGGCCAGGCTTATAAAACTTGGACCCAACCGCATGGACAGCTTCTACAAATCCGGTACTCATCTCGTCCGCTGTAACGCAAGTATCCAGACAGGCGAAACGATTAGCCAACTCAAGTTGAAAGCTCTTGGGGTTTTCGATATGGGCGCGAGTAGGTCGGAGCGTAGACTTCATCAGTCGAGTTCGTTCCAGTCTGACGTTCAAATTCAATGTGCCTCGTACCATTCGGTGATCACTGCCGGTTTTCACCCTGTTGATCACTGAGACATCATTGAATATGCGTCTCTTTGTCGTCATGATGAAGTCTATCTCATTTCTCGTGGAACCGTCGGGGCTTATCCAGGTCCACTTCCTGTGAGGTGGCTTCTGGAAAAATGAGTTCATCGCAAAGAGTCCCTCTTTTTCCAGAAACTCGGCCAGCCTCTGCCCTCTCGGGTTCCGACGTCCATACCCAAATTGCCCCACTTTCGACTCACAATCGCCCCTCCTGCCCAGTTTTGCGTTAAAATCCCCCATAACAACACTGAAATGAGTCTTAGAGGCATGCATGGCTGTACTAATGTCCTCATACATAGCCTCTACCTCTTCATCTGAATGTGTCGAGGTCGGCGCGTATACCTGTATGACCTTCAGCGAATATCTTTTCGATATTCTGAGTATAAGGTATACCACCCTGCTCGACACACTTTCGATGGTAACAATGTTGTTTATAAGGGACCTGCGAACGAGGAACCCGACACCACCTTGGGACTTTTGGTCACCTTCCCGGTAGTACAGCAGGTTACCCGACTTCAAGGTTATCGAGTCCTCACCCTCTCTACGGACTTCAGATAACCCGATGATGTCCCAGTGTAACCCACTGACTTCTTCCTCCAATTCGATAATTTTCTCTTCTGTCCTGAGCGTGCGTACGTTGTGTGTTACCAGGGCCAGTTTCTGTTGGGGGTGGCAGCTCGAACCGATCCGGGGATTCTTAGCACCCCCCGCCCCGCCGTTACCATGATCGCTGCCGTAACCAGGAATAGCGGGGCTGCCGGAGACTAGGGGCCTTGTGTGCATTGCCGTCATTCATGGGGGGAATTGCCAATACTCGCCACGCTTGGCAGGCGGGTTGGCGAGCGCAGAACGCACCCTCTCGCGCCGCGACGCTGCTGCCCGTCGCGGCCTGTGTATTTCGGCACGTTACTCATTCCGGATGGTTATCCCGCCATCGGTCGGCCGCCATATCCCCGTCCGTTGGCCATCAGGACGCACCGCGTGAAGGTGAGGTTGGCTTGGAGCTCTGGGATGGTGTTTGAGCTCCCTTACGTCCCTAACAAAACATATAACATAAGTCTCTAACAAAACTTATTTGTTTTTGCTTATTTACCATGGTTACTTTGTAAAGAAAATTATAGCTTTTTATTATTTCACTATTATTTATTCAAAATATTGTGATTCTTTAAAATTCAAGTGTCTTTTTGCAATTATTACAGATTATTATATTTGATCGCTTTGAAAAGTCACGAGTTCTGCTGACTGTACCAATTTTTAGTCCATTTTATTCAAATACTCGTACAAATTGACTCATATGGAGTTGGATTGGCTCAAAGGAAATTTATTCAGTGAAAAACTCAATTCTGTATTTGACGGTTTGCTCATTAATGCCAGTTACGGCCAGAATTAATAGAAAACTACAGGGTAATGGATTGGTATCAAATAACTGAATTAATATTTTGGATCTGAAATCACCTGACCGCAAACTAGTGGCTTATACTATGTGTGTCAGAGGCTTGTCAACATTTTCTAAATATTTCTGAATACATGCTTAAAAAGATGATAACACTCAGACATATAAACAACATAAAATATTGATCACTTTGATGGGTGCCCTAGGTGGAATGGCCCTTCGGCGATAGGAAATACAAGTATCCTAAGAAAATTCAACAAATAGTTTTAAGTCAAAAACCTACACAGCACTATCTAGCCCTATCTAGGAGCAGATTATCCTTCAATTAACACGAATTCTTGTCATTTAAACATCGAAGCTTATATACACATTTCTGATCAAGAAAACAATTCTTAAGTGCGAGCTTGGGAGAAGTCGGCCAAAACTGCATTTTGTTATACATGGGTCCTCATGACCATATCCCTAATGGGTTAGTCAGAGGCACACTGATTGTTGCCATCATGGTGGCAACTGAACATTCAGAAGCCCACATTTCGCCGAGGGAATTTGAACCCAACGCGGTAAGGGGCGAGCCTACCGAGTTATCCAGATTGCTTGGGTTTTAGATCGGTGTTTTCCATGTCCGGCGAGTAAGCTGCAAATTTTACAATGAGCACAAAGTAGGTGTGTTCCGCCCGGATTTGATCCCGGGACCATCGAGTTCCAAGCCAGAGTATTTAACCACTGCGCACACGACGCTCTCCAACACAAAACATACTGCAGTAAGACTCTACTCTACAAAAGCAGCATACAACTAGATAATTAGAGCTGCATAATGTTTACAATTCTGTGCTTTATTTAATCTATTTCCCACGATGGGAACCACAGCAGATCACAACGAATGAAAGCTTATGCGATGCGATATTGCGATAGCATAGCGTTGCTAACTATCCATGGCTTCATTCCAGCGAGCACTGTTGTTTTGGACTGCGATTTTGGGTTTACATTGATTGGATTTGTTCGGCTATTTTCTGATGTAAGGTGCCGCAGGCGCAACAACAGTGTGTTAAGCAACACACGCTGGGTCAGAAATAGGATGGGTGACCACCCTGACCGAAATTTAGTGATGTATTTTTCGGGCACCTCCGGGCTTCGGAAGGCACGTTAAGCAAGTAGTCCCGGTTGATCGAGTCGCTAGATCGTTAAGCCTAGTCGGAGGCTTAGGGCGGCTGGATAGCATCCGACATTAAGGTTGCTTACTAACCTTACAACCCTCCAGTAATCCGCACTGAGCTCGCGTGTTGATATATGGCCCATTCAACCTCATAAATGAGGTGAGGCCCGTGTCCAGCAGTGGGACGTATATGGGCAGTTTATGTTTATGTAAGGTGACATTTTTTTTCACCATGCAAAGGTCATGCTCCAATCATTATCAATATTCATTTTCAGTTGTACTGTCATTATGAAAAGTAGAACTTTATCATACTGACCAATCTGACAGCATCTTCAGTTTTTTGCATGACAACATCAGCAAAAGTCTTGCGACATGGTTCAAAATTGCTCCGAACTTACTCATTTACTTTAGACGACCGGTTTGGTGTAATGTTAAAGAAGTTGGCTACTAGGTAGTACACTAAAGGTCACGGGTTTGATCCCCATACAGTACAAACTTGGGTGTGCATGAACGTGCAGGTTTGTACTGGTCTGGGTGTTTCCTAAGTATATCAAGTATGTATTTACGAAAAAAATGTATTCAAGTATACGTTGTCTATTATCTGATAGCACAAGCAATTAATTGCCTAATTTCGTGCTAAATGGCGCTGTGTGGAATATTTTTCAGTGATATTTATTTACTTTGAACCCTGAACTCTACTTACCTTTTTTCTCTATAACCTAATATTAACGCATTTATTGAATGGAACGGCGGTAAAAAATAATCAGGGTGGGCTAGTTCTTTTTTATCAACACTGTTTCCAGGGGCCTTATTACGATCTTTTTACAGTTAAGTTTTAGCTCAGTTTACGTCTTTTCATTTATTGAAATTTGACTAAAACATGCAAAATAAGTTACTACAGCCATAAAGGAAAATTAAGGTTTTTTTTGACAATATTTACCACACAAAAGACGACTTGTGATGGTAAATATGCAGCTCAAAAGCTGAGACTGTGACTAAAACTGTCAGGTTATAAGAGATTGTAATAGGGCCTCAGGTCATCTGTCCACCTGCCTGGAAGACTTCCTATAATGCGTCTGCCGTCTGGCGGTCAAGGGCTCGTCTGCTCTTACAGCCGTCGGTCCTTCTACGAGGGTGACCAACCCACTGCCATTTCAGCTTGCTAATTCTGCTAGCCAGCTATGTTGGTGGCTTCACTTCTTCACGGAATCAGCCGGTTAATGGATCAGTTTAGGATATTAAAAAACAAACATTCATGCAATATCAAACGAGTAAGTAATAAGGAATAATGTGATGAAAGAACTGTGACGATAAACGTAAGAGCCATTCATCAATTGATTTATTCAGTTTGGTCGGAGTCGTCAATGACTATCCTGTAAATCGAATTACACTAGATACAATTGAGCTCAACTCAACGCGCTTAACGGACAGAGGCCTGTAGAATAATACGCAGCCTGAACCCTGCTTTACATAATGCGGGATTGACCACAACGGCGACCTCAGCCAATCAACTAGAATTGGGCATTGAAACAATATAACATTCGCTCATGACTGTATCGCAATCGAGGTAACGGCACACTTGATTATTGCCGCCGATGGAATTTTTGAACCCAACGTGGTAAGGGCTTGCTTGCGTTGCTTGGGTTTTTATCGGTTAGCCGCAAATCGCCTATTGGGATATATTGTAGTCATGATCGTAAATGATTTTAATTTTGAGAAATTGATTAATTTGTATCTTTCAATAAAAAAAAACCTGTAAACTTGCGTCCTACACTAGAAAAGTACGTTTAGCGCAGCTAAAAAATTGATACAGTATTACTGCATGTGCAATGTATAGTTTTTTGCAATTTGTTCGCAGCGGCCGCGATAAATAAATAAATATCCCTGGACATTATTCCACACAGAGCCATCGAGCCCCAAGTGACCTAATTATAGTTCGTTTTTATGGGATACTAGACAACGGATAAACATACTTAAATACTTTTTCTTTTGTAAATACATACTTAATATACATAGGAAACACCCAGACCAATACAAACAGACAGGCCTGATGGCTCTGCATTTCATTGTTCTGTGCATGTGACCTCATATCGTTCACACGGAATTCACTAACGTTTCGAATTCTGGGGTAATTTCTAAACTGTTTTTTACTGCTGTACGGACCTTATTTGACAGCGATGTTAGTCTATGAGAGGGTTTATTTGACAGCTGTTGTACAGTCCGCACCAGAGTTATGAGATTGTCGTGCAAAGTGGCTAAATATGTGTATAGGAAAAGTGATATTTTTCTTTCATTCTTTTTTCTTCCGACTTTAACTTAGATGGCAAATAAAAATCGAACAAACCAATAATAATATAAATAGAGAGTAAGAGAGAAGACCGCCTAATCTCTATAATTAAATAAACAATAATAAAGTAAAACCTTTCGATCCGTCTAAAAATTGGTTTTGTTAATTTTCATTTCACAAAGCATCGTCCAAACCGCAAAGTCCGCAAGATATAAGTTTCTTTCGCTGACTGAAAAAGTTTAAACTAAACGACAAAAATATTTTCACGCCACAAGTTTAAACTTGCACGAGCTCACCACCTTATATTTTAAGATACACTCAAAGCACTTCGCTGCATCGTGACTTATTGGCCTTTAAACCGAGACGTCTGGCCGCCGAGCGAGCGGAACGAGCGGAGCGAGCGAGCGAAATGAGCGCTCCGTTCGCGTGCACGCGGCGTCTCGTAATTGATGGCCTGTTTATTACCTCTGCTCTTTCCTTATTATGACAAACAACCTTGTGGCTAATTTTAAAGACGTTTACGAAATTTTAAAGGTGTAAATGTTTATTATGGCGTACATAGAGAGAATACTTCGCAAAAAATGCTAAGGTAAGGAAAGCAGAATGAATGCAAACTGCAAACGAGTTTGCGGTCTGCGGTCCATCTTAGATTTGTACCTACCGTTTTCCATTACCTGTTGATTGATTAAAAGTAGCAGTCATCAATTTATCAAACAATAAAATTTTCCCTACCAATCCAATTAAACACCACCTTTTCGAAGTCGTATAAAAATATTAATTGTGTCATTGTCCAAAGCTCAATTTTGGAAAGCCATGAAGGTTAAAAGGCCATTCGATCGGCGTCGTTTGTAACCCTGGCAATTACCGACTATTGTGCGATCGTTCGCCTGTCTCATTGTTCTCTATCGATTACATTGCGAGGTGACTTTGTAGGGTTATTCGGGAAGATAAATGATCTTTACGAAGATATGTTGAATTTTATGATGTTATAGCACATCTCATATCTGAACCTAACGAAAATAGAATTATCGTAGGTTGGTTTCGACCTGTGTATATGAATTATACAGTCCATAAAAAGTTGCCAAAAATCATTTCATAGCGGTTTTTTAACTTTTTTAGAGTCACAGTTGTAAGACTGTCACGGCCTTACTACATAATGCGGCTTGTTTTAGCTGTTCAGCGATTGCAAACTAAGATGAAAATTAACTGTTGAGTTTATAAGAGATCATTTCTCCAATCATGAGACCCGAAGTATAATTAAGAATCAAACGAACTTACCTTGTTAAGTTTGATTACAATTATACGAGGGTCTCTTTCGAAAACAAAGAGTTGGATTTATATTTCAATCTGAATTTATCTGTAGAAAAAAAAACAAGTTGTACAGAACCCGAATGCACGAGGCAAAGAGACACTTCACCTGCTTTCATGCTACAATTTCAAATAACAAATAAATAACTCACTTCAGACTTAATTAATAAAACTTTGTATGTTTCCCTAACATTCAAAAGCGCCTGGACCGATTTGGAATCCTGGAGGAATCGAATAAGCTATAAAAAACATATTACCATACTCAAAGCAATGTGAGTTTCATTTATCAATGAGAACAAATTTAACAAAACTATGTAACTTTTGATACCGTGTTAAGTTCAGTTAAAACATAGCCGTCATGGTGAACGGAATATTCCGAAGCCCACATTTCGCCGAGGTAATTTGAACCCAACGTGGTAAGGGGCGAGCCTACCGCCTTTATCCGGGTTGCTTGGGTTTTATATCAATGTTTTCCATCACCGGAGAGTTAGCCGCATATTGTACAATAAACACAAAGTAGGTGTATTCCGGCCAGATTTGATCTCGGGGCCATCGGGTTCCGAGCCAGAGTGTTAACCACTGGGCCTCGACGTTCTCGACGTTTGACGTTCGTTCGTTTAGTTAACATTTAAGTTATTTAGTTAGTAACTAGTATTCAGCGTTGTTTCCTCGTTACGAACGCTCCAGGTAACAATGTTATCACCCCGTTAATTAGCGAGGGATAATTAGGACATCGACGTGAGCCCCCAAAACGTGTAGTTTGCGGCATGTAGTGTTATGCATTTCATCATTTTAGTTGAATATTTTATCTATATTTATGTATAAAAACCTGACTGACTTTATTTCATTCAACGCATGGAAAATATTGTGAATAAAAAACAAAATTTGGAACAAGGGTTTCCATGGTGAAAATGTAGTACTAAGAAAGGTTTTTTTTAAATTCAGTCCCTAAGCGGACGAAGTTGCGAGTGGCGAAAATAATTTAAATTAAAAGATACAGCACTTTACATAGAATGAAACAACAATTTGATTGCTAGGTGTGACACTTGCGTCTAACCGGGCTTCTTGCTGTACAGAAATTAACAAAAGAAAGACAAGGAGAAAAAGTAATAAACGTATACAAATGGAGGTCTCCAAGTATCTAAGTAATCTCCCATGTCAAAAGTTTAGTGGCTGTATCTTTCCTTATTAGCATTGATGCTGCTACATAGCAAAGGAAACAGCTAGATTCATCTTCATCGTAAAAAAAAATACTACCTGAAAACCATTAACAAAATGGGCTGCTGCTTTTTCAGCTATCTAGACTTTAATTGACCTCCCAAATTTTTATAGAATGTTTTGCTGCAAGCCGGAGTTATTGCACCAATATTTTTGTTTTTTTTCACCAATAACTCCAACACTCGAAAGTACATTTTTAACAAATATATTTGCTCTCGATAAAAAGCTTTGAATAACAGTAAAAAAATGGATGGTGACGATAAAGTGCAATTCCAATTTTGCTGTCGTTTTTGTTTAGTACTTAGCTAGAGTGGACATGTTTTTGTGTCGTAGCGTTCCACCAGTTGGTAAAACTTGGGTGAAAATAAACGGAAAACAACAGGATTCCATCAGAATAACTCTAAAAGAGTTTCGCGTACGTTGCCCGGCTTAATAGATTTTTTAATAGCTTTTCGGACCACAATATAAATGTTTCTTTACATTTTAACCAGCTCTCGTTTCGGTATAATCGACCGAGCCTGTTTACGACGTAAAAAGATCTAGCCAGCAAAAAAAGCTTGAAAAGTATAATTTATAACAATAAAACATGAACAAAAATTATGATATGAAAGTAGGACCATTTTTAAAAAAAGTATAATATCATTGGCTTTTTGTAGAGCTTAGCTACGCACGCATTTGACCACAATCTCACCTGATCGTAAGTGATTATGTGGTCTAAGATGGTACATGCCGGCATAACAGATGGCTGTTCACTCTCTTCTTGAAGAGGCCCAAGTCATGCTACATTATGTGCTGCGTCGTCACACGAATGTTTTGAAGGACCGAGGAATGCATCACAATGCAGCGCGCTGATGATGATGATGATGATGGCATGTGCGTTCTTAAACGTGAAAAGTGTAACACGCGTTATCACAATGTGTCTTTGAAATGAACCTATATACCTGAAAAACAAATTAATCTGGGCGCACTCAGGCTCACACTACAACACTCTAGGTGCATCGTGGAAGCTTATAATACCTCAGCATACGACCGCCGCATTCCGTGGTAGTTTCCGATATCTGGCAACCAAATGTTGGAATAACCTTCCTCCGCCTATAAGGCAGGCTAAAACTAGGTTTATGTTCAAATATAAACTTAGAAGCCACCTCCTGGCTTTGCAAAAACTGCACAAATAAGGTTGCCAAATACACGGTTTTATTTGCAATTATATATAAAACTAATTTAATGTAATATTAATTAATCTTATTCAATCTCAAGTATTCTCGTTCATTATCTAATACCAGTTATTCCACATTGATAATCCTGTTTTATATATTTATTTAGTTGCGAACAACAAAGTGTAGTGTAGTGTAACATAAACCTCTCCATTCCAGGCCTCCATCTGAAAACCAGCGTTACGGCTCCTGTCGTGTAACATATGCTGAGATGGAGACTTTTTTTGCTGCTGTAGCACCGCAGCCTACCTTGCATGTTCTGTGTGTTTGTATTATTTTTGTAAAATTTATTTGTGGTGTGTCAGTGTGCAAAAATAAATCAATTTCATTTCATTTCATTTTCATTTCATTTCATTTCAAATGTGTGTGACTGTGTGTCATGATGATCGTAGCAAGTGGAACGATGAGAACTCTGCCTGCTCCGAGAGGAAAATGCTTGATAGCATGTCTTAATGGAAAAAAAACACTGAAAAGGAATTTCTATTTTCGGCAGTCCCATATTGTGGGTCAATTCAACTAACAGTATTGCGTTCAAAAATGTTGAGGGTGTATTAAAAATATTTGGCAAAACAGGGAACCGTTGAAGAATTATTAAACCTTGAAATACTATTTTTTTATCAAATCAGTAAACATTTAAAATCATGTAACCATTATTGCATTATTAGTATGCATAATATGCATTCTATATTTGCACAGTCAACCCTTTTTTCTTTTCTAAAAGGTTTTAGTATTTGATCTAACAACACCAACACTGTGTGTTTTGCATAATTCATTGGGTTGGATGGTAAATAATAATCTGCATACATTATTCGCGAACGCAGCCACAAATTATTATTGGTTTCCGGTCAGCGGCTCCAAATAGTTGGCTGATTAAAACCGAACGTGCTGTTTGTTTACACGAGCTGTACTTCTGTTTAACTGTACTTGTGATTAACATTTTTTCTTTAATTATCGTAGGCATTAAGGATACTATAGTTTATTAATTTATTGCACACCAAATAGTATGGTGGTTCGACTTAAATACTCAGCTTGCTGGAAAGTTTAAAAAGCTAGCGATTAGCTGTTAGCGGCCACCTGACAATTTTATTGTTGCAGGCACTTTTATAATTCGCTTTCGGGTCTAAACCTAAAAGCAGAGCTTGATAACGTTACCAATTTCGCACTATAAGTATCATTTAGTAACGATATTTCCATAATGTTTACATTTTAAAGGTAACAGACGGGTAGCGGTAATTTGTTATCGAAATCAATTTACTAACGGTAACTATTATCGGTAAAAGTAACGATACTGATATCGTAACCTCAAAAGTCGGTGGCTCAGCGGTGCTTGACTGATATGGGTTAACTATTGTGAGAAGAATGAGATGACAAACGTTATTTAACGATACTTTTAGTACCTTCTTGCTAACGTTACCAAGCCTTAGACCATGGTAACCACTAACATTTACCGATGCCATCATCGATAACGTTAAGTCACTTTACCGGTAAAAGGCACGGAACAGAAAAAACAGTGGAAGTGCGAAGTGGGCGTGGCACGCGTGTCACAATTAAGCACAGCTGTGCTTACTTGGTCCTAGTCGTGTTCTAAGGTCGCATCGAGTTGCTCGTCTGGCGACAACTTCATATTTCCGTAGTTATGCCGTATTGCTACATTTTGGAGTGCAAAAATTATAGTAGGATAAAAGAACTTGAAAATGTAGGTCTTTCCTACCATCGCTAAGTACTATTTTATTTGTTTTCTAATAAAATCTTGTTAATTTCATTAGACAGATAGATATCGACCTATAACGCAAATTTCAATCTTAATGCTAGTGCAATTAAATGTATAATTGCTCCCAATAGAGAATACCGCCATCTAGGGCCTATCAACGGAGTTAACTCGTCAATCATAACTAAATTGACATTAGATTAGAAAAAGTCGTAAATACTGTCAGCAGTAAAGCACAACAAATGTTATCTGTAGAGTGTGAAGGTTTATTTTCGGATGTACGATCTGTGAATTAAGCTAATTTGGACTAGAATTGAAACGACCAATCAAACGGCTTTTTTCTTTGTAGTGCATTATATGACTTTCAATATACACACAACAAAACTGTCTAGGGATATCATGGGGATTTCATTTTTCAAATATTTCATAAAGTTAAGTTTGTTTACAAGTTGAGCATTATCTTAGAATAACGCAAGGACAGAGGCATAAGATAAAGGTTAAGAATATTACAAAAAAAACCGTTTGATTTTGCAAAAATTTCGACACCTTTTAAAAGAAAAATCTGTCTTTTTTTAACGTCCTAACGATTGTACATTATTGCTACTACAATGAATTTCTTTATACAATCTGAAAGGGCAGATATAGCAGTTTCTGTGTTCTAAAAATTTCTACGTTGGTATCAATATTTTAATTTTTACAGCCTCCCAAATAGCTATACTTTGTATGAAAATGCTTGAGATATCCCTAGACACTTTTGAGCAGTGTATTTGTGTGAGTTTGGCGACAGCGGTTCCTTCACTTATGCTGTTTCATTGCACTTCCACTGTTTTTTCTGTTCCGTGGTAAAAGGCCACCCAAGTATCGCTACCGAGTTTAACGTTACCTGAGCTACGAGTATTAACGTTGACACAGAAGTAACGACACCCAATTTCCAACGTTACCCAAAGTCAAAGCCCTGCCTAACAGTAAGCAATAGTCTACATCACTGAGCCTGGTTTTCCTCCAATAGGTACACCAAAAAATGAAATCTATTTTTCAGGTATGTAATCTCATGATGAGAGGAAAAAAAGTCACATTCTTGAAAAATCTTTAGCCTTCCCATACACAATTGATTCAGTTTATTAGATGAACTCACAGAGCTAACTTTACTACATAAATTGTGCGGAAAATAAAATAAAATAAAATAAAATAAAATAAGCCTTTATTGCTGCTAGTTTTTACATAGATACATGCTGCGTTTTATTAGTTTGTAGTTTTATTCCGCCTCAGCTTGTCCTAAGACATAGGCCTCCTCCAACTGTCTCCATTCCTCCCTGTTCCTTGCTAGCCTTCTCCATAGTGGTCCAGCAACCTTCTGGACATCGTCTTCCCATCTTTTATACTGTCGTCCACGATTTCTTTTCCCATCTCTGGGGAACCACTCGTTTACGACGTTCGACCATCGGTTGTCGTTTCTTCTCAACACGTGTCCAGTCCATTTCCACTTTTGTGTTCTGACTCTGATTTTCACATCTTTGACCCCTGTTTTGCTTCTAATTTCTTTTGAGTTTATTTTATCCTTTTTCCTTAAGCCTAGCATGCTCCTCTCCATTCCCCTTTGACATGTTCTCAGCTTTTGCAAGTTGTGCTTAGTCAATGTCCAGGTTTCACACGCGTAAGTAAGGCATGGTAGGATGCATGTATCAAATAATTTTCTTTTGATTCCATTTGACATTCTATCGTTTTTCATAATCTCTTTTAGTGACCAGTATCTTTTCCAGGCATTGCTTATTCTTTTACCTATTTCTCTTGTATTTGTTTCGTTTGTTGTTATAATATGGCCCAAGTATGTGTACTCTTCAACATATTCTATTTGTTTGTTGTTCACTGTCACTGATTCTTGGTTGCTATTTGTTATCAGTTTTGTCTTTTCAGCGTTCATTACTAAGCCAGCTTTTTTACTTTCGTCTGCCAATTCCTGTAGCATGATTTCAATTTTTTCTGGTTTTTCTTCAAAAATAACTATGTCGTCGGCAAATCGTAGGTGGCTTAGATTTACTCCATTTATGTTTATGCCATAGCAGCTCCAGTTTAGTTGGCGGAAAATTCCCTCCAATACAGCAGAGAATAGTTTTGGCGAAATAGGGTCTCCCTGTCTGACGCCTCTCTTTATTTCGAATTCGTCCCCATATTGCTCTAGTTTGACCCTTGCCCTGCTATTGTTGTAGATGTTTCGTAATATTCTGATGTATTTGTGTGGAACTCCCTGCTGTTTCAGTGCTTGCCATATGCTGTGATGTTCTATGCTGTCAAATGCTTTGTTAAAGTCCACGAATGCCATATAAAATGTTTTGTTGTATTCTTTGAATTTTTCAACTATTTGTTTTACTACGTGAATGTGATCTAGTGTTGAGTAGCCTGCTCTGAATCCTGCTTGTTCAATCGGTTGATTTTGGTCTAGAACCCCAGTGACGCGTTTTAATATAATTTTTGAATACATTTTATATAGACTTGACATCAGGCTTATTGGGCGATAGTTTCTTATGTCTCTTATGTCACCTTTTTTATGCAGCAATATGATGTCAGAATTCGTCCATTGGTCCGGTATTTGCTCGGTATTGGTGATAGTGTTGAAAATGTGTTCTAGAGCCTCCAAGATTTCACTGATTGTGTGTTTTATGACTTCGTTAGGAATATTGTCTGGGCCTGGAGATTTTTCATTCTTGAGGCTGTTTGCAGAGTGCATTATTTCGCTTTTTAATATTGGGGGAATATTTTCTGGGTCTTCCAAGGTAATTTCTGTATGTTCAACTGTGTTTGTATAGAGATCCCTGTAGAATTCGGTGGCTATACTACTTATTACATTTCTTGACGACTCTTTTTGTCCTTTCCTGTTATTGAGCCCAGGTATCCAGTCCTTCTTCTCTTGCAATTGTTTCAGTGCTTTTTTGATGCCTCCTGTTTTGCCTATTTGTTGTTTGAGAATGGTCAATCTGTGTTTACTTTTGTCGCGTCTTATGTTTGTGTTGATTTCTTTACTTAATTGTTGGATTTTCTTCGTATTGTCTTTATCTTTTTTCCCTCGAATGATGTTTTTCCTTTCCGTGAGTAATTGTTTTGTGTTTTCCGACATCCAATCCTTCTTTTCCCTCGTCATGCAGCTGGTTTTTATTGCAGCTTTAATTTTTGCTTCCAGGTGATTGTATTTTTGTTGAGTATCCATTTGATTAGTTTCTGTTGAAAAATTGCATAGAGTGTGCCGGAGTTTTTTTCTCATTTTATCGGTATCGAATTTGTTGTCTCCAAGTTTGTTAGCGTGTGTTAATCTTAATTTTCTTTTCGTGCTTCTCATTGTGCCTCTAACTATTCTGTGGTCTGTGTTGAAATTAAATTCATTGATCACTTCTATATTTGTGAATTGTTGAGGTTTATTTGTTAGTATGAAGTCTATTTCGTTCCTTGCACCCTTTGGAGATTTCCATGTCCATTTTTTATTTATTTTCTTTTTATAAACACTATTCATTATTTTCAGATTATTCTGATGCGCTAAGTCAATAAGGTAGTTTCCGTTTTATGATCTCTGTCCGTACCCGTATTTACCCATGACGTTTTCTTCTCCAGGGCGCATGCTCCCAATTCTTGCGTTAAAGTCTCCCATTACGATGGTGTTTTTCGATGTATATCTTTGTATTGTTTCGTTCAAATCCTCATAGAAAGCTTTTGTGTCTTCTTCTGGCGCAAGTTCAGTTGGCGCGTAAGCCTGTACAATGTTCCAATTATTATTCTTTTTGCTATCTATAATAAGGGACAACACAGCAATTCTCTCAGATATTCCCACGAATTGTAAGACTTTGTCTTTCCAGTCGCTCTTTAATATAAAGCCGACGCCATGCTGTCCTGGTGTTTCTCCTTTGTAAAATAGTATGAAGTCCCCATGATCTTCTATGTTTTCACCTAACCTTCTCATTTCGCTAATACCAATAACGTCGTATTTTATGTGTTTGAGGGCTGCCCTAAATTCTTCTAGCTTTTCTTGTGTTCTTAGAGTTCTTTTATTTATGGTTGCAATGGATACAGTGTTGTCTTTTCTTGCTTGTGTAAGTAATTTCCTTTGACTAGTTGGAGGGTTTTGGTCTACTCTCTCCACGGTGACCAACCGGGTTGGAGGAGTTGAAGTTGGTGCGTTTGTTTTCGTTTTAGCTGTGTTTTGTGTTTCCCGGTTTCCTATTAGTTTTTTGTCTTGGCTCCTATTGTTGGCTTTGGTCTTGGTGTGGATAGGAAGTTCGCCATGCTAGCTGTGTTTGGCCTTTTTGCTTCTCCTCCTTTTCCTATTTCTTTAGCGCTGTTAGGTCTTGGCGATTGAAGAGGATAAGACGTTTCTCTTTTTCGTTTCTCGCGCATAGCATCTTTTGGCTCTTTAACTATCAACTTGTCATATTTTATGTAGGCTATATTTCCTTTTTGCCTTTCCTCTTCTAGTTTTGGTTGAAGTTGTTTTCGAGTTTCCATGACTGCCTTTGGAAAGTCTTCTTTTAAGTAAATGCCGGCTGGTAGGTTTTTCTTATGTTTCATTAGAAGGTGTTTTTTCCAAGTGGTTGTGATGGTTAAAAGTATAGGCCTAGCCTTGCTTGATTTCACACCTATTCTGTAAGCTCGATTAATTTCATGGCTTTCTATGTTAACGCCTGTTTCTTCTATAATTTCTTTGGTTAAATCCACCAGTTCAAATTCATTTGCTTCTTTTTCTTCCACCCCATAAATTACAAGGTTGTTGTTCCTTTTTTCCTTCTCTATATTATTCACCTTAGCCTCCAGGCTTGTTATTTTCGTTTTCAAATTGTGATTTTCCTCCAAAAGACCCTTCATCTTTTCATCCAGTGCTTGCATGACATTTTGGGTCACTGCTTCAGTTATTGTAGCCGTTTGTTTGTTGAATTTTTCTTCTAATTTTTCCAGCAGCAAATTCATATCCATTTTGCACTTTTTTTAAAAACAGATTTGTCTTACTGGCAATACTTTTTTCTTTTTTGGGGTAATTTTCATCAAATTATGGCAACTCCAGATGTCAAAGAGTCGAATGACAGTGACAGTTGATTGAACTGAAGTTAGCGCTGGGTTTATGTTGGTAGCAGTGAAGTTGAACCGTTACTCAGCTGTTTTGATATTTCACATCTGGTGTTTTTGCACAAAATACACTGTGAAAGGTTGCGTTTTTCTTTGTATCACACAGATTGAGTATTATTTTCACTTTTTATAGCCCGTGCTGACAGTTTTGGTGAAGATTTATCACTTTAATCTTAATAAGTTTCGCGGAGCAACGTCGTGCGTGTTTACAGTTCAGTGGGCGGAAACGGAATCGTGCGGAAAGACACGTTATTATTTGGAATTATTGACTGCAATACGAAGCTGAGTTGTGAGCACTTCGACACAGATCTGAATAATAATAAGTAAAAATTGACTGACGCTGATTATTCGAGTTTCCATATAATTATATTTTTAAATCCAATAATACTGAGCTCGGCGCACTCAGTCACTGATACAATTATAGGTAAATAAATACTGGCGCAAATATTCGAAATCTTATTTCCAATTTCATATGTTTTCATTTTATCTTTACGAGCAATTTGATATAACAACGCCATTGCCTTGCAGTATGACAGAATCGGCTGATTTAGATATGGAACTCTCAAATGATAACTTACCAAAGTCATTCACCGTTGTTTCAAGTAAACCAGTTTTACATATATACAACATACCATCACGCCTCTTTCCCAACGGGGTAGGCAGAGACCACTTCTTTCCACTTGCTACGGTCCTGACACACACCTTGCGCCTCCTGTACTTTCATGAGTTAAAGGTACTCCTAACCTGACCCTTCCTGAGAACATCTTAAAAAAAACAAAAAGAAACAAAACAAGTTTTAGGCGATGAAAACCCTGTTATAAGGACTAAGGTCCCTTTTTTAAAAAAAGGTTCACAGTTAAAAGAACGCAACACTGGCAGCACACAAAAGCCGTTTTTAAAATCAATTTCTATGTCGGTTCGATGGCCGCCGCAGATAGCGCGAGTTACGGCCGCCTGTTGTTCCTCGCCTTTCATTTGTTTCACGTTTGAGCGACGTGTTGCTCTGAAAGCTTTGACGTTGCGTTGAAAAGCTAAGGCTGTCGTAGTTACATTCTGATTTCAAATTCGAGATGTATTTCTCCGCAAAAGAGAGTCACCGGCACAAAGCTCTCCGGTCAAAGTGGCAGTGGCGGTGATTGATGACCTGTTTAGTGTCATGGTTAAGAAGTTGGCTACTACTTCAAAGATTGGGGGTTCGATCCCCGCATAGTACAAACATTCGTGACTATGAACATGTAGGTTTGTACTGCTCTGGGTGTTTCCTATGTTTATGAAGCTCTGGGTGTTTCCTATGTTATTTTATTTTTAGCATTTTCCATGTAGTATCTTTACTAAAGATCCGAAAACCAGAAAAACACAGCACACACACAGCACAGCACGTAGCACAGCCCGTAGCACAGTGGTAAGTGCAGTCGCCCGGTTTGCGAAAGACGCGTGATGGATTCCCGCCTGAAGCCAAGACCAAAGGTCTTTTATTGGTTTTAATATTGTTTTTAAGCTATGCTACCGACACCATTAACAGACCGGCCGAATCTTTCTGGTATATATACCCTATGAGCCAAGGTGATTTCATCAATGTTATAGGCATCCACCTCTAACACTCAGAAGAAAAATTTTTTCAAATATTTAACTTCCAATTAAGATGAAAAAGCTATTACTATGTTTTTTTTTAATATTGTTTTAGCATTTTTCCATGTATCTAGACATCTTATCTTTTTTTTTTTTTTTCATTTTTAGTATCTTTTTACTAAAGATCTGAAAACCAGAAAAAAGACATTTGGTCATGTTGGCATCAGGCAGGACTTGAACCCGCATCTTTCGCAAACCGGGCGACTTTTTTTTTTTTTTTTTTTTTCGTGCGGAAATCCTCATGGTTACCTCGCTGCCCGGGGGGACGACGAGGTTATGTCGGACTCCTACCGACTAAAACCCCACGGCACTCGAACGTGGCACTTTGGCGGCGAAGCTGGATCCTACCGTAAGTAATGCCGCACTGCTCCGCCGCCAGTGCTAGCCCCTAATGGGGCCCCTCCAACCGACCCCCCAACGAAGGGGGGAGGCCACGAAAGCGCCTGGAGTACGCAGGCACTTTCGCCGTCTCGGTGGACGCCGTGCAATGCAAGCCAGAGCACCCCCGCACTCCGGCCCGCTGGCACCCACTGTTCGCAGACCCTACTGGGCCCGCAACCACGAGCCACCCAAAGGGCGGCTCCGCTGCCGTAACCGGCGGTACGGCCCCGCCGGGCCGCGATGCACAGGGGGGATCAGCCTCGGATTACTGGCCCCCACCAACCGGTTGTGCGCCGCGGCCCCAACCACGCGCCTCAAGGCGCCTGCAGGCCCCACTGGCCCCGCAGCCCCACGTCGCCCTTGCGGGCCGCAGCGGGTGGGTTCCCAGTCCACCACACTGCCACGCCTGGGTTCTCTTCGCTTCCCGGTGGTTCCCCTATCACCGGTACTAGGCCCCCTCGCCACGCCGAGGCGAGAACCCATGAGGGGGAAAAAACCCCATTAACAGACCATGTCTGTTTGTGGTTTTCCGATCTGTACTAGTCCAGCTATGTTTATTTATTTATTTATTTATAAGGCTTACCAACTAAATACATACAAGCCAGTAACAAAACCGTTCACAAAACAAGGTGTACATATATGTATTTAAATTACAGGTAGGCACAGCATTGTTTTACACAATAAAAAAAAATAAGTGAAGTGGTAATCGTGTGATAAAGAATTACGGCCTCTAGCCAGTTGTTCTTGGTGTTTCTGTTCCAGATATAATTTATTTCAGGTCATGCGTCAACCCTACAGAATTATTATCTACCCGGCAGAGTGTCGAATAGCGAGTTCGGCTGGCGTCACGAGCCCAGTTCGGCTTGCGTCACAAACCCAGTTCGGCTGGCGTCACAAACTCAGTTTGGCTTGCGTCACGAACTCGACGCACTCTTAACGCAACAGACTTCGCCGAGGCAATTCCGAAGCGTATCAGAAATTCTGTTTGAGCGGTTCGAAGCACTGGCCTGATGTGCTAACGTGTCGGAGTTTAGGGAAAAAGCTATTTGTAGGTGCAAATGTATATTTGCAAGTATGGGAATAAGGTAATTTGCTTGTTGTTGTTGTAGACTAAAAAGAAAAAGACCATTATTGTTATTGCTATTTCAAATTGTTTGCATCTTATTGATGACTAAACCTATTTCATTTTTTGTTCATGTTTGCCTGAACTTTCGTCATTACAAAATTAGCTAATTGAATATAGTTGATAGAAAATAGAAAGTAGTAATAGAAATAGTTGTGCCGGATATTCAAATTTTTAGTAAAAATAAAAGCATTAATACTGATGCATCCATCTTTTCCATACGCAACTGAGCCAAATGGAATAAAAGATTTATATGACTGGAAAAGAGCTGAATATTTTGTTTTGCTGACGACAACTAAAACAATCGATAAAACACAAAACAATCAATCTAAAACAATCTTTTACACTGGGTAGGTACACGTCACATTATATTGTATGTATTTTAAATATTTATTTTTATAATTATTATTGCTTAGTCGCTGCTAATGTCCGTGCGTCCACTCAGTTGGTCCCACTGAAAATCAGCGTCTGAGCCTATCAGGTCCAGGCATTAGCTGATTAGGGTCCATTTAATTTTGGACATCGTGACACTGCTGCCTGGTGGAAATTATTCTTTGTTTTTCTATTGTATGTTTTATTTTTTTGTCTTTTCCTAACCACCTTGTTCTGTATGTTTTTATCTGTTGCGATGTTCAAAATCAATAAACGTTTTATCTTTCTTTAAAAACCCATGTCGCACAGATAAAAAAAACACCTAACTATCTCACTAGAATGGGTTTTTGAATGTGAGAGAGCAACAGTTTGACTCTGACTAACTTCAAGGGGACAAACGAATGCTAAAATACTTTTAAATTTTGATTTGAATAATTCATTCCCCCTACAATTACATTCACTTTGAAAACTTGAGAACTTTATAAAAATGTATTCATCAACTCTTTCATATCTTTTCAATATTTCAGCGATGAATAATGACATATTTTTTAATCAAAATCCCATCGAAGAAGCTCAGGTGTAAAGTTTCCAACATTAATATCGGATTCTGAAGAAAATCTCAAAGTTAGCTCCACTTTAATAGAAGTGCCAGGAGTTGTTTATTTTGGTGCACCGGGTGCGGTGGCGTATTTCCTAAGTCTACTTACTATATTCCTTCAACTGTCGGAGACATACGAGCTGTCAGGCGCGTTATCGCCGAATCTTACTAAAATGACGGTAGATTGTTGCGCGTCATTATTTGGCGCCAAAATGGCGCAAATGCCAAAATATGGCAAAATTCCAAAATGCCGATAGCCTAAATGGTTAATTTTTTAGCGCGAAAGACATAATTATACTAGGCCTAGATTTACCGCTTGGAACTGCACCAATTTCCTGCTGAGCTGAATCAGCTCATATTTCGTCTCCGACACTCAAGGAGAAATGGATCAATATTGATGAATGGTGATGATGTTATGCCTTGCGGTTGACTGGTAGAGAATACCTCTAAAGCATTAAGTTCGCCAATGGTACTTTTTTATTTGTTATTTTGTGAAGTAAATAATAAATAATTTAATTAATGAGGCCGACGGATGATTTGCTCAAATTTTAATATACCAAATTGACACAACCGGGATCAGAAAGTTATTTAAGAAAACGAAATTAAAGAAAGAGAAGAATTAACGAAAGAAAACTGCATTTAATCTGGAGCTAGAAGCACCGTTAAAATACTCAACAACGTAGTTTTAATGTGATTTTCGTATCAAAGTAATGGCTGTAAATTGCTCCTTGAACGTTGTTATACTCGTTATAATGTACAAACTCAAGTAGGTAATTTGAATTGTTGTAAGTAAAAGGAACTAAGACAAGTTCAAGATGTTCCCAGACAGGGTAACTTCGAAGACCATCCTCCAACTATGACGTATGTCTTGGCTTAAGCTGAGTGGAAACTGGTTCAGTTGGTATTTTTTTTTGTTTTCTACCAATTATTGTTTTTAAAAAAGAATAAATATTTTTTTCTGTAATTTTTTTTTTAAATATTGATTAAACGGTCTTCCTACCTATTTACAATTTCGTTTTTAATTACATTCATAAGTTTTGACATACTTGTATTCTATGATTTTTATAATTTTTAACATGTTTCATTTTCATTGATTAGGTACCAACTAGGTATTTAGAATGTATGCTTTGTTTTTTATTTTTTATTTCGTATTTTACTGACTTAAACTGTTTTAATTTATTTACTTTACTCCTTTTTTTGACGATCACAATATTAATTCATGTGATTTGACACCAAACTGTGATTACATTGTAATGTTTTATTGTGAAATAAATTAAGCTTATCTCATCTAATCTAATGCCTTTAGATCTGCATACCTTTTATTTTTTATAAAAGGTATGATAGCATATTTGTAGTATTCAAACTGGTTAAAACAACAAGTCTTTAGCTCACACGCCACGCTGAAATATTGCACACACCTGCACTTCCTGCATCCTCCTAGTAAGCTTTAACACCGCGCAACAAAGTCCATTGTACCTCAGCGCGGAGCAAGTTGTGATATTAATGAATTTCACCCCATAGAGAAACGGCGTAGCTTCACAAGTTAAATGGATATAGTTCTGTTCATTATTCGAAAGTTCAAGGGGGTACGTAGTATGGTGTAGTATGGATGGCTGATAATATTGGCGGCATATTTTCATAATTATGTCACCGTCGAAATGAACACTCGAAGTCACAGTCGCTTAGGGCTGACATGCATGATCTGATTCTGAGATATTTATTTCTCGTAAAAAAAAAACTAAACAAGTTTTATTTATTAAGATAAGAAGTAATCTTTTATTCATTTAGTTCTGTGTCGTACTTGTCAACCTCTCTTCATGACCGCACTCACTCTGTGTAAGGTCACTTGGAGTGAACACCAGAAAAAGCTGAACTTAAACAAACAAACATCATATAAAAACATAAAATAAAGGCATCAGTCTGGAATACAATTTACCTAGGAATAAGTTTTTATAGTTACCCTACGACACCACTGAAGAATTAATTAAAACTAAGTTTTAACCCCTAAACTGCAATATTTATGTATATATACTTATTTAATTATTTTCATACATATAGGTAGGTGTTTATTAATCCATATCTATTTATTAAATATATTTATATTTTTAATTGTCAACCTGCTTTTTAAAAACACTCAACATCTGATCCCGAGGCAAAGTGTTATTGTTAATCTTCCCGGCACCTGCGAAACAGACTATGTCTAGTGTGGGTGCCATTGGCAATGTTGTATTTGTATTAGTTACACCCCAATTAGCTAAAGGGATTTAGTAACACAGTACCTACGTGGCAACTAATTAATTGTTTTAAAACTATCTAGGACCTAACTAAACCCATTTATTCTACGAAATCGTCGTCTTCAAGTTACGGCCTGAAAATCTGAAAGGAATTGCCCGACAATGGTCATGTTTTGTATCATGGTTCAAGGTAAAAAAATATAATTTTTTCGTGACTGTTCCTATAATCCGACAACCCTGTATAAGTGGCGCCATCGGCAGATGCCGCGTGCTGATGACGCGCAACCCAATATTAATAAACTTTTCGCGCACGTATCGTCTCATCTCGTAATGCCAACCGCTCGCAAAATGACAACTTCGCAGTATGCCAAATTCTCACAATGCCAACTTCTCAAAATGTCAACTTTTGAAGGGGCAGACCAGCACGCATAAAAAATTACAAGAATCTCAAAAATCATACAATTTTTGCAACCTTAGACCATATAAACAAAAAATACCAAACACTTTTTAATAGGTAACAGGCAAAGAAAAATAAAGACTTACAGAAAATGAATAATGTTATGTTTCAGTTATTCAGTATACTATAGTTTTAACTTTCAGGTTAATTGCGAGTGTTAAGTTAAAAGCGTCCTCTATCCTATTTGTTGTGCCCGAGAGGGTCTGTAATGAACATACCAAGTTTGTAACATGTAGGTGTTATATTATAGAGTGCAAATAAATGATTGAGTATTGACAATTTTACTGGCGGTTCAGTTGCAGGAACTTATAAATAATTGGTCGAACAACCCATAGAACTTATGGGTATTTAAAGTGTATGTTTAAGGAGGGCAGACCGGCTTAGAACAAATATAGTGGAACAATAATTACAAGGCGTTTAGTGAGAGTAGCGTTACTGAGTATGATCTGTGTTGGTGATGAAGGGTGCATGTAGTATGATTTTAGGCAGATTTTCTTAGTCATATCATTTTGTGTGCGTTATAAATAAATATGACATACCCCAAGCATCATCGGGTAAATTTGTGTGGAATAAAGGCGGAAGTTGGATAATTGCGGGCAAGCGTAAACGACGGGGGAGCAAATAGTAAAAACGAACGGACGCCATCTTGGCAGCTGCCCAAAAGGCAGCGCAACCGCGGCCCAGATAATTTTGCCGAAGCACATGTTATTATAACCTTAAATTAAACTGAACGACTTAGTTAGTAGTCGCCTTTTTCGACTAATTCCCTTTTTTATTTGTAGTATTGTTGTAAAGTTGTGTAAAGCGCGGAAGTACAGTTTTTAGAAGTTTTTTTACATATAGACATGTAAAAAACACTAAAAATCCTTTATAATTTACGTCACGTTGTCGCTTTGCCTACGAAAAGGCGTTTTAACTGTCTGACAATAAAATTAGTAGTCCAAGAAGACCGAACTGAAAATTGTTGCTAACTTTTTTTATAACGGTGTGCTAGATCATTTTTTCGCTTTCTGTACCTAACCATTGACCTCATCTTAGGGTCTATTTAAAACTATTAAAACTGAAGGATTCTGTGGAGTAAGCTGCGTAGTTTCATAGAATTCACTGTAGTTTCTTGTGAAAGTTCCACGCTCAAGTCAAACACTAAGCATAAAGATTAATAGTTAGGGTGCAAATTGTATGTGATGACATAGATCTGACAAAAAAAGGTTCAGATATTGACATTCACGATGGAGAAATCTCTAATTTAAATTGGATAGAGCACAAAAGGCCCTATTTTGATAAACTGCTAAATTATAAAACGAACTAGCGGCTTGTTTGCCAGGAAAGATACAAGGACGAAGAAAACCCAGAAAAAGACAACTCATGGCTTAAAAATTTGCCTACCTGGCACAACATGAGCACCAGATCGCTGTTCCAACAATAGTCTCCATAGTTAGAAAAGTTTCAGTGATAGCTGACCTCTGGTAGGAAATGGCACTGAAGATTAATAATGTTGAATAGAGGAGAAAAATAAAAAAATACATAGTTCAGCTGCCCATTTTTTGCAGTGCGCTGCCTGTTCATTAGCGAAGCTGCCAATATCAGAGCATTATTAGGTTGTCAATAGACTGCGTAGTAAACTGCGTATATTAGATTCTTTTGTACTGCGCGAGTGGGCCGAGCGAATGTTTGGCGCAAATTGGACGCGGAATTGCGCATTTCGTCCAATCGCGCCAGTGAGCGGCCACTCAGTTAGCGGGGCCTTTCTCGTACACTATTTCATTTCCATCATTGCATTTTTGGCTGGATTTTTGGTCTAGATCCCGTTCCATTGACGTTTTGATCAATCATTTATCTGGTGTGATAAGTGAAAAATGTGTCTTTGAATGAAAATATTTTTGACATCGTAATCAACTTCGTAAATTTTATGTACAATGTTCCCAAGAGGGGTAATTGTGTAGAAGAGAACCGATCTCACGTAGAGGCACCTCATAAATCTACAAGTCCTAACTCTCCCAGCCAAAAAAGCCCAATCTCTCAAACCCTGGTCATCGCTTACCATCAGCGCAAACCCATTTTAAATTTAAAAAAACCTAATAAACTCTTCATCTCGATGAAAATGTATTATGGCCGTTTTGCTAGGCATTCGCTTCTTTTGTGTTATACCTACAAAATATATTTTTTCTGACATCGGCAAAGGGGTGATGGGTTTGCCTGGTAAGTCTGACACAAACGTGGCAGATGATCAGCCTAATATTGTGAAGTTCAGTGGAGGTTCCAGCGTATAACACGGAAAGTCGAGAGCTGGACTAGACACAAAAATGTTCTGTTTTAAGGTGTCAGCCTCATTAGTCATAGGCTGTAAAATATTTATTATTATAAATAGAAGTATATTTTTTTATTTTTTCTAACGTTTCATTATAGTAATTCCTCAATATTATCGTTGTTTTTGTAGCCACACCGCTAATTTGCGCCATTTGTTTGAAATATCGTTTAATTATTTATATTAATTCGCTCATCTAAACATCCGCCAGTCTAATCTTTTGTGTTTTTGTCAGAGCTCAGTGTTCAATGTGTTTAATAAATAAACACATTATAAAATATAAATAAGTAGTTGCAGCTAATATTTGTTATTACAACTCCAGTAACTTCGATATTCTAGATAAAAAATGAGAGACTTCATACAAATATTAGTTCAGTTAATAAACCAATAGATGGCGTTGGCAGTAAGTTAAATCGCGCTAACGACATGTTTTCAAATTTATGTAAGACCATTGTAGAACATATTCATAATTAATTAACTTTTACAATACAGATCTATATATTTATACCATCGTCTTTCATTTGCCTTCTCATTCGCGGACTCGCAAGTTACATCTTGTTCATGGTCCTAACGAGTCGGATTTACTTGGATGAAGGCGTGTTTTGGTAGTCTTCGGTGGTGGAAGAGTACCACCCGTACACGTCAGCAAGTACTGGACAGTGGATTGCTGTTCAGAGAACCCTGCAGGGACGTCGGTGTGGTGACGTCACAGCGGTGGAGGATCCGGTCAACAGTGACTGGAAGGAACGACGTGCGGGAGGAGAAAGCCTAGCAGAGGCAGGAAGCCGCGGAGCGCAGCCAGTGTAGGCGCGCTATACAAGAGCGTTATCATCGGCGACTAAAGTGTTCAGTGTGTGAGTGCCGTTCAAATTGTAAGTACTTTCAACCTTATTACAAAGAGAAAATAAACTTTAATAAATCAAGCAAGAAAATAATTTAGTTAGGAATTAGGGACTTGTAGTTTTTATAGGAAATAAGTGTTCAGACGGGGAACCTATGCCGGATTTCACCCAGGATTTGTTGTGAAAAACACTTAGAAAAATTGAAGATTTTTGGACTTTAGCTTGTTATTTTAATTGTACTGTGTTTTATTTGATTGCATGAGGTATAAGGTGTATTGAATTGTTGTTTACTTCTGCTATTGTACATTGTTAACAAAATGGAATCTTATATTAATATTCAGGAGTTAACACGAAATTCAATAGTAAAGTCTAGAACCAACTTTATAAATTCTCCTAAGGACAGGCTGACAGTTTCTTCGCTTGAAACCCGCCTAGAAAACCTAGAAAAGCAGTGGAATCTCTTTTTTAATACGCATGTGAAAATAATAAGTGAGGTTGAAAGAACGAAATTGTTAAATTCTGACTACCAAATGCTAAATGTTTTTGATGATGTTGAGGAGATCTACACAGATTATAAAACGGAATTAAAAGAAAAACTGAATAACATTAAAGTGCAGTGTAGTCCTCCACAACAACAACAAAGTGTGGTGAAACTACCAGAAATAAGAATACCAACGTTTTCTGGCAAATACATAGAGTGGCAGACATTCAGCGACTTGTTTTTGGGTCTAGTACATAAAAACCGTTCTCTGGACAATGCTCAAAAACTGTATTATTTAAAAAGTCATTTAAGCGGTGAAGCCGAACAACTTTTGAGAAATGTTCATGTCACTTCCGATAATTATGAAAGTAGCTGGAAAAAACTGGAGGCTCTCTATAACAATAAAAGATATCTGGTGAATAATATATTAAAGCGGTTGTTTAGTCAGAAGCATTTGGTAGTGGAGTCAGCAAGCGAAATAAAAAAAATGATTGGAACTACTTTAGATTCTTTACATTCTCTTAAAAATTTGGGCATCGATACATCTTCATGGGATATTTTGATCATTCATATCATCAGTGCTAAACTAGATGAAGAAACTAGAAAAGCGTGGGAACTCAGCCTTTCAGCAGATAAATCGGATACATTGCCAACGTTTGATCAGTTTACTGAGTTCCTCGTCAGTCGTTTCAGGGGTTTGGAACATTTAGAAAGTAGTTCTAATCGAAGGTCTGATATTGAAAAGGCCATAAGAAACTCACAAACTTTCCACATATTTAAAGAGAAAAGAGAAGAATGTTGTGTTTTTTGTCATTCTGATCACAAAATAGTTTTTTGTAAAGCATTTAGTAAGGAAAATACTGAAACTCGTCGTACATTTGCCCGAGAAAATGGGTTGTGCTTTATTTGTTTGTATACAAATCATTCCGCTAAGGCTTGTAAACGCAAATTCAAATGTAAAATATGTAAAAGACGTCACAATACATTATTGCACCCCAGCAGTGTTGCGGAGTCTGTGAGTGGGAATCGTTCATTATATGATAGGGTCACCTATAAGACGAAGGGGTCTGCCGCCAACAGTGCGGAGGAGTTTAGGAAAAAACCAGTGGTGTCATGTGCACGTACACGTAATTGTAATGAAACATCTCTATTGCCCACTGCGTTAGTGAAAGTTAATTCGAACGACGGTTCGAGTCATTTGATTAGGGCTTTGTTAGATCAAGGCTCCCAAGGTTCTTTCATAACTGAATCAATGGTTCAGTCATTAAAGCTCAAAGAAAGATCTTCAAAGCACACCGTAACTGGTGTAGGTGAAAACAATAAATTGCTATCAAAATCTTTTGTAACTTTGAATGTTCAGTCGCTGAGGGATCCAAGTTGCTCTCAACAAATACATGCTCATGTGATTAAGACGATCACATCTCTACTTCCAACTGTGACGGCTAGTACTAATGATAAAGTTAGCATATCTCCAGATGAGTTAGCTGACCCGAAGTATCACCTACCTAGCAAAATTGATATTTTGCTAGGAGCCGAAGTTTACAGTAGAGTTCTTAAAGCGGGGATAAAGCACAGCGCAAGTAGACGTCTTCTGGCACAGGAAACCAGTTTTGGGTGGATACTGTCTGGCGTCGCCGAGACTGCATCTTCACCTAGCGCGCAGTCATTTTCTTGTATCGCTGTTACGAACTCCAACATAGACACTGGCGATCGTCAACAAACAACTAGGGAGCACGATGCTAAAACGGCTGTAAGTCAAAAAATATTTCGAAAAAAAATATTATCGTAAACATTGGAATAACTTGATAGTAAGAGAGAGTTTTGTATGATTTGAATGACAAAAAAGGCATATTGATAATAATAAAAAAAAAAAAACAACATTAATTATTAATACAGTCCACTATTGAATAGCTGAAAAATTGTTGAAACGTTGAATATGTTAAATTTACTTTTACTGTAAATAGTTTTGAGTAAGATACTTCTCACTTCACAAGTTAGTATTTAAGTGGTAGCAGGAGATTTGTGAATCTCAGGAACTAAAATGTTAAAAAAACTGCACTAATTACTTACTTTGTTAAGGTTCGTTGTAAACTATTTTATGAAAGTACCAATATGTTGATTTGTTTATTGTGAATCTTTGTATTGTCTGTGAAGTGGTTCTGTTATGTTAAGATATTGTAGTATAGTTGTGTAGTGTTGCACAGATTTTCTGGTATTTGCCTCACGTTCATTGTTTGTATAAGGACATTCTGCAATATGTCCTTGGCGGGCGGTATGTTCAATGTGTTTAATAAATAAACACATTATAAAATATAAATAAGTAGTTGCAGCTAATATTTGTTATTACAACTCCAGTAACTTCGATATTCTAGATAAAAAATGAGAGACTTCATACAAATATTAGTTCAGTTAATAAACCAATAGATGGCGTTGGCAGTAAGTTAAATCGCGCTAACGACATGTTTTCAAATTTATGTAAGACCATTGTAGAACATATTCATAATTAATTAACTTTTACAATACAGATCTATATATTTATACCATCGTCTTTCATTTGCCTTCTCATTCGCGGACTCGCAAGTTACATCTTGTTCACTCAGGAAGAAGTTCGTCTTGTCAAATTTTTGACGTATACTTACCATAGTAAATATTTAGAGTAATAAATCATTATAAATGAGATACTGAAATGTGTTAAGGAACACCCAAAGCTGGAAGTTCATTTCAGGTCGAACAGAATACTTGCTACTTTTAGCCAGATTTGGTCGATGGAATCCCCTTTAGCTACACTCAAGTAATGTGGGGGAGGCCAATAGCACAGTATACCCAGTATGGCAACTTCATTCATACGCGAGCACGGCTGAGCCGTCCCGTGCGTACGCGTCGTCACACGCACACATTGACGATTTGGGTTGGTAGCAACTCGTCTAAAAACGCAACTGGTCTAAGTAGCAACTGGTCTAAAATGCAACTCGTCTAAAGAGCAACTGGTCTAAAATGCAACTCGTCTAAGTAGCAACTGGTCTAAAATGCAAATGGTCTAAGTAGCAACTTGTCTAATCCACTTTATCTTGAACTATTGTAAAAATTTTCGGCATTTAAAAAAGGAGAAATTTGCGTCCAAAACCAAAACAATTTTTTTTTTAAACTATTTTAAACCTAATTAATAAAAAAATATAGTTTTAAAATAGTTTTTTGGAAACTATTTTAAACATAATTGAACATAATATCTTCAATTATGTTTAAAAAAACAATAAAATATATATTTATTTATTTATGTTTATAAAATAGTTTCGGTAAGTTTTGGTAAAATAATATTTTCAGTTGCTTTTGGTGAATCAGACCGGAATGAAATTTTAATGAAAATTATTTGTTAGATAATTTTCACACATAGTAGCGACTATCTATTAAAGATTTAGCGAAAAAAATTAATGCAATGATTATTTTTTAATCATTGCATTAATTTTTTTCGCGCTCTAAGTATGAGAAATTGTGAAAATTCACTACTATGAGGAATTTAGAAAAATTGTCAAACGAGTCTTAGCCCAATTTTGGCCAAAACTAAAACTGCAGACTTAGTTTTGATTTACTTTTTTTTGCCAGTTGGTTTTGGAAAAAAAATGACACCCTGTATTTTTAGATATAGAACACACCTAAATTAAAATAAAAACTCAGCTTGTGTTTTGACATATGAGTTGTTCATACACATACACACAAACAACATTGTAAAATCGAGTGTTTATTAGTATTTATATTAACAAAAAGAGGAAGATACGTTACGTTCATACTACGGGAATTCGAAAACTGGCACATGACATTGACGTGCACGCGAAAAAGTCGCTGTAATATTGAATTGAAAACAGGTCCATTGGACCTGTTTTTTGTGTGGCCGACTTTGGTGCGTGGATGCCGTATCCTCATCTTTTTTTTTTTAATTAATGAGGTATACGGTACAATAACTTCCATACTACATAGTTTAGGAGGCTGTTTTCTTGAATATGCTATAGGGTTACTATAGATAACCCATATTAACACATTTCGTTGCTGGCTATTATGGGTCTTTTGCCTATGAAATTTTGATCATGTCCTTTGTATTCAAAAAAACTGCTTCTTAAGCAATGTAGTAAACAAAGGAGGTATCAGCGTACCAAAAGTGACCACACAAAAAAACAGGTCCAATGGACCTGTTTTCAAGCGTGACATTGTTAAAAATCCGGAAAAAAGACTATTTATTAATTTTGCGATCATGAAAAGTCGCTTCTATGTGTGAAAATTATCTAACAATCATTATTATGAAATTTCATTCCGGTCTGATTCACTAAAAGCAACTGAAAATATTATTTTTATTTTGTTCAATTATGTTTAAAATAGTTTTGGTTTTAGACGCAAATTTTTTGTCCTTTTTTTAAATGCTGAAAAATTTTACAATAGTTCAAGATACAGTGGATTAGACCAGTTGCTACTTAGACCATTTGCATTTGAGACCAGTTGCTCCTTAGACGAGTTGCATTTTAGACCAGTTGCTACTTAGACGAGTTGCATTTTAGACCAGTTGCTACTTAGACCAGTTGCGTTTTTAGACGAGTTGCTACCAACCCGACGATTTTATTGATTCTACCGATACTCGAGTCACGGCACTGCCAAGCCGCACGTATGCCCACGCGCACCTACCTATGTGTTTCGTTTCTACCGCGCCGCTGCCACTCGCGTAGAAATTAAAACCGACAGCCCTACATGTTTAGGCAATTATCGCTATCTCCGCGGCTAAGTTGCCCTACTTGTTTTATTGTTCTATGCCAATAGGCTCAGTTACCACGTCTTGTGACTGCGAATGGCAGCAAAGGGGTTTTTGAACCCATATTGAGTGGCCAGTAAGTATGCGAAGTGCGGACTGCCTAATGGTTAGCAGTTACCGCCGTCTGAGGACACAAAAGATAGGTTTATTCTGTGTGTAATTTATGTTGCAATTACTTTACATCTTCATTGTGGATACAAACAAATACAGAAGGTAATTACAGCAACTCAGTAATAAATCTACAATAGGGTCTTATCGCCAAGAAGTTGTTGGAGAAATGGTAAAGGACTACTTATTAGATGCGAACATATTTCTAAGGCCTTACCTCGTTAAACATTTTAATTTTTAATAGACTTATTTATTTATTTATTTTATTTATTTAAACTTTATTGCACAAATAGGGTACAATAGGCGAACTTAATGCCATATGGCATTCTCTACCAGTCAACTTATAAGTAAAAAATAAAGTGTTAAATATCTCCAACATCCAAGAAAGTAACTCTGTCTTTTCTTGCACTCGTATTAGTAATAGCTTAATTCCAGTTACAAAGATCTTGGCATGGGGTTATTAATAGGCCGTTAGCCTCACGCAATACTCAACGGAGCGTAACAGCGGCATGTAGGCTACGAACCGATAAACAAGCGTAGAGCAGACCTCTATAATTCTTATTGTTTGGCGAACATGGCTGATTTATGCGAACGGTGGGAAATAGGCCAATATTGAAGCGGCAGTTTGGTAAGATGCGTCGATAAAACGAACGCTGGCAAGATGAGGTTGGGATCGCTTCATTCTGATAAGGGAACTTGCAAATATTATATTTTTGGATTAAAATATACCCTAAACGGGGACAGGTGCTCACTGTTAGCGTCAAGGTGAACGGAACATGCAGAATGCCACACTTCGCGGGTACAAACCCAACGTAATAAGTGGCGACCCTGCCGCCGTTACACAGGGTTCACCGCACGCTGAAATAACGAACACACTGTTGTGTTCTGGCCAGTTTTGAACTCGGTACCACATACGCTCTGAGCCAGAATGCTAAACCACTGAGCCACTACGCTCTCATTAAATTACTTAGCAGAATTTGAACCCATCGTAACAAGAGGCGAGCGTAATGTCGTTATTCGGGTTGCTTGGGAGTTAGCAGTCAATTTTACTATGATCGTCAAATAATTTATAGTTATGTTTAACCCAAACATCATCATAAAAACCATTACAGCATTTACCCAATGTTATGTTGAGTTAACACGATCCAAAAAACAAATTAAAATATCTACTTTTTCATATTCCTTATTTAATACAACGGTAACGGTTGTTATCGCGTCGGCGCTTCCACACCTGTCTTCTATGCTGTGCTTCATAGTATTTAGTGCTGCTGTTGAGCACTGATAAGCACTTCATTCTTCCCGAGAGTAATTATACCAATAAAATTTTAAAAAACAGTAATTGTCACGCCGGATTAAGACCGAAAAAAGCACTTAAGACTAATTCCGATGAAGCGTCTCCGAGGAACTAATTCCCTCCCCCCTCCTTGGAACACAATATGATTGAATTTTTCCAATTACAGGGTATCTAAGGCTCCCGGCGAAACTGCGGAGTCGCCGCCTCGATCAGCTGATATAATTATCGGTACCGGCGGTTGCCCTGTGGGGGGTATATAGAGATATCAATGTTGATGTTCTGTGTTCTTGTTGAACGATTAAGGCAAAAGTAATTTTGGAGTTATTTGCGGGTATTCGACCGGCAAGTATGGTCGAAAAAAATCTGAACTTGTAATGCCTATTAAATGGTTTTAGTGAATAAATTAAGTATCAGTGTTTTCATTTCATTTTAAAGGTATTGTACAGTCATTAAAAGAAATTGTTGTAACATTAATCATTTTAGTCATGCGTTTTGTCGTTGGAAAAAAAAATATGGCTTTTTAAGATATTTCAGCAAGTGATAGAAACTTCTAGAAACTAGGTTCCCGTGGCGCAGTTGTGCCAGTATCGTATGTAGTCATATTGATGTTCTGCCAGGGCCGGGGCACCTCTGACCTAATGGTTGCCACAGAAAACCAGCGTCATAACTCTTTGTTATGACACAAGCTGTAACCATGTTGGTTTATGCGTCACAAAATTAAATTCCAGGCTTTACTTTTTTTTTGCGTCTTGTTGTTTTTTTTTTTTTTTTAATTTAAAAATGGGTTTGCGGTTGACCTCAGCATCGCCTGATGGTAAGCGATGACGAGATCGAAGGTGTAATACGCTTACCTAGAAAATTCCTATTCACTCTTGCCTTGAAGACACCAAGGTTGTATGTATCCGGAAACACAGACGCACGGAGGGGGTTCCACTCCTTAGCGGTGCGGGCCGGAAAGGAAGCACAAAACCGCTTAGTTCGGACCGCTGGAAAGCCCGGGTGAAAGCCCTCACGGCGTCTTGTGGTCCGGTGGTAGAAAGTAGAGGGTGGTATCTGGTCATGAAGTTCCTGCGCACACTCTCCGAAATACACCTTATGAAAAACCGATACTCAGGCAACTCTACGCCGATGCTCCAAACTCTGGAGTGGAGTCTGGAGTGAAATTTACTAACTGTGTGATTAGAAACCAAATCAATATTATTTATTCTTCTTTCTTTCATTTATTCGATCAACGTACGTCGCATACCACACTCGCCGAGACGAGGTATCCATTCAAAAACGCGTTCACTCCGATAGTATTCTGCTCTACGGCAAATCTGGACAACCTACTGCCACTTACAAATACTTAAAAGCTACCTTATTTCTCTATTGAATAGCTTTATTAACGGCTATGAACTATCATTATTGTATTTTTTATCTTCTTAAAGATGATTGATTGAAGCAAGGGTTGACTTTGAACACGGATTGTAAAGGTATAAGGATTAGTTAGTTTGGCTAATAGCAATTACTCTAAAATCAACTTAATAACTTTCTACCTCGTTTCAAAGGCCTGCTCGGGCCAGCATTTTGTATTTGAATCACTCATTCAGAAGCAGCGTTTAATACTAAAAATATAAAAGCCAAAGGCCGTTTAGTTTTTAATAACAAAATAGAATTGATCAATTCGGAGCGGGTGGTCCTGAAAGCAAAATGTCATAGGAGCAAAACGTCCGTAATTCAAAATGGCATCTGTCAATAGAGCAATACGTCCTTAGTATCAAATGACAGTAATTGAAATGGTCAAGGGAGCAAAACGTCCGCAATTTAAAAGGTGCGTCTCCATACAATAAACGTGTTTTTTTTCTTGGTATTTTTACTGTATAATAATTACGGTAACAGGTAGAGTCTTACAATTTTCACAGAATATTTAGCAGTATAGCAACTAACTTACTTAATTGGGTGGTTCTACAAAAGTTGGTCAATTTTTGTGGATATTTTATTTGAAGGAGTCTACCTTAAAATACTACGGATTTTAGATAACTTCAAACTTGCATTCATGTTCATTACAGTTCTTAAATATAGTTTTTGGTTCAGAACATGAACCCTGTAAGGGCACCAATAATAATAATAGGTAATCTAATAAACTTAATATTTATTGTCGTAGTCCAGGACAGACAGTTTATTTAGTAGTTTCGAAATTTCCTTTTTTTTCATTCAGAGAACTGACGGGGGCAACAGAGTACTGATAAATACACAATTACATGAAAATTATCAGTTAATTTCTTAATGATCACAACAAGTATATCTTAGAGTGTGATAGCACCATCATGTTCTTTTAAATGTTAATCCTTTTGATGAAATGAATAGAAATATATAACGATTTAATTTAATATGATTGGCAAATGTGGTGTAATAGTTGAGAAGTGGACTATTGCACTAGGGACCACGGGTTCGATCCATGCAATTAGTTTTTTTAATTTTTGGTGCATTTTTACGTCATGTGGAAAAACAAAATCTGTAATTATTAAACATACTCATTGTTTCTTACTCTTTATCAAATTACCAAACAACTTGCATAATCATCAATAATACGACTTAGAAAACATTAAGTTCCTCCTTCCTGGTATGTTCTGCAGCGCCGATCGTAATTTTAACAGACAACCGCTTGATTGCGCAGTTTTGGGATTGGTTTTGAGGCTCTAGAGCTATGTTTCGGGTTCTCGTATTTTAAATAAATACTAACCTGAAATTGGAAGACTTTCTTTAAGTCCAAATATTTTTTGGCCGAAATATAGGGGTATCTGATAGGAAGCACCTGTGAGGTCCAGATATTAGGTTGAAAAGTACAGTTACTAATATCATATTTATTTAAACACAAAAAAAAAATACTGTAGAATAATTAACTTTTTAGATTTTTAAAGGAACTATTTTGAGTTACATAGTTTTGCGCAACTATCACCTTTCAAGTTTCACAGTACGCGGCTTAAGTAAAGAAAAAATAAATTTACCGTATTTGCCACATTTGTTATTCCTGGTCCACTAATAACGAAGTAGTAGTTCCTAAGATAAGTTCAAACAAACAAACAAACTCTTTCACTTCATACTTTTGTGATATGTATAGATTTCATGTAGGTAATCAAAAATATGTCAATTGCAGACGGTTTGTTTTTAAAACTCATTCTTATTCCGAATAGGTTTCATTTTACGCTACAGCTAACGAGTTAAAAAAGGTTCTTATGCGTTAAGGACGTCTTGCCTGCATGACATTTCCAATGAGTGACGATTTACTTCGAAAGCTTTTTCAATTGCGGACCATTTGCTCCCATGACTTACTGCGTTATGGTCGTTTCATACAAGAGGGCGTTTTGCTTTCAGGACCAACCGCTCCGAATTGGAATTGATGAACGCCCTGCATTCTAAAAACGAAATGAAAAGCTGACAACGAAATTCTGAATCAGAAAGAGTTCTTTTTTTAGGATTATCAATCCTCTTTTATCTTAAAGTTAATAAAAATTAGAGAATTCGTTATTTAACTGTTTCGTATAAAAACTTAGCCAATAAAGACTTAATGAATACTTTTTCAAACCCAAAAAAGTTTTGCAGGAGCCCAATTTCGTCAAAATCACGTTGTAATTGAAACTTTTCACTTATTAAACGGAATGATAAAGAAATGCCTGGAACAAATATAATAAACTAGCGACCCGCCACGGGTTCGCACGGGTGCAAAGGGATGTTATTATACATATAACAAACAAAGAAAGACATTTATTAGCATAAAAATCAATTTAGTGGTGAGATGTTCATGAAATAGCTAGGCTACATGGTCCTTTCTCTTCAATCACCCTCACCTATTAAAAAAACTGCATCAAAATGCCTTGCGTTGTTTTAAAGATTTAAGCAAACATAGGGACAGCGAAAGCGACGTTGTTTTATACTAAGTAGTTATGTTGTGCTGGTTTGGTCATCATGGTGATGTGATGATGATAACGGTTACCGGACTGCATGGTGCTCAGAGAGCTGTCTTCATACGGTTCAGAATTGTTTGTAAATAAAAACTTTTGTCAGCATTTTTCTGTATTTTCAACCTCATGAGTCGTGGCCATTTTCGCTTACTATTTTTGGTTAAAATTGAGTTCCTCGTGAAACGGAAATTCCTAGTATTTTCGGTGGCAGGTTTACCTAAAATAGGAGGATATTCAGGGATTAGTTTCGTGGTTTATGAACATGCGTGGTTTTATTATTTCTTTAACAAGTCTCACGAAAAAGCACACTCCACTCCAAGACTTTTCTATAATTTTACTCTAGCTAGCCCTATTGCGCGGAAAAAAGATACTTTACATAAGACTGAAGGTTGTGTAATCCTACCTCATGCAAGACTAACCTAAGTCTGGAGGGAACTTTTAGTTTGTAATATTACTGAACATTTCATACAAATAAATAGTGGTACAATTTAGGCAGTCTAATTACTAAAATCTCACTTAGATAACCAACAGCAAGGCGAAGAAATGTTAGGCAAGTGCACAAATACTACAAGATTATAATGTATAGTTTAGTTTGTACAGAATATCCTATCAATATCATCGAAAGTTAGGATGTCCCAATAAACGCAACCGTGGCTACTGTCCCGTCAGCTGAACTTGGCTAATCCTAGTTAAGCCACTTAATGCTAAACTAGTTACTAGTTCAGCTGGCAACTAGTTTCTGCTCACCACAGCGTAAGCCACGGAGATAAACGCCACAAAACATTTTACTTAACTTATCTGACGTGCTTTATGGAATTATTAGGTTTTTTTGTACACTAATGTTGTTGTTGTTTTAATGTTGTACCGCATAATATGACATTTACTGTACCCTACATAGAGCAAATAAAGTTTGTGTATTTGTATTAGTGAAAATCGGATGAAAAAAATAAAAAACGTATCCCGTCGTACTGATGGGAAGCCTAAAAAACGTTAGTGCGATTACCAGGAAAATTACAATAGAGATTGGCAGGCTTTTTCCATTATAGGGATTAGTGGCAGAGTCTGGGGGAGAACTTTTCCCAGCAGTGGTACAGTTTAAATAAAAGAATGAGATCTCATTAGCGCATTGCGTCACTACAGCGTCAACTCTTACGGTGTCTTAAATATACATCTTTTCAATGAAGAGCTACATGATGAGTGGTGCCGTCCCACGCAATCTCTGAGGACGCAGCACAACGCAACACTACTAAACAGTAACAGCTTCACAGCTAGGCTTAACTTTGACGCTTTCGTGAATTTATGAGTCATCATCATCATCATCATCATCAGCCTGTCGCAGTCCAATGTTGGACATAGGCCCCTCCCAAAGTGGGCCACAGCTTCCGGTTCTAAGCCTTTGACATCCGGTCTGATCCCGCTTCTGTTCTCGTCGCTTCATCGGTCGTCTCTTGAGTGAGTTAGACTTGCTATTAAAACATTCCTAGTTGTAGATTTAACAAGTCGGTTTTCATCCTCATTGTGACTGTTCTAATTTTGTGCCCCTATCAAAGTTATAGTTGTAAAATAAGTTAATTCATAAATGTAAAGGAAAGATAATTATGTTTAATGCGTGTAACAACTTGTAATGAAAACAACACTGCAGCGAGAATTCAATTAACCAGTTAACTATGTAAGGGGGGCAACGAGTACACGCGCCCGCAGGCAGATTCCCCTCAGCCACCCTACACGTGTCTACCGGGTGGAGCTGGGAGTATTCACAACTTTATTTTTTGTGTAATTAAAATGTTCACTTGAAAAAGTACATCATTTTTATCACTTGTTAATAGCTAGAGTTCAATAATTTAATTATTGAATAACCTGCGCAGGCTTTAACACTGTAAGTCAATAATATTAGAATAACGGTAACGTTCTTCTACTCGGAGTGGAACAATCACATTAACTAAAATGACTAATTTGACATTATCGAACGTTTAAAACATAGGCATAAGTTAGGCAAGAACAAAAACACATCATCTTTAAATTAGGTACACAAATGTAGGCGTTGATATACAAGAGTTCTCAAAAGTAAAACATTATATAAACAAATACACTTGGATACTACTCACGAACATATCCCCAATATGTGAGTCACAGGCACCCTGATTGTTGCTGTCATGGTGAACGGAACATTCAAAAGCAAACATTTGAACAAGAACCCAGCGTGGTAAGGGGGAGCTTACCGCCGCTATCCTGGTTGCTTAGGTTTTTTATCAGTGTTTTCCATCACCGGAGAGTTAGCCACAAATAGCAATAAATGTAAAAAAATATTTCGGATTCAATAAATTACAAAAAGACATCTTAATTTTCACACCAGCTAGGTGGACGGATGACCTAATGAAGATAGCAAGAAAAGGTTGGAATTTTGGAGGGTGCTCAGTAGGTAGTGGACGTCATGCGACTTTTATTGATGACTAGCTGTCCGACAGACTTCGATCTGTTGTAAACATTTAGTTTCACGTGACAGATGACAGACAGTTGTTAAGATAAAAATAAATTTAGTTTTTTACTATATTCCTAGCATCTCCTCATGTTTACTCACCTTTCCAACCTTCCTTGAACTTCCACAAACATTTAAAAACCAAAATTAGTTAAATCGGTCTAGCCGTTTCCCAGTTTTAGCGAGACTGACGAACAGCAATCCATTTTTATTAATAGGAATGATGATTTTACCTTTTGTAAAAATGAATAGAAATGACAGTAATTTGCTTGTTAGCGAACTTTTTGCCAACACTGTAGTTTCAATGCTAATATCTCCCTGTGCGCCAGACAAACTAGCAGCCAGTTAATCCGGTTATAGCATTAACTAAGTTCGGCGACAGGATAATAGCGGCTCGGTTACCTGCGCCCGCCCGTTGGCGACTCTAACTTAATAACGACGTTGCTACTTCACGTGTTTTTTTTAAATAAACGAGCTGTTAGTAGGAATTTTGGCTTTTTTGAAAATGGGCAACCAACCCCTAATTTCTTCATCTCCTAATTAACAAACTATTAACGTGTCTAAGTGTGCCAAGCCCCGGCTTCGGACCTTAAGCTACAGATACACATACTCATTAGTAGCCCGAGAGTATGCTACTATTGAGCAAATGCTACTTAGTAGCCCAAGAGCATGCTACTATTGAGCAAATGCTACTTAGTAGCATGTGTGATTGCTAATAATGAGCATGCTCATTTCGAGCGTGTATGTATCAGTTAATGAGCTTATAAGCATGCTACTAATGAGCTTGTGTATCTGTAGCTTTACTAGCAGATAGCAATCGGCAAAGGCATTTTGTGGAGAGGAGGCCGGAGACGTGCTGGTACCACGAAGCATGACATGAAGTTAGAGGCCGCGACGAAGGTCCACCCCTGCGTGGACGGGACCTCGGTCTTGCGGAGTGGTGAGTTCACGCGAACTGTTTGGGTGGTAGACTGCTATGTGTTCTGGTCGTGTGTGTTCTCCAAGGAACGCTGTTTCGCAAAAACTCAACCCACGTCTCGCGTGCGCATAATACCTAGTTTTATGAAAAGGAAATTTTTCGGTGTCACGCATGGAAGTCATATCCGCGTGTTTGACGAATTCACACTCTATCAAAAACACTATTGCCGTCCTACTGCTGGATACAGGCCTCAACCTAATAAGTAAAGGGTACAAGCTAGACTGCAACACGTGGGCGGAGTGAAAATTGTTGGATAGGTGTTCGGTACAGCCAGTGATCAAACTTACTGCCAGGTGTTGTCAAGCCGCCAAAGGTTTACCCTTGTTTGATCGAACAACGTTTGATATAATATTACTAAATCGAACAACGTTTGAGAAAATCATCACTTTGTATAATATCATTTGATAGAATTTTCAGTTCGTCGAATGTTTATTTGCTATAACAACGTTTGCACAATGATCAAAAGGTAGAATGTTCATTTGATGTAATTTTCAGATGGTATAACATGCCAAGCAGCATGTAATGAGGCAAGTCGTTTTTTGGGTTTAAAAAAAAAATAACCACGAACCTAATTTAACCGAGTCGGTTCCGCCCAAACTATAGTATAGGGCAGTGACGAAAAAATAAATGCGTCTGTGAAAACAAAATATGCCTCTAAATTAGTTGTGCTTTTTGTTTTTATGATGAGTTATATTACGATTTTCAAATATTGTGCATGAATTTGAACCATACCATATCTATTATGAGTTTCGATGAAAATAAATTAGTTCAAATGAAATTAGTTCAAATAAATAATTACACTAAATAATAATCGACCAATGAATCATTCGGTCAAATGAATAATTCTGCGAACTGGGGGTCTAAAACGGCAACATTTTAGGTGTTTCATATATGAATCATCTAACTGACGTTTCATCTGGTGAGTTGCTAAAAACGGTAAAACGGCGACATGAAAAGTGAAACACCTAATTGACGTTTCATATCTTAGACATATTTTTCTTTTTTAAATTTATTTCATGGCTTGGACTCTTAGACATAGTTTGATGACGACATTGCTACACCAAAAAAAATAGTGTCGCGCCTAATAATTGTAAACTTAACGGTTTTCATTAAACAAATATGTTCATCATTACAACTAATAATTGAAGGCTTAAAAAGTTGCCTATTATTGAATTTGTGAGATTTCTTATCACTAATAATTGTAAAATGTTTTAAATTTACAATTTTTATGTCTGGCAATGAGGACCGTGATACACAGCTGTCAATCGAGATTGTAAATAATGTTCGTGAAAACTTGTGATAAAAATCATTTTCCGACCGGAAACGATGAATGAAGACAAGAAATTGGTGCTAGCTAGGCATGTTCTTGAGATTGAAGATATTTGCAAGGAGACATGACTCTGTAACAACAAAGCCCGAGTGATTTGCCAAACTTCTGCCTCGGCAATGGCGTACAAGACGTCTTTATTTGGGAGCAGATTTTTAGGTTTTAATGCCGCACATTTTTTAAATAATACACATAATAACAAAAAAGTTTTTTATTTACTCGATAATATTGGAATATTCATTCACCAGAAGACAGCTAGTTAACAACGTAAATGTGATGAACTAAGTTCTCAGGAATTTCATTCAAAATGTAATGAACCTTCAGTGTCGTTTCCACCACGGTCTTGGAAATTGGTTCAATTTATTGTCACTATTATGTATTCTTGGTGTCATTATAATAATTCACAGTAACACATTTTACTAGGAATAATTAAATTTATCCTAAAAACGATTAAATAATGTTTACTGCTATGTGAATTTGACAGCTCAGCGCTGTCACCTAGTAGGGTAATTTCGTCTGTTCGCGTCCATTTAGTGCAGTTGCTAAATTTGACAGTGAATCAAAAAATGCTCCAGCACTGATTTATATAAAAAATATATATAATGTATCCATTATATTCTAGTTTATTTTAGTATCAACTTAAAGTTTTTTTCGAAACATTGCATTTTTTTAATAGATAAATTACAGAAATAGGTGTTTTTCCAAAAATGACAATTAGCGTCCACTGTAGACCATTTCGCGGGAATAATTTATCAGCTGCTTTACTGCCAGCATTAACTCTTGGCAGGGGACCCTTGCACATCCAACTTCCGCTTTGCCAGCTAGCCTCCCTAGCGCTGATTTGCATTCCTTGACAATCGCTGATGTTGTCGCTGGTTGTTGAATGCTTGCAGTGCTACTCTTACCTTGCTGTCGCTGTAGACCGTCACTTTTGTGACATCGTTGTGACGCTTGCCTGCTATGTAAGCGCAAACCAGAATGCATAAATTTTGGTTTCAAGAACGCTGGCCAGCCTGCCCAAGCGTACTGATCTCTTTATCGCCGAGCCATCATCACATAATGCGTCTGTGCACACCAGCACCCAAGAGTTTGATTGATTATTTCCTGAATCCGCCTGTGTAGCATATAAGTCCACCTGTGTCTGTTCTCCAGTGGTCTGTCTATGAATGAATAAACAGTAATCAGGTCTCTTCATTTCGCATTTCATTTTACGCTTTCTTTAAATGGTCTTCCGTTTATGTTCTCTCTTCATCATTATTTCTTGTCACCGAAGACCTAATTAATGCCTGACTAATAAAAATAATGAAGGGAATTACTTATTTCATTTAAAAATATAATTATTAGCCGTAGTCTTAGTTAAAAATGTATCATAATTATGAACAATACATTTGAAATTATTTTTACAAGCAAGTAAATTTTATTGCATTCAAGAAAGTAGTGGACGCAATTTGGTTTATGATTATCTCCTGTAGGTATAGTTTGCGGCCATAGCGGACGCAAACGCCAAGTTCTAAATAAGATGTATTTGATTCGCGTCTACCTCATTTTATTCGTTAAAACTGTATCTTAAAATTCACATAAATCAATAAAAAACACACAGCACACTATTTGTCCTTATGTGCGTGTGTCTTTGAACTTAACTTTGAAGTATTAGCATTAGTGACGTATTTTTAATTGTTGTATTAGTTTACTTAATTTCGGATGTTCCGTAAAATGGACGCAAACGGGGTCGTGGACGCAAACGGGGTGGTGGACGCGAACAGGCGAACTGACCCTAAACATCTAACATTCCTCCAATTTGACGTTTAAAAGTGCACCATTTTACGAATTCCCACACAAAACTGTCAAATTGTATGAAAAACAAATATGAAACACATTATGTTCATAATATGATTCACCTAATAAGTTGCCATTTTAGGATTTCAAAAAGTGTTTCATATTATGTTTCAGATATGAAACGTCTAATGTCGCCATTTTAGCCCCCCTGATTTTATTGCAACTGAAATTCGCCCAAGTGATTTTCGACGAAACGTTGTTCGATCAAACAAGGGTGAACCGCCGCCAAAGGCTCGAATTACAGCTTAAAGTTTGAAGCCTGAAAGACATTTAGCGCCAGTTAAATTAATCTTACTTTTTGATAATATTGCAGTTTATATCTCTCCGGACGCCAGACGAACTAGTAGCCAGTTAATCCGGTTACAGCATTAACTTAGTTCAGCGACAGGATAATCGCGGCTCGGTTACCTGCGTCCGCGCCTGTTACCGACATTTAATAACGATGTTTCTACTTTGAAATAACTAATTTTGTTATAAACTGGGATTTCAACTTAACTTTTAACTAAGTGAACACTATGTTCGGTAATGTCTAAAGGTATAGATGTGTACGTACCTACAGCAACACTTCTTAAATTAACTATGTTTTGATGCATTAATGAACAGTATTTACTTTACTCTCGTCGTTTAACTAGACCTCTCGGTCCCATCCTTACATGGCGACCCTGCCAGGCTGGTTAAGCATTTTGACTCGGAACACCTACACCGCTCATTGAACAATTTGCGTTTACCTCTCCGGCAATGTGAAACACCAATACGAAAAGCATGCAATCGGCGGTAGGCTCACTACCTTACCACTGGCTGATTGGCGCAGTTGGTCAACCTAACGTCTACAACAAACCCGACGGAGCGGGAAACTGGACAAATAATGAGAAGTCGAACATTTTGTGTAGGTTTTGAGTTTCAGACACTTCTAAAAAATATTTCACAGATATTCGCTATACAGTTTCGGTGTCCATTGCATTAGGCTGATTTAGTTCTGAAAGGTTTATAAAACGATATTATTTAATAAAACAACAGCTATTTGAATTCTGAAAGCCTTGACTGATTGGCTTAGCTAAATTGACTATCGTGTGCCTTATGCGAGTTTATTTTTAACGATTTCGACTTTGTGACTTAAACGAGCTCACTCGAACGTTCCCGATCGTAATCAACACACAAATATCGCAGTAAACCGAAGCCATTCCTAATTTAACCGGCGCTTACGCGTGTTACTCCTCTTTGCGTTGTAAATCTCCTTTTTACTGGAGTTCTTTTACGGCGTTTTTACTGCTGCCAGCGGGAACACGCCTCGATACGGCAAGGAACTCTACTTCGATGGAAAATTTGCGAAATTTCGTAGAATTTTCGAAGGCTGAAAAGAAAATAAAACGAGTGTGGTGTTTATAGGTTTTATATTGTATTTTGAGATATGAAATATGATGCTTAGAATACTAAAAAAACAGAATGTTTTCGTATTGTAATTTTGTTTTTAACTCTTTGACTATGATTGATGATAATAATATTTGATGTCAGCGCCAAAATTTTATTTATTTCAAGCAAATCTGCGAATCCGAAACAAAACACTAACTGCTTTTTTTTATAGAAACTGCCCGGATGTAAATTCAAAGCCGAACTAATTATTTTCAAATGTAATTACATAACTGAAGAGCTGAAGCTTTTTAAAAATGATCTATCAATTTTAAAAGATTTTGAGAGCGTCGTGATCCAGAAGTTGAACACCTTGGTTGCCCGAATGGAAAACACCAATAAAAAATCTAAGCCTCCCGGATAACGGCAGTAACCTCTCCCCTTACTACGTTTGGTTCACATGAGCCAAGGTGTGCGTTTCTGTATGTTACGCTCACTAGGATAGCAATCAACAGTGTGCCTTCGACTACCCCCCGTATGATTTAATATGGTCCTGAGTGTACGTATGTATTTCAATGAAAATCATTTGCTGGCAAATGTAGTCAGTTTTAACTACATTAAGAAAGTCAATGGAAACATCAACTCTTCATTCAATTTAAAATGTTTTCAATAAAATTGCACTAATTTTGTGTAACTCACCTAAACCTAAAAAAATAAAAATCATGTTCATGAATCGCAGTCACAGCAAATCCATTGGAATATTTTTGATTTCATTATGTCAGCCATTCAATTAACCAGCTTTCAACTCCGAAGCGGATCCAAATTAATTTCTATAAAAACTGACTGCTATTCCAACTAGCGAAACTATTTGCGCCGCCATTTTTTTTATCACTCCAATAATAACTGAGCGCCAGTTGCGCTTCGGCTCGAACCTTCCGGCACAGTATAATCTTACAGTAAGCTATCTACATACAAACGTGCCACTCTCGGTTTGAATGTGTGCGTGCGCGTCGCGCGCCGTGTCGCGATATCACGCACACGCAATTTCACGCACACGCTAGCATAAAATAGGGAGGCATAGGGAGGCGGCAGTACGGACGGGCTGTGCCGCGTGTCTGTGTGCACGCTAGGCTAATAACTCGGCGGGCGGCCTTAGATAGCCTACTGTATGGTTTATACTGTGCTTCCGGCGCCCTGCGTTTTTTTGCGCTGCTTTTAATTAATAAAATAAAACAAGTAACGCGCGAAGCGGGAACGAGGGGGAAAGGGGGGGGGGGTTCAGGCACGTTCGCTCCATTTCACTAATTAGTCATTTCCCTTTTGTTTCCGTCCCGATACGACCTAAGCCCCACTTAATTTTTGCGCGCTTCCTCGCCGGTGGAATTCCGACCAGTTTTGTATGAAATTAAACGCCCCAGTTCCAGAGTCAGATTATTTTTTAAGTAGCACTAAGTTTTAATACATAAGATGCTGGTGAAGTTGAAGAGATATGAAAGTTTAATTGAAATTTATTTCATTCCGTCAACCAAAGTCTGAAAAAAAACACTAAGTAGAGAGTTCTATTTACTTAGTTACTGACTTAACTATTATTTGACGCACATTTTTCATGAACAAACCAAACCATGTCACTAGCGATGACTACCAGGATATCCACATGTTTTTGTATTTAACCTCCACCTTTATGGCAAAAGCAGAAAGTGTATGCATAAATCCTATCATACTGTATAATCACTTACAGTCATTTGATTCAACGGCTCTTAAGTAAAAACTACACCCTAAATTGACGAAAGACGCTATTTCGCATTTTTCAGATACCTAGTCCAATCTTTGAATAAGAAATGCAGCATTTACAAGCTAAACAGAGAAAAATACTTAAAGCAAAATTTACACGTACACATGTAACAAACGACAACGGCATTTAAAAACCTCGTACAACCCAAATGTTAACAAACAGTGGCGCAGTAATTCCAAACGTTAAAATTAACCGCCACTGCCATTTATTCGGGTCAGGCTTTATTTCACCCTTTGACAGCTGACAGGCCGACAGCGTCACTAGTGATGTCAAAACAACACAACACGAAACACAGAGCAACAACAGGTCACGGTGAGTATGGTCGATGTATTTTTTCAACTTTAGTTATTATTACTAAATGTATTTTTGTACTCTTAGTTAATGAATTGAACATCAGTGTATTCATTGAAGCTCCCTTTTGGGTAGCAAGTGGTTGACCATTAGGATCTGCGTACGGTGGAAGCCAGCGGGCCTTAATCCCGCACTCCGGTGCTCTGGCTCGCGGTATTGTACCGCCTTTTGCTCCTAGCAACGTAAAACATCTAATATAACTCCCGAGGACATCTAAAACATAAGAATTAAAAACGTGTTAAACTTAAATACCATTTTTTTTACAATATAAGATAAGTTAAAACCATTGTATTACTCCGAACTTAAAAAATAATAATAAAAATAAACCAAAATATTATAAATAAAGAAAAAACAGCATACACATTAGAAAACATTGTATTACTATTCAACTGTCATGTAGAATATCCTTATTTAATAAACCTGCTACAAAGAACTTTGACTGGCAAATCTAAATAGCCCAACAAAATATACTTATTACAATAAACGTGAATACTGTAAAATTTAATTTATACGAGTGTTTCGACAATTCAGTTGTCACTTTGAAAGACTCATTAGCTTGTATATTTGGTTTTGATGATGGTTCTAATAATTTCTAGTTTGTTTTGAACAGTTAACCTGTAAAAAAACGACTGATAAACATTATTATTTTAGCATTTTCCATGCAGTATCCATCAGTACCTGTCAGTCTTAGTTAATCTATCGATAGTTTGATTACAGATATTTGTTATACATCACTACCGGCGTGGAACGGAGGAAACCAAATGGTGACCGAACGGCGACCGAAGTGACGCCCGAATGACGCGTCGCGTCCGCGGCCGCGGGGTAGCGCTTTGCGGCTCAACAATTTGTTATTTTATATTTATCGCTCGAATCGAAGTGATTTGTGTTTGCGTTTTTAGACGAGGCCGCATGGATGACGAATCACGTTCGATAGAGATATTTTATAGGGCTTGCAACTATTAATTGACTGCCTAGTTTGCTCGGTGGATTTACAGTTTTTTTTACATAACATCGGTGACAAACAGACGGTTAACGCAATCTTTGAATATTTGCAAACCTTGATGAATCACTCACATATTATAGCTGAAAATGTAAGGGGAACTTTTATGAACTCGGAAAACCAATAAGGGCAAACTTAATTGCGTCTGTCTCGTTTTATTTTCTTTAAACTTTGTGAGACTGAAAAGGCAGCAAAAATGAGTATGATGTTAACAGTGTGAGTCTTATGCATTTATGTGCAATAAACCATAAATAAACCACAAAAAACTAATTAAGTAAGCACTGCATATCGCTGTAGAAATACCACCTGTTTACAAGCCAACTGAGCCAGATATTTCATTAAACCATATAACATGTACTGAAAATTTCGCGGCAACGGCATACCGACGTCAGTGAGTCGGAAGGCAGCTGAAGGCCGCGTCCGCTGGGAATCATTAATGGACCGTTCCTGGCGGCCATTTGCGTGCGTCATATTTATCGTCTGTCAACGCATTGAAGTTTGGGAACCGCATTGGACCAGCTCCAGCGCGCTCCCATTGTTTTTGGAGAGCCATTTTCTAACATTTTCAACCTAAAAGTTGGGATATTCAGAGATATGGACGTAGTGAAATGACTTCTATAATAATTAAATCGTTATTGGGCAAAACTACAATTACCGGACTCTGTCTGCCAACTGCGAGGCTTACATAACAGAGAATTCAGAAAGCAACTGGAAAATTACAAGTCAAATCTCGACATTGACTGGAAAAAACTTAATGGGCATGAATTTCGAGTGATTTACCAATGATCAAGAATCATAAGTGGAAAGTTAAAAAATGGGTTTTATCATTGCGATTTCTCCAATTATGTAGTCAAATAAGGCACCTGTTCATAAGTCCACTACATGAGGTAGCCTTTGCATTAAACCCTATAACATGGACTGAACATTTTGCACGTCAGTGAGTCGGAAGGCAGCTGAACGCCGCGTCCGCTGGGAATCATTAACGGACCGTTCCTGGCGGCCATTTGCGTGCGTCATATTTATCGTCCGTCACAACGCATTGAAGTTTGGGAACCGCATTGGACCAGCTCGAGCGCGCTCCTTTTGTTTTTGGAAAGCCATTTTCTAACATTTTCAACCTAAAAGTTGGGATATTCAGAGAAATAGACGTAGTGAAATGACTTCTATAATCATCAAATCGTTATTGGGCAAAACTACAATTACCGGACTCTGTCTGTCAACGGCGAGGCTTACATAACAGAAAATTCAGGGAGCAACTTGAAAATTACTAGTGGAATCTCGACATTGACTGGAAAAAACTTAATGAGCATAAATTTCCATTAATTTACCAATGATCAAGAATCATAGATGAAACTTTAAAAAATGGGTAAAAATGGGAAACTTTAAAAAATTGGTCATTGCAAAATTTTCAAATAATTTACCTGCTCATAAGCCCGCTACATGAGGCAGCCATTTCATCAAACCTTATAACATGGACTGAACATTTTGCACGTCAGTGAGTCGGAAGGCAGCTGAACGCCGCGTCCGCTGGGAATCATTAATGGACCGTTCCTGGCGGCCATTTTTCGGGCGTCATATTTATCGTCTGTCACAACGCATTGAAGTTTGGGAACCGCATTGTGTGTGAAATTGAGTAGAAAAAACTTAGTGGGCATGCATTTCGAGTGATTTACCAATGATCAAGAATCATAGATGAAACGTTAAAAAATGGGTTTTATCATTGCAATATTTTCAAATAAGTCACCTGTTCATAAGCCCGCTACATGAGGCAGGCATTGCATTAAACCCTATAACATGAACATTTTGCACGTCAGTGAGTCGGAAGGCAGCTGAACGCCGCGTCCGCTGGGAATCATTCATGGACCGTTCCTGGCGGCCATTTGCGTGCGCGTCATATTCATCGTCTGTCACAACGCATTCAAGTTTGGGAACCGCATTGGAACAGCTCGAGCGCGCTCCTTTTGTTTTTAGAAAGCCATTTTCTAACATTTGCAACCTAAAAGTTGAGATATTCAGAGAAATAGACTTAGTGAAATGACTTCTATAATCATTAAATCGTTATTGGGCAAAACTACAATTACCGGACTCTGTCTGTCAACTGCGAGGCTTACATGACAGAGAATTCAGGGAGTAAATTGAAAATTACTAGACAATTCTCGACATTGACTGGAAAAAACTTAATGGGCATGCATTACGAGTGATTCACCGATGATCAAGAATCATAGATGAAACGTCAAAAAAGAGGTTCGACCATTGCAATTTTTTTCAATTATATATTTAACTTGTTCATAAGCCCTATATATGAGATAGCCATTTCATTAAACCCTATAACATGAACATTATGCACGTCAGTGAGTCGGAAGGCAACTGAACGCGGCGTCCGCTGGGAATCATTAATGGACAGTTCCTGGCGGCCATTTGCGTGCGTCATATTTATCGTCTGTCACAACGCATTGAAGTTTGGGAACCGCATTGGACCAGCTCGAGCGCGCTGCTTTTGTTTTTGGAAAACCATTTTCTAACATTTTCAACCTAAAAGTTGGGATATTCAGAGAAATAGACGTAGTGGAATGACTTCTATAATCATTAAATCGTTATTGGGCAAAACTACAATTACCGGACTCTGTCAACTGCGAGGCTTACATAACGGAGAATTCAGGGAGCAACTTGAAATTCACTAGTCAAATCTCGACATTGACTGGAAAAAATTTTATGGGCATGAATTTCGAGTGATTTACCTATGATCAAGAATCAGAGATGAAACGTTAAAACTTGGGTTTGATCATTGCGCTTTTTTCAAATAGCTAGTTAATCTGCTTATAAGCACACCAAATGAGGTAGCCATTTCATGAAACCCCATAATAAGAACTGAACATTTTGCACGTCAGTGAGTCGGAAGGCAGCTGAACGCCGCGTCCGCTGGGAATCATTAATGGACCGTTCCTGGCGGCCATTTGCGTGCGTCATATTTATCGTCTGTCACAACGCATTGAAGTTTGGGAACCGCATTGGACCAGCTCGAGCGCGCTGCTTTTGTTTTTGGAAAGCCATTTTCTAACTAAAATTGCGAAGTTGAGAAAAATTGGTGTAGCGATGTGTATTAGGCTGATGAGTGCTTCATTTTAATAGTGACGCGTATGAAAACGACGAATTGAACTTAACTTAATTTATTCATTTTTAAATTATCTGTTAATTTTTGGCAGTTGACTAGTAGATTGTATTTTTATGTGTTTCTAGCCCGAATCTCAACCATTAATTTTTCCTTGTAAATGTATCAAGTTGTGGCAGCAACATAAACAATGAAGCCTATGAAAGAGGAGATGAAGAAGATTACAGAATATGAACGTAGGTGATGTAAATCGATCGAAACAATACCGCTCGTTCACCGAGAACAATAACGGGTACTATGTGGTGCGACAATTTTCATGCGTCCCATCGCACTGCGGCCGACGGGCTATTTATAGCCCGGCTCGTGTCATCCATGCATCGTGTTTGCGTCGACGGCTGCGCGTTGTGGACCGTTTCCTAACCCCTGGCTGTTGGATCTAATATTTGAACACAACACGTGTTTGTTGCGCAAATAGGCAAATGCCATTGACCCATGAATTCGTATCGGAATGGTCTGTCAATAGTTAAGACACTGGGTAAACTAGGTACTACTTAGAACTAGGAATTTGTCAAGCCAGTAGCCATTTAAGGTACGAGGAGGCCATAGTATAAGGCTCGCTTTTAGCTGGTTATAAGGGCAGTGCCATCAGAGGCAACACGCAAAACCAGGATGTGAAAAATGCTGACTTGGCCACAAGTCAGCAGGCAGAATTTGTTTGGGTAGAATAATAGAAACTCTCCCCGTTAGCTGAAGAGGTAGATACGGCTATGTGTAGGACGTCCAGGATCTGACCGTAAATAAGCGCCAAAAAAGCAGATCATCAAAATCATCTCAGACAGAAGGACTCGCTGCGAAACGGACGTTTTAAGAATTGGACATCGTGCGAACCGGACCCTTTTGCCACAAGACTTTTTGCGAATCGGCCTATACCAGTTTGACCTTACGGAAATTGTACAAATTCTGACCATCACATCTCTAGGATATTCATGAGTGTTGCGTACGTCATAATGCGTGTACGCTACGCAAACAGTAATATATTGCGGTTGCGTGTAGCGATGCGGCGATTCGCTGCGTTTGCGCGTATTTACCGCCTGACGCGGCTGTTGCGGTATCCGCATGAAATACTACAGACATACGCAGAGACAAATGATTTTATTCACTGGATGACTTGAAAAGATTGTTCAATGGTGAGGTTGTGAAAATATCCCCTTAGTGCATCAACAACAAGCTCCTTTTATTCAGTTAAATATTTCACAGCCAATGATGGTATTTTACACAAGAACTACTTACCTATAGTTCAGTTAAGAATGCAGTGATTTTTAAATCTAATTCTTTAGCACACAAAAAGCTCTGCGCTCTGCTCTCCACAACCCTTGCGTTCGAAAGTAAGCGTAAGCACTCTGGACTCGGCTTCCTACTTAGGAACGTTTTGATTGGTTAGGGGACATGCTAGATCGAAGGACAAGTATGAAATTTCTGCATTCTTAACGCGAACGAACTATAATAATAGAGGTGCAATGGGCGAGCTTCCACCACCACTCCTACCACCACGGTAACGGAATCTACGAATATTTACTAGCCCTCTGACGCAGTTGGTTAAGGTACTCGTATTGTCTTTTATGACGTCAAGGATAGTCTGTTAATTAACTGCAATAAAAAAATGGTAACAATAGGTATTGTTTCGCATCTGGATGTTGATTCAAGATTATGATGGTCATCAGTTTAAATAAGTCTACTGTTGGACATTAGCCATCCTCAATACGCGCCATAGTACTTCATCCTTTGGCAAGCTATACCACCTGGTTAGAATCTCACACTATAATATTTCAAAAGTAGTATACGCTTATGATTCAATTTATACAGTCTGCCATCAGTTCATCATTGTACATGACCCTACTCCCCCTTCAATTTAACATGCTCCAGAGATATACCGACCAGAGAGCGCAGTATTAAATAAAATGCAATCCAATCCGCATACGTCACAAGTTAGTAAATACGTTTTTCTGATCCCTCTCCACACTCACCGTGTCGTAACTGGTAACAAACTGAGTTAAAAACCCAGCGTTGTGACGTCACGCAGGAGTGTTCCGCAAACAGGCGCCCCGCACACAACCCTGTTTGCCGACGGTTCCCGCGTGCGGCTGAATATTTCATGCGGTGACGATCGACTTTTTGATGGTATTTTCAGGAAAACACCAGCTTTTTTCGCGACACTCGCGAGTTGCGACACTTCGTTCTGTAAAATTCACGTTATCGCTCGAGTTTCTGTTTGTCTACAGTACGAGCGTGATGGTGTCAAAAAAAGCATAAGTAATCCACGTAGGTGGATATTCAAGTTGGTTCTTACAGTTTGTTAGCCCATTTTGAATCATCTACGTACCCCATTGTACTTTGACACTTAGAAGTACGCGATTGATTAGTCGACAAACCCATAGGTCCTTAAAGAGTGAAAACCGCGAGAAATGAAAGAAAGCATTCATAACATACCTTCCCGAGCATACTCCTAATGGGTTAGTCAGAGGCAAACTGATTTGCCGTCACGGTAAAAGTAGGTGTGTTCCGGCCAGATTTGATCTCGGGACCACCGGGTTCCGAGCTAGTGTTTAACCACTGGGCCACGAGGCTCTCAAATACACGATGGCAATATTTTAATGATTACAAGCATTATTTATATATTACACGACACTAAAAGATTTTAATCGTAAACAGAGGGTACAGGCCAACAATAAAAAACGTTTAATTGGCTGAGCTTAAGCTAAATACTGACAAAACCAATTCCAAGCAAGTTTCCTTTTTGGTCCAGTAACTCCATACAGATCCAGACAACAATACAATCCGAACTGCGCAGAGCACAATGGCGGCGACTGGGATCTTATTGTTGAAGTAAGTTTTAAAAATATTGAAGTGGAAAAGTTCACTTAAAATGAGCTAAATAAAGACTGTATCCGGGGTGAGCTGTCTGTTGCCGATAGGGAATAGTTTTATTTCTGCTAACTTTTGTCACAAAAAGTGACCAACATTTCATAATTGGACGCAATTTTTGACTGCTAAAGGTTCTATTTTGAATAAAGGTACTAGTTTTGGCCCTTTAGAAACGTATACTAAAGTTAAGCAGCTGTGATTTTTAGTTACATGAACATTTTACGCTACGAGTTTGAAGGCGTGCCTAACTTAATTCACGTTTGTGAATTCGGGTCTTAGGTCGTTGATTTAACTGGAAGTTCACTAACTTCACTTAAAGTGCAATTATGTTAAGTGCATCTTACGATATTTTCCTAGCTATTATCTGAATGGGTCCAACAGTTCTTCCTTTAAATTATAGAACTCGATTTTCAATTTAATATGAGGCTGTTTGCCACTTAAACGAAGTTTTCTGGCCAACTGTGAAAACATAAAAATCCGCCCTGAGCCCGCGTATTGGAGTACCTATTTGCTCTCCATCTCACTCCACCTCATAGCCTGTGCCCAGCTGTGGGACGTATATAGGCCGATTATGTTCTGTGGAATCATCGAGTGGCGAACCGTGGACCTGCTCCTCTAAAATAATGCCTCCTTTTTCGTTCCTTCTTGTAGTTTTATATGTATCGTTGGCACGTCTTTTTCTCATAAGTCCGATTCTGACACACATATTGTACATTCAGTCCAAATGGCTAACAGTCACTGCGCATTGCGTTTCTTGCATTCATGTTTCCAGTTATCATGATCAGGTTTATCGGCACTTTATACACAACATGGAATCAGATGATTCACAATATTCTACATTTACACAACAACACAATCCGTGAGTGCCGCTCCGCGGGACAATGTCGAGGCGGTGTTCAGTAGCTACACCCTGTAACTCTATTGTTGGGATTGAGTAGTGAATATATACACGGTTTGGAGCAGGAAAAGAGTTTATTACGGTAAGCAAATGATAAAACTAAAATTTAGAAAGAAATCTTAGCTCAAATTAGCTTCCACAATCTACAAGCACTTAGAGAGGTATTCACTTGTAAGACCGTCGTGGCCACTGAACCACGCACTCAAGGGTCAAGCACCCTTCCTCTGAGTTTCTGGGAACCTGTGTTCGAATATAGCGAAAACACCAACTTTGGGTTAATTTAATTAGCTTCCTACTAACTCTCTAATGATAAGACCCATAAAAAACCCAAGCAAGTCGGATAACAGCGCTAGGTGTTAGGTGGTGTTAGGTACAAAGTAGCTCGGCGAAGTGTGGGCTTTCGAGTGTCACGTGCACCATGACGGTAACCTGGCATGCCTTTGACTATGTTCATGAGGATAAAATACTGTATACTTATAAAAATAACAACTGATTTAGGTGGTTAATTTTACTGATAAGTTTTAATAAGCGTGTGTGAAAGTCTTTAATGATAAAGATTATTTATTAAACTCACATTATACAGGGTGGCCCAGCGACAGTGGTCCAAAAATTTTTTTTAGGTAGGAGGCATCATAACATGTCTAAACTATTGGTTTTAGACTATCAAATGTTTTATTAAAATGAGTTGCTATGATGCCCTTTATCCGAAAAAAAATATTATGGCTACTTTTTTTAAAAAAATTAGGGTTTGTGCAGAAATAACCCATTCTGAGTTTTAGCGACTTACCGTACATGATGTTAATTTTGAAAGTGTTCCATTTGCAGCATCACTTAAAGTTTTTGCATAGACTATTTATCATACTTATGGACAGTTTTTAAGATCATAAACAAATCATCAAGTGCACAAACATTGCAGCTATGATTTTTTGAAAATTGTATTAGTTTTTGAAATGGCGAAAAATTATTGATGAAAATTTAAGAAAAAAAAATTTATCTTAGAATAAACTCAAAACTCGCACATAATATGGTTTCTACATTACTATTGTACATTTATACTAAATTTGAACTGATTCAGTGCGATAGTTTCCAAACAAGAGTGAATTAAGTGATTGGAGTTAAGAAATTTCAAAAGAAACTTGAAAAAATCATAACTTCTAAAGTATTGATTTTCGCAGAACTAAAGTTTTTTTTAAATGACTTGTTATAATGCCCTCTACCTGAAAAAAATTTTTGGACCACTGTCGCTGGGCCACCCTGTATTATAAGCAACGTGTCCTAATACTTGTTTTAAGCAATTCTTGGATGTTCCCACTTTACCCCATTTACAAATTCTAGGTAACGCTTACCCCAAAACTGGCGAACTTTGTAGCTTTCAAAGGAGTAATTTACTTTGTAGATGGTAAATATTAACGAGATTTTGATTGTGGTTGTTGCCTGGCTGGTGGCTAGCGTGTTTGTTCAGGAAGTCTAACTGATTAGAATAAGTAAGTAGGTACATACTTTGTGGACCAATTTGACGTTTTAGCGCTCACAGCACTGATTCGAGGTTTACGGAGCTCTAACCATTTCGTTACGGGTTTGTGAGCTCTTAAATCTGTCTTGTACACACCGTTTTTAATTTAGGCTAGATTGCAGAACATCAGTAACGAATTCTATGGATTCGATTGGATCAGGTACCCGCGTGACTCAGAGGCAACAACAAGTCGGAAACAATCAATGAAGTTAGGCTATCCGCTATTACCCGTACCTACCTACCAAAATTTGGTAACGTATTTTTCGAGCATGTTCCTGCCCAAAAATCACGATCAGCAGTTGGTCCCAGCTAACGTCGCTTGAGTCCGACGTCTTAGGCCTCCTAGATAGCATCTTGCAGTAATCTACATCCCTTTTTTTCGTTGAGAAATCCTCATGGCGGCGAAGCTGGAGCCTACTGAAAGTAATACCGCACTGCTCCGCGCCAGCCAGTGCTTGTCACTAACGTGGCGCCCTATAGCTGAACAACCAACAAAGGGGGGATGCCCCGAATGCGCCTGGAGTAAAGCGCTTTACTTCCCCCTTCATCATGCGTACCGCTAAGGAGTGGAACGCCCTGCAAGCGCCCTGCAAGCGTCTGTGTTTCCCAAAGAGTACAATTTAGGAGTCTTCAAGCGAAGAGTGAATGAGTTTCTTCTAGACAAGCATGCTCCATCGTAGACCGTATCGTCGCTTTTCAACAGGTGAGATCGCGGTCAAATGCTGGTCTACCACGTCTAAAAAGTACGTAGGCACGTCCGTTTTTGCTAGCCGTGCAATGCGAGACAAAGCAGCCCCGCACTCTGGTCCGCTGGCTTCCACCGTGCGCAGACGCTACTGCGTTCGCAACACCACGTGTCTCTCTCATGGGCCGCAGCAGGTGGGTGGTGAGTAGACCACACTGCCAGGCCTGAGTTCGCCTGGCTTCAGGTCGGTTCCACCCTACCGCCGGTACTAAGGCCTTACTTACATACTTAATACTTCATAATTGAGGTGAGGTTGTTTCAAACAGTGGGATGTAAATACAAATGTCTAGTCGAACAATATAGAGCTTTTTTGGTAGCTAATTAGAATGCGGTATTCTTTTCAAACGGCGTCTAATTGGGACACTGGATCCGAGCAAATCACTTGTAACTCGACGCTTCGGAATATTCTAATCACGTGCTGAATTAATTATCGAGACGATCTGAAATTACACACGAGACAACTTAATTAAAACTCAGCCACAACCTTCCGGCTTCTGTGTCCTTGTTTCAAATATTATGAGTTTGTGCTTACAAAATCAGTATTAAACTGATTCGACTTTCAAACAAAAGATGTTAAGTTCGAAAGTCTTCAAGCTGCTCCGCAATGAGGTTTTAAATCAAATTTTAAAAAAGAGGAACGATACCGTTAGCGTAAGCGCGTTCCTGAGTTGAGATGCCGTCTCGTCTCGTACTGAGGGGCGCAGTTCAGTAAGGTAAACGCTGCGTCAAACTCAGAAAGTGCGTAAGCTAGCTGCTGAGAAGATCTACGTCCAGCAGTGGGCTTCACACACACATCACACTCGCATCACCGTCTCATATGATTTTTACAACCTGACTACCCGCTAACCTAGTTGCCTTCGCACCTACCTTTCCATGTCGCATTAGGGTGCATATTTATTTATTTATACAAATAAACTTTATTGCTAAACAATCTATTCAAGACCCGTAAATACCTATCAGAGTTTGGTAAAATGTTCTAAGTGCAAAGCAAAATCTAGCACCAGTTGCGCTAATGCCGTGACAACAATACAAAATGGTAATGTCAAAGTTTTTAAAAGAACGTGGAAACTCACTCAAAGAATCGTGTGGTTAATAAGCACCCACTTCGTAGCTTGGAATGTTTACGAGAACAAAAGTGATACACATCAACAGTGACAAAGTAACTATCTACGTAACCAACGAGTAACTTTCTAGAGACAAACAGCGTCACTCTATTTTAAGTACGTTATAAAACTGAACTCGCACAGTTGAGAGTTGCATCGCAGTTCTCAATGGCGTCATCGGTCTCCGTGTCACAATACTGCGCAGTGTCTTCTGTGTGTTGTTGCTGGGAAAGCTTGACCAATCAATTCACAGTTCAAGTTTTGTGATCTATGAACGAGTCGCCCCATCTTTACCCGCCATACGTGACGTATATGACTAGTAGAATAAAAATGTACATATAACTGTTAGACTAGCCATTGGTTCATTTTGTGAATACGATTAGGTGCCTCATAACACGTACCACAATGTGTGTTCAGCACATCATCATCATCATTGCTAAGTTTCGTTCTAATTCTTTGAATAGGAAGGAAAAGGTTGATTCTGATATAGGTCTTACTACTTACATAAAATATACGAGTATGATACTAGCTAACTGCTAACCTGATAGATGACGTTCTGTCAAATGCTATTGGACTATTACAAAACACAAACTTCAGTCGACCCCGCTTTGACAGGTACAAAACCCACAACTTTTTGCAAAAAACGTTTTTCTTTCATATCTTTACCAATTAGCCAATTTTCAGTACGTTCAATATTATTTTCAAGGCAGGAATAACTCCAAATAAATATGGTCTGGATGACAAAGTAGACCAATACGCGTGGTACGGGAGGGATATATATTTAAATTAATTACTTCCTCGCCTCCAAATCCAAATCAAAACAAACCAGGACCACAAAATTCCATAAGTCCCAGACAATAGTAAACCAACTCAAAAGTTGCTAGTTTCTCTCAGAGTTTTATCTTAAAGAGTAATTAGAGAATGCTGACAAAAGGCGCTGAGCAAAGTTCAACTGAACACGGACAATGGAGGACCGATTGAACCCAGGACTTCGTCTGTTGCGGCTCACTAAAAGGAAACTTGGCGATCGAAAGAAGAAGTTCGCTTTATTTTAAAATTGCTCAGTTTGCGGTCGTCTGAGTAAGATAGATAAAAATGTATTAGCATTTGAAATCATAAAAATATTTAAGTCATGCTGTCGAAAAATCGAAAATTATTGTTTCTAGGCATCGTTCAGACCAAACATACCTTCTGCCGCCGACTTTGACCATGCTGATTGTCAGCCTTATTGTGAACGTGGACACCTGGGTATACGTTCCCAAACTCAAATGTAGAGTTTAAAGCTACATGTAATTTGCGGCCGCCGTGCGAATCTGTACGGTGTGAACCAGGTTTTGAATATATGTATAAATGGAAAAAACATGAACGTGTAAGGTGCGCTCACAGTCGACGACAGAGAAGTACTTGGTGTGAATGATTCTTTAGAATTTTACATTGAAGTGAAAGTGACTCATGAAAAGTAAGTATGAATGTTATGTCATATGATATTACAAATACATTTTTCAACTTTACGTTTCTCCCCAAAAATAAAGTCTTTTTGAACCTTTCACCAGCTCTTGCTATTGGCCCCTGTATTATTTGCGACGTGACTCGAGTTTTACCAGAGAAAAATACTGATTTAAAGAATGAAATACAATAAAGCTTGGAGGAAGTTACCTTCCGCATTGAATGAAGGCTCTCTCGGCATTCTCTGCACTTAAGCCAGCCTTTTCTACTTCAAACAGGAAAGTATACAGCTTTCAAGCTCCTTACAACAATAATATCCAGACTGTCTGGTTTCAAAAAAGAATCTATCGAAGTATGGTTTTTTCATGTTTCAACAAATAAGCTCAGAAACTATTGATATGGAAAAAAATATCTGGTGCACGAAACTGTATAAAACATGCAGAATTTTATGGGATATAATAAAGTGATTGTAAATGAGTTACAACAACAACAACAACAGCTAATTTATGACTAGAAACTAAACTAAAACTTTATAATCTAACTCAATAAGTAAAAAAAAGTCAGCGTTTGCGTCTGACATGGATTAAAAATTTCAACAAAATCGTTTTTTTGACTTACGAACGTCACACAAAAAAGACTACAATGCTGAGGAAACATGCACTGTTTTGACTATAACGGGGAAAAATGGTTACTTTGTATAGACATCTTTGCCCTTCGACATCAAAGTCATGTTTCCATGGTGCGTGAACAAAATTGCTGGCAATCTATACAGGGTGTCCCGAAACGTGACGCCAAGCGGGCACGGGATGATAGGCTAGGTCATGCCGGCTCTGGAAAAAATAAGGAAAAAAATCTATGTCACTTGGTTTAGTAATAATAATAAGATTTTTAAAAATTTTGGAAATCGACACCCTTGACTAAGTTTTCATGTACTGTGCTCAGAAATGACCAAATTTCGCAGCGTGTTATTTTTTTATTATATCCTAGGAAACTATGCTTTCGATTATAGTCACTTTTATGATGATCAATTTTTGACATTTAGTAAAAAAAAAAAAAGTTCGACTGAGTCATGGTTAAGAATTTTTATGTCAGCTAACTTCATCCCTCATTTTCTTTAAAAAACATTACTATAGCATCCTTGGCAAGTTGTCTAGAAAAATAGCCCATTTAATCAAAATTTCAAAAAGGTAAAATACTTACCATTTCCTTGTCTTATGTTTCCATGAAAAATATTATGAACCAAAATGGGTCGTTCAAAACTTGAACTAGGTGATGTCTATTAGTATGCCTTACTTGGATGATAAAAGAAAAAATGACCGTAGGTTAGTGGCAGCGGCAAAAATGAATCGTTTGCTGTTGCTAAGCATTCCATGATTGGTCGGTTAATGTGATGGGGACCAGTCCGATTTTTTTTTCATAGTATCTCCGTACACATGACATTAAGCAGTTGTCCCCAGCTGAAGGTGCTAAGAGAAGTCAGTCGCGAAACTAGTTCAGAGGGCTTAGGGCGCCTTAATATCATCTGACTACATGGCTCAATAGCAGCTCTGGTATCTTACTTTTACGGTAAATGCCACATCACCCTTACCATTTTCGTTCAGTCCTCCTTACATACATACATAAACGGCCTTTATCCGGCACACAGGTGGGCACAGGCTTCACCTCAACTATAAGGGTGGGCGTTAGCCATACTCTAACACGCGGGCTCAGTGCGGATTGTTGCGGTAGTGTAAATTCGGTGATATAAAAAAAAACTCAGATGTCATCAAGCCGCCCTAAGGCCTTCGACTAAGCATTATGACTAACATCTAACGATGCCAACCGGGACGAACTGCTTAACGTGCCTTCCGAAGCACGGAGATGTCGGAAAAATACACTACTAGTCTTCCTTGCTCTATTGCAAAGAAATGTCATTCAGCAAGAGCGAGATAAAAAACGGAAATAGGGAGCCTGAGATGCCGGTGACTGTACCACAATCCACACTTAGCTCACTGTGCAGACGTGTTAGAGTATAACATTGTAGCAATACAGGAAAGTTTCGTTGAGCATAAGCGTGAACGTTGAGCATAAGCCTGACCTCAACTGGTGACACTTATGCTCAACACTGGGCACACGCAACGTCTTCCGGGACCAACCGCTTAACGTGTCTTCGAGGGACGGAAAAGCTATAAAAGATATTATAATTTTTTTTTTGGAGTGGTCATCCATCACATTAACCGACAAATCATGGAATGCTTAGCGACAGCAAACGATTCATTTTTGCCGCTGCCGCTAACCTACAATCACTTTTTCTTTATCATTCAAGCAAGCCATACTGTAGACTTCATCTAGTTCAAGTTTTGAACGACCCATTTTGGTTCATAATATTTTTCATGGAAACATAAGACAAGGAAATGGTAAGTATTTTACTTTTTTGAAATCTTGATTAAATGGGCTATTTTTCTAGACAACTTGCCAAGGATGCTATAGTAATGTTTTTTAAAGAAAATGAGGGATGAAGTTAGCTGACATCAAAATTCTTAACCATGACTCAGTCGAACTTTTTTTTTTTTTTACTAAATGTCAAAAATTGATCATCATAAAAGTGACTATAATCGAAAGCATAGTTTTCTAGGATATAATAAAAAAGTAAAACGCTGCGAAATTTGGTCATTTCTGAGTACAGTACATGAAAACTTGGTCAAGGGTGTCGATTTCCAAAATTTTCAAAAATATTATTATTATTACTAAACCAAGTGACATAGATTTTTTTCCTTATTTTTCCCAGAGCCGGCATGACCTAGCCTATCATCCCGTGCCCGCTTGACGTCACGTTTCGGGACACCCTGTATATATAAAAGAAAGTCGTGTTAGTTACTCAACTTATAACTCAGGAACGGCTAAACCGATTTAGCTGAAAATTGGCATGGAGGTAGTTTAGAGCCAGGAGAAGGACATAGGATACTTTTTTTTCTTTTTTTTACACTTTTTTTTATTTATTGCCCTAAAGGCGGAACAAAGTTCGCCGGGTGAGCTAGTATTTTATATTTTACTCTTTCAGGTTCCTCAAACACGCAAACTTGCTTCATTTAAATAATGTAAGTTAGTTTGCAAAACACTCACTAAAAAAAATCCTACAAAAACAACGGATACAACATAATTTTTGGTTCAAATGTATAAAAACGCTACAGAATCAGCAAAGTCGTTAAAATTAAGCCATCGCGACTACTGCAATAAAGGTCTCTGGCGGGAAAAATTTCTTTAACGAAATAACGACCGAGAGTAAAAATGTACTAAGCTTACATTTTATGGATACTTGCTGACCTCATTAGGACATGGCAATTTCGTAGAATTTTAGAAATTTCTTTCAAACTGGAAAAGTTTAAACCTTTAATAGGTTTTTATAACATAAGAGGGTTTAATAAATCAACTGGTATGACGTACTGGCACCTTCACCTGGTAATTAGGTGAGGCTCTGGCTACCGATCTTTGGAATAACCAATAATTACAATTTGGAAAAGAAAGAAAGAAACCATTTATTGTTAAAGATTTTCACAAAGATAATCATAATCATTTACTGTCGGTTATTGGTTGGTATAATTAACAGTGTCAAGTGGCTCACCACAGCTGGTAAGCCGTTATTCTTGCCCATAGCTCACCTATTATGAGTCCCACTTTGGTGGATCAGCCTTTTAGGAGATTCCGGTAATTTTAGATCGTATCAATGCTGTCAATTTGCTACCAAATCCGAGATTATAGCTCTCTTTTATAACTGAATCAAAAAAATGTAGAAGCATGTTAAAAACATTATTCTGACCTTTTTGAAACAGTTCAGAGCTTTGAATATAAAAGACAAACAAAAAATATAAACTTTTTGACTTTTATTACCCAGAAAAAAATCAAAAAAACCCGCAATGCACCGACCACCCAAAAGCCCGTCCATTCTGCAGAGGCCACATGAATTCCCGTCCATTCTGCACAGTCACAATAAACCTTTAGAGAAAATAACCCAACGAATTCAGGGAATAAATAACAGTCAATAGAAATGACGTCAATAGAGGGTGGAACCGAAAAAGGTTTGTTTCATCCGCCCGCCCGCCGGATTAAGCAGTTCCAGTAGGGCGGGCGGGGCCGAAGAGATTTCTCCTAGTGTCCTATGATCGGACTGTAATGGGTGGTGCTGAGCGCGAGCGTGCGTGCGGGTTCGGTGTAAGGCTTTAGTACAACGTTTTGTTTTTTTTGGGTTTTGTCGTTTGCTTTTCATTTGGACGTTACACGCTTAGAGACTGTTTTTTGTGTGCGGGAGGTCATTTTGTTTTTGGCTATTGATACAGCCCTTTATGTTGGTAATGTTTTTAATCATTCATGTTTTTGTAAGAGGTCACCAATACCTCTAGATTCTAATTAGGAGACATGTTTCGACGACGTTGCGAACTGATTCATTGGACAGATATACACCTTCTAAGATGATGGTTGTTCCTCGCCGTGTCTCTGTGTAAAAATGTAATGTATTACAAAATGTCGTTATCAAACTGTTATAAGATAAAATACATAAGAGATTAACTTCAGTGACGGGTTTAAACTAAAATTAATAATGTTTACACAGCCTCTTACAACAGCTATAAGGTCGCTCAACTAGTTATGGGGAGAGCTTTGTGCCAAAAATACACACGCACACACATTGTACACACGCGTTGCACACGCACAAACGGCTGCGGCTATAAAAGCGTTATACAAAAGTGCCTGGTATTATGCTCCTTTGTGTCAGCAATAAAGCCTTAAAAATAACTTGCTGAAAATAAATTCCAATTTATCACGCCAACGCGCGCTATATGCATTATTTCCTAGGACCACAGTACTCTAGACGTACCATAATGTTGAAGTAATTGGCCCAACATACGTTTACGACTTAAAGATCAAGCCACACAGCCGACAGTCATGGTAAAGGGCATATTCAGAAGCTCACAGCCCATGCGAATTCATCAGACGGTACATATTAAATACAGTACCTAGCCTCCATCAACATAATTTGAACTGAAATAATTCCAACCTATCAATTAGGCCACTATCCATTTCCGAACATCAGTTTCCCAATTTGTGGGAAATCGTAATTAATAAAATCATTCGCATCGCTCCGAAGCGACCGTTCATGCGAAACTAACGAAATGTAAGTACCTATTCATGCACCACAACAAAACACAGAACAACAGATTAGTAGAAAAAAAACATTGAATTTGAATTAAAGTAGGTCATTTATAAATTGTAGCTATTGACCAGTTTCTGACCAACGTATTTCTCTTACTATTCATGTCATCCAGTCATGGTCAGTGCGAGTCACTAAAAAATGTCCTGGCCAAGATTCAAACTCACGACCACTTAGTTACAACATAATCTGAGGCTGGCGCCTGTGTGGTTGACCTAAGCAGCTTGTTGCTACGAGGACGAAAAAGATAGTTAACTAACGGGAGAACGTAGGTAGGAATCTTCACGGCTACATACTTACCTATAGGTACCGATGCCGAAACGAAAAGCATCTACGCGATTTCGCTATTAACATGGGCAACTTAAGTCTAAAGCCGTATGTACTAATATTCTTCTACTGTTTTGCAAGTTTTAACCCTACTGCCTGCGACCATCACTGATGATTGTAAACCTCATAAACTGCCTATATGCGTCCCACTGCTGGGCACAAGCCTCACCTCAACTTCGAGGTGGCACAAGCCATACTCCGCACGGGCTTCGTGTGGATTATTCAGGGGGTTAGTGAGAAATCTTAATTTCAGAGGTTATGAAGTCTCCAACGCCTTGAAGCCTCCAACTATACTTAACCATTGACATCTAGACACGTTACCCGGGACAAACTGCTTAACGTGCTTGCCGAACCACGGAGATGCCCGGAAAATACATCACTTATGTCGAAGTGGTCACCCACCCCATTACTGACATGTCGTGTGTTGCTTTAGACAAGCAATTGTTGCCGATCTACTGCGCCACTGGCACCTTCAAAGTTTTTAAAAGTACCATAAGGATTGCGATAATTTGCAAGGCGCGTGTTTTCACATAAGCACATCTATGTCAATGAATACGGTTAGAGATATTTTTTTACCTTACCTTATTTCTTTTTTTCTTGTGTAATACTCTAAAATACACGAGGCATCCATTTCCGGAACGCGGTTCCGCTCCGCCGGCTGCTCGAGCACGCATCGATCCGACCGTTACTCACATTTTAGACGTATGTTTTGGTACTTTTATAAGACTTAAGCAAATAAATATCATTGGACATTCCTTCACACAGCGCCATCTAGCCCAGAATAACGCAAAGCCTGTGCTATGGGAACTGAACAAGGGATAAACACACTTACCCCTGAAGTCACAAACGCTAATCCCGTAAAACCTAAAGCTCTGAAAACCAGAATTTCTCAGATCTCAGATTCTCAGATCTTTAGTAGTGATACTGCATGGAAAATGCTAAAACAATAATAAAAAAACACCCGTAAAACCTATTAGTTTTATTGACTATCTTATTGAAATAGTTTGTGATTTAATGTTGTGAACGATTTTTGCCCACACATTTTATTATTGATCTCTAATTGATATTTGCATGCAAAAAGTATTTAGTAATGTTTCCCTTAAGCATAAGGTAAACATTTTAATTTTTTTTTAATTTAGTCCTTGTTATGTATAAATGAAAAAAATATTACGATTGTTATTGAAAAAGTACCCTTTAGAAAGGCTATATACCCACAATCGACATACATGAATAGGATTTTGTGTACCGGAAGAGAGCCTTAATGGTCAGTCACCTGTCAGCGAATGGGTTCAAATGGATGCACTCCTGGCGAGTAGTCAACCAGCATTGAACAAAGCGGCAGTTTATTCAGCTAACTACAGTAGTACTGTATAACTGCTGACCTAGTAAATGAATGGCCTTCTGCCGAAAGGCTTAGTGATGTTGCCATGTGTACGTGACGAATCAAAAATATTTTAATATTACGCTGAAAGTCTTCATCGGATGAAAACGTATTTCTTTCCTGGGACATTTTTTAGTACATTTATCAAAACTGTTTTGTATTTGTGCTTGTATAAAATAAGATAAACTTTATTGCACGAAGAAAACAAATTACAAAACGATGCTTAAAGATATTTGGAATGTACAATACAGGCGGTCTTATCGCTAAGAGTGATCTCTTCCAGATAACGTTCAGGTGGAGACACTGGAAAAGGAAGTAGATGCGGTGGTGCAAGACGGTTATTATAAAGATAATATGAATATAATAAAACAAAATTTAGTTTTCTAATTATTGTATATTTGTCGCAAAGTCGCATAAGTTTAAGCTTTCTTAGATTTCATAATTACAAAATGCCATTTTAATTATTTAGTGGTAGTGATCGCCACCTTGCATCATCTTAACGTTTATTTATAGAACAAGGAGTTGAGTTGTGGTTGGGAACGTTCAACTTTGAAGGCTTTGGCGAGGTTGTCACGGTGCTGACGTTGAATCGTATTTTTGTTTGGTTAATTAAGTAGTTCTTGACGATTTAATAGTACTCTTCTCTGCTGTATTTGAATGAAAATATTTAGAATTAAATTGTTAGTGTTTGGTTGTACAAGTATAATGGTTAGCTGCATCTAGCTGACTCAGGCATGGTTGAATTATGGATGAATGGATTGACAACGAAGTTACAATAATACCTATGTAGGTTTAATGTGAGCTATAGTGTAATTCATTCAAAAATCCAATACCGTCTCAGCGCGGCGTTTCTTATCGAAACCTTTTGGGTATACTTTGAAAGTGTGTAGAGCCTTCAGAAAATGGGAAATATCAATTGCACAACGTCTATCGAATATGAATTGATTCCAATTCATGCTGTTGCAAGTCATCAAAAATATTACCACATATCGTGTAATCGACTGAATTCAACGACATTCTTACTGTTTCCGACCTATCGATAGTCTATCGACATTTAGTAATCCCGCATCACTAACCGTGTCTTTTGCGTACAGAATCAAACCACCAAAAGTCGCTACACATAATAATTTACGCCGCAAGAATACTACGTTACGACTGCTACGACGTAGCCAGTTGAACGAGTTTACTGCTACGTCGATTAGAAACTGTAGGCTCACCCTTGACAACGTTGGCTTTAAATAGGCTTGGCGAAATGTCTACTTCTGAATGTTCTGTTTACAATGACGGCAACAATCGGTGTGCCTCTGACTATCTCGTTTGGGATTTAGCCGTGAGCCTTTTTTTGTTTAAATACCAGAAAACAACAAAAAAAATAACACTAACACTGATAATAATAATAATCGTACAACAACCTAGCTCCATTTCTCATGCATACTCACCTGATCGACCACAACCGATAGCTCAACCCCAGACGAACCATCATTCACACTCAGAAGACTCGTAAAAAAAAAATGTAGGGATAATACTTGGCTTAGGCCCGTACTTTCCTGAAAACCCGGTTGGTTAAAGCCGAGATACAATATGTTTGAAAATAAAAATAATAATAATAGAAAATAAACTATTATATTCTAAAATTCTGATTTTGATTTTCGGATTTGTAAACCCCCAAAAAACAAAATCGACGTTCAATGTTAATCAGTTCATACAAAACTCTCAATTTTATTGCGACTTTACGAGACAGAACAAGACTACGAACAATATGGTAAGTATCAATTGCTTAAAGCCAGCTTTCACTGCTTACTCAAGTATATTCAAGACTGGTCGGACAGTGAGGAAGCAATGCTCAAGCTGCAGTGTATGTTCTGTGCAGCACTAAATCTCGCTAACTGCCGCTGCGCACCCGGCCCGCTCGCGACCAGGGTCACCAGGCTAACTGACTGAGTCGGTACAAATACTGAGAGCTTGAAGTCAACTATAGTAAGTATTTTACGGTCGCACAAAGTTATTTCTTTTGAAAAGTTATTATTTGCATCGTAATCATATTAAGCTGTGGCTTTTGAGAACTTTGTAAGTGAAGGTTTTCATTGCATCTGACATTTCATAAGCATATTAAAAAAAACACAATTTCACAGGAGAAAGCTAGAAAACTATGGCGTCCTTAACCCGGCGTAATGCGGGAGTTCCATAACGACTTTAAGAGACAGCACAAGTTTGAAGAGGTCCTCAACTACGAGCAACATTTTAAGTATTATTGCTTAAAGCCAGCTTTCACTGCTTACTCAAGTATATTCAAGACTGGTCGGACAGTGAGGAAGCAATGCTCAAGCTGCAGTGTATGTTCTGTGCAGCACTAAATCTCGCTAACTGCCGCTGCACTCGGCCCGCTCGCGACCAGGGTCACCAGACTAACTGACTGAGTCGGTACAAATACTGGAAGCATTAAAGACGCTGAAGTTAACGATAGTAAGTATTTTACGGTCGCACAAAAGTAATTTCCTTTGAAAAAATTGTTAGTGAAGGTTTTCATTGCATCTGACATTCCATAAGCATATTTAAAAAAAACACAATTTTACAGGAGAAAGCCATGAAAACTATGGCGTCCTTCACCCAGCGTGATGGGGGAGTTTCATAACGACTTTACGAGACAGCACAAGTTTGAAGAGGTCCTCAACTACGAACAACATAGTAAGTATCTATTGCTTAAAGCTAGCTTTCACTGCTTACTCAAGTATATTCAAGCCTGGTCGGACAGTGAGGAAGCAATGCTCAAGCTGCAGTGTATGTTTTGTGCAGCACTAAATCCCGCTAACTGCCGCTGCGCACCCGGCCCGCTCGCGACCAGGGTCACCAGACTAACTGACTGAGTCAGTACAAAATGAAAGCATTAAAGACGCTGAAGTCAACTATAGGAAGTATTTTACGATCGCAAAAAAGTAATTTCCTTTGAAAAGTTATTGTTTTTATCAAAATTAAATTGAGCTGAGGCTTTTGAAAAAAATGGAAGTGTAGGTTTCCTTTGCATCTGACATTTTATAAGCATATTTAAAAAAAACTTAATTTTACAGGAGAAAGCTATGAAAACTATGGCGCCCTTAACCTCGCGTGATGCGGGAGTTTCATAACGACTTTACGAGACAGAACAAGTTTGAAGAGGTCCTCAACTACGAACAACATGGCAAGTATCTATTGCTTAAAGCTAGCTTTCACTGCTTACTCAAGTACATTCAAGACTGGTCGGACAGTGAGGAAGCAATGCTCAAGCTGCAGTGTATGTTCTGTGCAGCACTAAATCTCGCTAACTGCCGCTGCGCACCCGGCCCGCTCGCGACCAGGGTCACCAGGCTAACTGACTGAGTCGGTACAAATACTGAGAGCTTGAAGTCAACTATAGTAAGTATTTTACGGTCGCACAAAGTTATTTCCTTTGAAAAGTTATTGTTTTTATCGAAATCATCTTGAGCTGAGGTTTTTGAAAAAATTGTAAGTGAAGGTTTTCTTTTGCATCTGACATTTCATAAGCATATTTAAAAAAAAATAACACAATTTCGGTATCCTTTTGCAGGAGAAAGCTATGAAAACTATGGCGTCCTTCACCCAGCGTGATGGGGGAGTTTCATAACGACTTTACGAGACAGAACAAGTTTGAAGAGGGCCTCAACAACGAGCAACATGGTAAGTATCTATTGCTTGCAGCTAGCTTTCACTGCTTGCTCAAGTATATTCAAGACTGGTCGGACAGTGAGGAAGCGATGCTCAAGCTGCAGTGTATGTTTTGTGCAGCACTAAATCTCGCTAACTGCCGCTGCGCACCCGGCCCGCTCGCGACCAGGGTCACCAGACTAACTTACTGAGTCAGTACAAATACTGAAAGCATTGAAGACGGAAGTCAAGTATAGTAAGTATTTTACGATCGCACAAAAGTAATTTCCTTTGAAAAGTTATTGTTTTTAACGAAATCATATTGAGCTGAGGTTTTTGAAAAAATTGTAAGTGAAGGTTTTCTTTTGCATCTGACATTTCATAAGCATATTTAAAAAAAAATAACACAATTTCGGTATCCTTTTGCAGGAGAAAGCTATGAAAACTATGGCGTCCTTCACCCAGCGTGATGGGGGAGTTTCATAACGACTTTACGAGACAGAACAAGTTTGAAGAGGGCCTCAACAACGAGCAACATGGTAAGTATCTATTGCTTGCAGCTAGCTTTCACTGCTTACTCAAGTATATTCAAGACTGGTCGGACAGTGAGGAAGCAATGCTCAAGCTGCTGTGTATGTTTTGTGCAGCACTAAATCTCGCTAACTGCCGCTGCGCACCCGGCCCGCTCGCGACCAGGGTCACCAGGCTAACTGACTGAGTCAGTACAAATACTGGAAGCATTAAGAGTGCGTATAAACCCAGCAAATTTATAAAATTCACCCGCACCCCCCTCTCTGCGAACACTATCGCCCGCCAAACTACAATACATCTCTCTCGCTCGCTCAACGCGTAGCTTCCGTAGTATACGTAAAACAATCAGATAACACAGTAGGCATTCTTCTTGTGAATACATTGCCTACATTTTAATGTACGTAATTTTACTTTGTATATAAGTTGAATGTTATGTTGTAGATAGTAGTCTCATCTTTGAAATTATTTTTAAGGATCTTTATGCAAAAGGTAAAAACAGGGCCCTAATACGTAGACTACACTGTCTTTCTGTCACCAGTTGATTTTTTCACAATAAATACTAAATACTAGCAGCCACCCGCGACTTCGTCCGCGTGGACTTAGCTGTATATGAAAAAAGATTTTCCCGCTTTTCTGTTGAAATTTTCCTGAATTTTCTTTGCTATGAACCTCACGGAGCCCGAGACCTTTCCAACGAATGCAAAACCGTGGAAATCGGTTCTTGCGTTCTGGAGTTATAGCGTCAGGAAGGAAAACCCGACTTATTTTCATAAACTAAAAAAAAAATATATAAAATATATAATCAAATGTATATTTTAGAGTAAATACACAAGCGGGTTTTTTTGCGTTCTTTGTTCTATATTAGTGACGGTAATAGGTGGACGCATTTGTATATTTATAAACAAAAGCTCCCCGGTCATGATTTGACCCGGCTTTTTTTTTCGTGGGGAAATCTTCATGGATACCTCGCCGCCCGGGGGGACGACGATGTTATGTTGGACTGCTACCGACCAAAACCCCGCGGCCGCTACTACGCGCCTCAAGGCGCTTGCAGGCCGCACTGGCCCCGCAACCCCACGTGTCGCCCTTAGGGGCCTCAACGAGTGGGTGGCTAGTCCACCACACTGCCACGCCTTCTATTCGCTTCCCGGCGGTTGGACCCTACCACCAGTACTAAGCCCCCTCGCAACGATAAGGTGAGAACTCATGACGGGGTGGTTTGACTCTCCTCCACCAACTGAACACGAATTAAAGGGTCATATCCCGCCTGGCGCGATTGTCAGCGATTATAATAATAGATTTTCAATGTGTGCGTGTGCATTGGGTGAGCACCCTCTAAAAATGAATAAAAATGTTCTCACCATTTAGTTAAAGGTCTAAAACAATTGTAAATGTAATCTTGCAATTTGTAAAACGATGGAACCGAAGTTATTTAATGAAATGTGTGCTCACCCAGTTCTTACAAAGGGGCAGCCGTATCTCCGTATGTAATGACTACAAATACCAATAGTGTACTGAATTTTAGTAAAAACCTATTCTAACTAGGGTTTTAAAATTCAGTTTCACAAGATCCGTAATAAAAAAAATACAAATGATTTCTTGTGCTCACTCAATCCTCACGTTATTAAAAGGGCTGATATTTTAGCGAACTAGCAATTAAATGGCATTCATAATTTGTACTGTTTTAGTTGTATTGTCACTTTATTTTGTAACGTGTGAACACCATACCCTACCCTACTCCCTACCCTACTCTATAGAGTTCCGGACAAACAATAAATTGCGTATATCTCCTGAAGTAAATAGAAATATCAAAAACGTATAGACATGATCATTTTGTATTTTTTTTGACTAAATTTGACATGTTAACTTATTCTTCAAAGTTTAGTTACAAAGAGGTATACACGTTTTTCACTTTACGAAAATAAGAGGATTGGGTGAGCACTTTAAAAAAATATATACTCAAGAACGCGCAGTGATAGTGGTTTGTTTTATATTTTACAAAATTATGTTCATAGTCAACCAAAACAGTACAAATTATGAATGCCATTTAATTGCTAGTTCGCTAAAATATCAGCCCTTTTAATAACGTGAGGATTGGGTGAGCACAAGAAATCATTTGTATTTTTTTTTATTACGGATCTTGTGAAACTGAATTTTAAAACCCTAGTCAGAATAGATTTTTACTGAAATTCAGTACACTATTGGTATTTGTAAAGTCATTACATACGGAGATACGGCTGATCCTTTGAGAGAACTGGGTGAGCAGACATTTCATTAAATACCTTCGGTTACATCGTTTTACAAATTGCAAGATTACATTTACAATTGTTTTAGACCTTCAACTAAATGGTGAGAACATTTTTATTAATTTTTAGAGGGTGCTCACCCAATGCACACGCACATATTTTCAATTGTATCTGGTTTATAAGGCGTTGAAAGGTGAATGAAAAATTAAAATGAATGCCAAAAACATCATCTTTATTTCAAGTATGTGCATATTATACGAGGGTCATTCAATAAATACTTACTTAGCCTACAAAAAGTAAGGGAAAATTTTTGAAAAGTTGCAATTTATTTTTCAACATAGTCTCCTTTCAGTTTCAGATACACTTAGCACAGCGATGCTCAAACTTTTTTAACCCGTCCGAAAAATAGTTTTTGTCAAACTCTGCAAAAAAGGCCTCTGTGGCGGCAATGACCTCCTCATTTGATCCATATCTATTCCCGGCGAGTGTTTTTTTCAGATTAGGAAACAGGAAGAAGTCTCAAGGGGCCAACTCTGGAGAATACGGTGGATGGGGCAGCAATTCGATCAATTTGGCCATGGCAACGGCAGACGTGTGAACCGGTGCGTTGTCGTGGTGAAACAGCACGTTTTTCTTCGCCAGGTGGGGTCGTTTTTTCTTTAATTCGGCGTCGAATCAGCCCAATAAATCGGCATAGTAAAGCCCTGTTATTGTTCTACCCTTCTCGAGGTAATCGATGTAGATCAAATCTTGTGGATCCCAGAAAACGACTACTTAGAGTGCGTCGTCGCTTCAATGAACTGTAATTGAAAAGTTCAGCTATTTACAAAATTAAAATTAAAAAATGACACAGTAGAAAAAAAATAATGCGGAAGCCATATTTATACGGAAAGGCACAAATTACCCACTATTAGGAAAGTCATTTGCAATTAAGCATAAAAGTACTCGTAGCAAGTGGCGTTCTGAGTCAAAATATCGCTCGGCTCATGCGTTTTGTGGTTGCAGTTCTAACCACCCCACCCAAATCAACCCTTTTCCGTTCAACTGATCGGATTTATTATATATTTACAGGAGAGTGCAAAGCAGCGGCCAGGCAAAAAAGTATGCGGGAAATGGTTAATTTCGGCGTCTGTTACTTTCAAATTACTGATTTAAGACAGGATGGTTTGGAAAGTGATAACTTTATCAGAAATTATCTAACGTTATTTTTCAAATGACTATTTCCTATTCGTTATTTTTCTCATGACAGGTCTCCGCTAGTTTAAATGTTATCGATTGTACTGTAAGAATTTAGGCGGATACCTTTCTGGAGTATTCTCTTCATTCCTCGAGTAATCATTACGGTAAGTATTTTTTCTGACTGACAATAGTCTGTAGATATAGGCTGTCTATTAGGGTCTACATTTTCCAAATTCAATGTTGTTCTGTAAAATAAACACAGTACTTAGTATATTTACTCATGTCGTAGTAACTAGTTATTGTTTCAGCCAGCTTCAACTTTACTAAAAAAAATATCCCAAGATGGAAAAGCAAGTATGGATACTATTTTTAAAGAAACCTACATAGTCGACGACGCGCATGCCTCCACAACTTCATTTTGATCACACCTGTCAGATTGTGAAATATTTTGAGATGCAGCAATTCTGAAAATTAAATATTATTTGAAAATAATTTACTTACAATAAATACCTGGTGGATTGAAACAAATACCTTCGAAATCAACCTATTATTTGAAGAGACCAACTAAAGTCATGTGATTACTTAGCATATACTTTACACCATCTGTTTACGTCATCTTACTAGAGCGACTCAAATGAATTTATTTCTCTTAAAATACAATACAACATACCTTCGACAATTAGACATCCTTGCAGTTTGTAACTTTTTTAGTTCTCGTTCACTAAGTCCTTTTCTTTTTCCCCATTTCACTATTTATTTTGAAACTCGGAGCAGCTAAGAATTTGAGCGTAGTCTTCTCGTCTCAACGGAGCGATGGGTACTGATGTGTGAAATAGAAATATGTGTCAAGCTTCACAAACGTGCGACGGAAGATGACTTTTTCCGCGGAATCAAAACGTATTAAGTGCCAAAAGTGTTTAATCGTTATAAATCCAAAACTAAAAGTAATTTTAAAAAATGGCTAGACATAGCCCTTACTTATTTTTCAATATAATTATTTATAAAAAAATTGTCATCATAGTAATTGCCATGTCCAGTATAAAACGAAAAAAAGGGAAAATCAGACGTAACTTCGTGATTTTTTTTTATCGAGATAATTGAATTATTTTATGTTTTTGATCAAACACAACCCTCGAAAATATAATGAAGCGTAACATTTAATAAATTCATAAAATTTCATCTAGTATTTATCACGTACAATCAAGAAGAAGATTGGTAGTTTTGCTTTATGCGCACTCTTAAAGACGCTGAAGTTAAGTATTGTAAGTATTTTACGGTCGCACAAAAGTAATTTCCCTTGAAAAGTTATTGTTTTTATCGAAACTTTGCTGAGCTGAGGCTTTTGAAAAAATTGTTAGTGGAGGTCTTCTTTGCATCTGATATTTTTAACCATATTTCAGAAACAAAATGTTTCTTGAAGCTCCTGTAAAAAGTTAAGCTTTTTACAGGAGCTTCAAGAAACATTTTGTTGAAGAGAAAGAGAAGAAGAAGAGAAAGCTCCCGTTTTTTTTGTTGCTTATGTGAAAACTATGGTGTCCTTGAATAGGCATTAGAAAAGGTTCCTACAGGGTGACGCGTCCATATGCAACAGAAATCGCAATACCGCATAATAGTGAGAGATTTGTCTATTCCGTCTAAAAAGGTATCTACATCGACTTCAACCATTTCTTATTTTACCTATTGCATAGTTCAAATAAAGTAGCATTTGCCATTGGTCATTCTGACACCAGTAACAGAAGAATCGTCTCATAGATCCACCCAAAAACTCCTAACAGAGAATGCAACAGTAATTTCCTAAACGGCATTTTCGCATCCAATGCAGACGTGTGACACAGTATCCTCGTGTTTAGCTGACGCGTAAAACTTCTTTGATACCATTTTGAAGAACCCCATGGACACCCTACAGCAGCCAGGGAGCGGCATGAATGCCCGATGCCCCGGGAGCGCACACGTAATATCCGCACTCATATAAAATGCCAGAGAATTCCGCACCACAACGGATTTAACTCCACTTATCATTTATGACTGAGTTTCTTAGCCTCGTATTACTTTTGGAATTTATATTTTCATGATCCCAAACCGATTTCAGATTAAAAAGTAGTGTTGAAGGTCTAAAAGTTTCGTTAGAATGAGAGGTATACCATGCAACCAGTTGGGAGTTGATGAACAGTACTGGTCCTGCACATTCAATATTCTATACACTGCCACAGATTCTGTAAAACCGTTAGGTGATAGTCAACTCACCGACGTGAACGTTCAATTTCAATTTGACGCTCAGCGATCGTAAGTTTTAGTAACATAATGGTGGTTCACTTGTTATAGCGTATGTTCATCATATTGCAGCCTTCCTACGCTCCACCCCGATCGAGAATCACAGGTCCTACATTACGTACATAACTTCGGATAGCATGTTGTGCACGAGTAACCCCCAAAATACGCATAAGTAGGTAATATATTATGTACGTAGGCTATTCAATATTTTTCTAGCTCAATTCTCGCCTGTAATCACTACACGAACTATTTGTTTTGTACTTAGAAAACTGAAACAGGCACACAAAAGTTAATCCACTAACCTGGTGGACCATTCAGGGTCATTTTCAGAGGTGCCTTCTGCGACCTTGGAGCCAAGATAGTTGCTGGGGCGCGCCGTCGTTTCAGTACAAAAACCGAGCCCTGTAACAAAGAATAACGTGTTTTAGAAAATCTATTATACATTTGTCATAATGCATTTACGTTTCATTGCAAATGTGGGGGTATGTACTAAGATAAAATGAAGGCGAAGAGTCAACAAAAGTAATATCCTAATATTTTCCAGTTCATAGACCGCAGAATTGGCCACACACAATCAAATTACCGCTTTTATGATCCTGAACCGGATCATATTTATTCACAAATTACGAACCATAATGCAGAAGTACAAAGACGAGAGACGTAAACAAGTACTTTATTTTTTCCAGATCATGGACCGCAGAATTGCCTACATGCAGCCAAATAGGCGCCTCGAACGACAGGTGGCGCCACCTGTCACAGCTTTCAGCGAAACTCGTTACTTACTGGGCGAACAAAATAGGGAATACTCGTATTACGTGTTTTTCCGATGGAGGCGCTAGTGCTGAGTGAAGTCTATTGAGGTTACCGAAAGGCCAAAATGTCACTGTTTGTGGTTTATTTTCACGATTAACTTATTTACATATTATCATAGTACCTACCTATAGATTCATGACCACCGTAATAAAATAGGGCTAGAACTCTGTAACTCAACTGCTAAAAAAATTAGGGTAGTTACCACCCATTAACGGTAAAACTATTTCGCAACAGAAAATCATGTCCATAAATAGGTAAAAGAAAGACAGAATTATCAATGATATCAAACATACATTATGCAGTTTATATTCGAAACAACACACGCTGGCAGAAAAATACAGGTAGAATAGTAGTTTTTACCGTAGTTCAAATGTTGTAGAAAACCCGGTTTTTCAGTATTTCCATAGTGAAAAATGCAACAAGGAAGTTTAAAAACCTATTTAACACACGCCGGGTCGGAAATGGGATGGGTGACCACCCCGACCGAAATTTAGTGATGTGTATTTCGGGCATCTCCGTGCTTCGGAAGGCACGTTAAGCAGTTGGTCCCGGTTAACGTCACAAGATGTCAGTCGTTAAGCCTTGTCAGAGGCCTTAGGGCACCTTGATAACATCTGATACTAAGGTTGCTCACTTATCTTACACCCCTCCAACGATCCGCACTGAGCCCGCGTGTTGGAGTATGGCTCGTTCCACCTCATAGTTGAGGTGAGGCCTGTGCCCAGCAGTGGGACGTATATAGGCCGTTTATGATTTATGATATGTGCAAGAATTAGGACCCTGTTAGAAACAATTGCCGATAAACAAAGTCGTGTTTAGAAGTTAGCGATGTTTATTTGTTTCCTTGTTATTGCATTTAGCGAGATCCGCAAGATTATTGTATTAAGAGTCTGTGAATCATCGTTAGCTTAATGCACCGTTCGCAGTAAACACCGCTTGTATTAATTGGAGGCTAATAAATAAGCTTTTTGTTTTCTTTCTTTGTGTATTTATACCGTCTTCCTCATTTGGCTTATTAATTTCTTTCTCCTAAGAGTGAGAAATTTTGCACTTTCTAATTAATGTGTATTTGAAATAAGTTGAAATAAGTCCAAACTCCTTTTTTATAATGTAGTAGTCTTTTCTAAACAATATTGTTAATTGCTTTTAATAATTTAACATAATTTTGTGCACTAACTATTTTCTTTGAATTGTATAACTGTATGTGTACTTAATAAAATTGTAATTTACTAACGGATTATTGTACAGAACATATTGAAAAGAGTAACTGCTGAGTTTCTTGCCGGTTCTTCTCAGTACAGAAACAACTTTCCGACACCGGTGGTTGAGTCACATTATGTTTGTATACTGTGTATTTATTTATTATTCAAGTCTATTATTAAGTGTAATTTTGTTTGTTTGATTAAGTTTTTGACGATTTGAAAGCACTTGTAACATGTCTATTTAAATAAAGATATTTCTGATTCTGATTCTGAAGATGGAAAACTACTAACAAATTAATTATTTTATTTCTTTCTTTGTTTAATATTAAGATTTTTCTCGTTCAGTATATTATTTGCTTATCGCTGTAGCTGTATCAGAGGTTTATTCATTTTGTTAAGACAAAGGTGATATTATTTTGTTGATCTTCAAATTATGAACAAATTATGCATCTTATTTCCTTAATATTTTTGGTCTACCTTTGCACTGCAATTCTGGAAAACGGCGCCTTGCACATTTTCACTCACACGGCAACCGCACAATTAATTAGATTTTTGCCATCCGCGGTATTATATACATTCACTAATATAAGAACTGATATATTAAGTATCACAACACTAAACGATTTAATTTATAAGACGAAACTGACACAAAAATAGCTACTGGACGATATGCACCGACAGGCATCCATCGCGAGACTAAATTCTGACAGGACGCAAGAAGCCAATAAAATTTAGATCTACCCTACAAGAAATTAACATTAAAAATACAAACTCTCTCCTTCCAAAACTGATATTTTTTATATTCATGAGATTTAAATGTACTGTAAAATATTATAACGAAACGCTAATTACATATCCTAACAAATATATGCCCAAGTTATTAATTTTTAATTTACAAACGAGCACACACTCAGACTCTGGGGTAGCCTATTAAAATGCTAATTTCCCCGCTAAGTCTCCCAACCGGTATTAAACGAAGCCAGGTGTGCTCACTAGCTCCAGCGCAAATATAAAATAAATAATGTTGTATAACAAACTTCGGCTTAGTCGGTAACCGTTCTTGTATATAAACACTAAAAAACCGGGTTTTCTGCAACATATAAACTACGGTAAAAAGTACTGTTTTACCTGTAGTTTTTACCGTAGTTTATATGTTGCAGAAAACCCGGTTTTTTAGTGTTTATATAGTGAAAAATGCAACAAGAAAGTTTAAAAACGTTGTATAACAGATTAGTAGTATTATTGTTTTAACACGTTTCATTAAGTTAGAAACATGAATAACACCGGATTGTGTTTGACCTAAACGGCGAATATGATATCTACTAAAATTTTAAACTAGAGTTAGCACCATTCACCTGTCGGAAAAGCTGAACAAAGAAAGCTAAAATAAAAATTTAAGATAAAGATGCTTCTAGAGTATAAAATGTATTGGAAATGATATGGCCCTGACCGTGTTGGTACGTTGAGAAGGCTTTTTAGGGAACTATTTTTCAAAATTAAAATAAAACTATCAAGATAGACTAAAAGGTCGTTATTCTACCACATTGAGTACAACGTTTATCAGCGAATTATAAGAAAGAAGACGTTGTTGTCGTGTTGTAAAGGTAGTTGAACTAGATTATTGGATCAACTCATTCAATCTCAAACTCAACTCAACTCAATGGACTCATTGATCGTGCAATTAATATAAATATCAATAACATCGTATTTAACTTTTTCAAATTAATATCACTTTTATTCTCTTTTGGCAAATTTCATGAATTTCTCAAAGTGTTTGTGAATAAAACTTGAAGCACCCACTTCACATCACCCGTACGTTCTGACCACACAACATTATATTGAAGCGAACTCTCAAAGGGCATCAAAACGTCTGACAGTTATCTTTATTATTGCATTGAAAGCCTTTCGTTTGTAGACCTGTCCAAAACCTCCAACTTGCTAAAACTTGATGGGTATTGTATTTAAAAAGATACTAAAGGCGGTTACACACATAAGCGGGCCGGCATTAATGGCACAGCTGGACCACAGTACACCCAGTATGTCATCTTCCGAACATACTCAGAGAGCAGCTTGTTTGTGAGCGCGGCCAAGCTATCCCGTACGTAAGCGTCACCGCACGCATACACTGACAATTTTCTTGACTAGTCGTAGCAGGCGAGCTGTGCGTAAGTCCGCGCGCACCTACGTGTTTCGTTGCTCTCGCGCCGCTGCCGCTCGCGTATAAATTAAGAGCGACAGCTCTACATGTTTAGACAATTATCTTTGCTCGGTGGCGAAGTTGCTCTACTTGTTTTATTATACTATGGCCGTGCAGTAAAAATTGCCTTGTGATTACTTCGGCTTTGCCGAACCGACAGTGCCGATAAATGACGGCCCCCTTATGTGTGTAGCTACCCTTAGGTACCTTTATGGCAATACTTAGAAAGTTTTCGTTATGCCAAGGAGAGATGTACCTTTGCGAACGTAGTTAAACGCAAGCTCACTTCACGGAGCCTCTGGGGAATCACGACCTTTAGCGATATACAAATACAACGCGAGAAATGAAGTTTTACCAGCTTTTTTCGGATCGTCCGCATACGCTTTACCTACTTCTTACATCTTAAAGGATACCTTGCCCTCCCGGGACGATGACGTAGTTATATCGCAATCTTACTGACTTTTAGTCCTCTCAAAATATCTTGGCTGTAGCACTTCGGCAACGTGTGCGGTTTCTCAAGACCCAGCCTGATGGTTTCTACCATGCGGTCTTTTATTTGTGCATTGGGAGAGCTGTTACTTGTGCCTGATTCCCTAGGTTAGACATGACTCGACTCATCGATGAGGTCAATTTACACTGCGCGTAACCGAACGCGCAGTGTAAATTGAACTCACGAACGAACGATGTAACCAGGGTCCTTGATAGATGCTAAACGATCGGCCTCTGAAGGAGCTAACTGGACTCTATTCGTGGGGTAGCTGCCCTATTTAGCGATGAGATATTACGTAGACAAAAGGAACTAACCCCGTGAACGTCTGAACTATCTTCTTTTCTGGTTATTCTACCTTCAAACGTATTGATATAATTAGGTCAGAGGGATCTTGCAGGAATAATAAAAGTATTTAAGAGCTGAATGTAATAAATATATTTTTTCTATTGTATTGGAAAAGCTATATGACCGTCTCCTAGCAACGACACAGAAACAGAGAGAGATTATAACGGTTTTAAAAGAAGGGTGAACAACTAATATGGCAAAGGAATCATGGCTTATATACAGCCTATGCATTTCACAACTTTAGTTAGAATGTGGTTTTAATTTTTGCATACAACATCATCATGTTTTCTATTTGATAAGCTGTAAAACAATATTTCTACAAAACAACAGGGGTTGTCAAGACCCCGACCAATTAAGAAAGAGAGCTACGAGTTTTTTATGAGACATTCATGAATATTCTTTCAAGACTCTCATCAAAACTAGAAACCTAAATAATAACTCTCATCAAAACTAGAAACCTAAATAATAACATTGTATATTAAAGCTAAGTAGAATATATTTTAGTGATAATTAACGCTTGAAAGTGTAATTAAGTCTAGATTATTATTCAAATTTCAAACATTCTTAGAACTTAATATATGGTCTTAGTGATGCTATGAAAAGTAACTGAGTGGCTTTAGCCAAATTAACATTAATGGTCTTTCTAATAATATTCAAAAGGTTATCAATGGGTAGAGTAGGTAGATAGATATACCTACTTTGATACAGGGCAAACATACATTAGTATCAAATTGGTGGTATATTAGATGTTAACTGCCCTCTTTTGTACAATAAAGATTATTTATTGAAAATAAAACAACTGTATCCATTCTCGGTCTCATATTCTCTTTTATTTTCCATCCCGACATTTTGACTACTTCTCAGCACTGTGATCATCATCATGGCAGCCGAACGACGCCCACTGCTGGGCATAGGCCTCCCCCAAGGATCTCCACAACGATCAGTCCTGCGCTGTCCGCATCCAGCGGCTTCCCGGGACCCTGACCAGATCATCGGTCCACCTTGTGGAGTGCCTGCCCACGGGACGTCGTCCGTTCGCGCGGTCGCCATTCCAGAACCTTTCCGCCCCAGCGGTCATCGGTTCTCCACGCTATGTATACCGCCGTGATCACGAGGTGACAAAGATTATTTATCTACATTGCAGAAAGTAAAGGGAAATCTAAGCATTCATAAGTTATATTTTCTGGATGCCCTTGAAAATGGTAAGTATACACATCGTCATCGTCGACGAAGTGTAGACTTCTGTCTGTTCCGTTCACCATGATGACAACAATCAGTGTGCCTCTGTCTGACTACCCCGTTTGACTGCAAGCGTATGTTTTCAAATGTGAGGTGACGTGAATGATGTGAGGTGCCCGTGACGCAGTTGTGACAGTGATCGGCGACGATCGCTGTTGTAAAGCAACGCACGCCGGGTCGGAAATGGGATGGGTGACCACCCCGACCGAAATTCAGTGATATGTATTTCGGGCATCTCCGTGCTTCGGAAGGCACGTTAAGCAGTTAGTCCCGGCTGACGTCGTAGATATCAGTCGTTAAGTCTAGTCGGCGGCCTTAGGGCGGCTTGATAACATCTGACATTAAGGTTGCTCACTAACCTTACACCCCTCCAGCAATTCGCACTGAGCACGCGTGTTGGAGTGTGGCTCAATCCACATCATAGTTGAGGTGAGGCCTGTGCCCAGCTATGGGACGAATACATAGGCCGTTTATATGGTTTTCTAGTTATGACGTGAATGCCCCATTTCATAGTAGAACTTTTCTGCCATAACGGCCATCAGTTTTTCACAAGAAAAATACACAGATTTTTAAACCACGAAACAGTATAGTTATCTGTCAAAATCTGATTGGCCTATATCCACGCAATATCGATGTTATGATTGAGACCCAATATCGGGGCATGGACTGATATCACGCGGCTGGCTACACCGTCCACAGAGTTTAACAGAAGGGTGACTAGCAGTTATTACAAGTCGTAAAGATCATATCTTGGCGAACAATTTGGTGTAGTGGTTCAAAAGTGAGCTAACACTAGTGGTTGCGGGTTCGATCCAAGCACAGTGCAAACACTTGTGTGCACGAACATGTCTGTTTGTACTGGTCTTTCCTATGTATTTAAGTCCGTTATTACAAAAAAAAAAAGAATGTTTATCAGTTGTCTACTATCCAAAGCACAAGCATTTAGTTGCTCAGATGGCGCTGTGTGCAATAATGTCCAGAGATATTTATTCATTTCCATTTCAAGACCATATCCAAAAAAGGCGTGCGGTTTAATCATCTCCGTGTACCTAGCCAGCCGAAATGGCAAACGTTGTCCTGTCAACCGCGCGGAGTTTTAACAGTCGTTAAGTTTTTCAATTTGCTGTGCAAGAATTTCTGAAAGAAAAACCTCTAACAAACTATTAGAAAACTAAAACAAAAGAATAAAGAAGTTTTTACAATCGTTCTTGAGTTGTACCGTGACAACGTTAATAGAAATTCATTCATTCTTATTTTTGCTTCAAAAGTTTGTTACATTTAGGTCGAAAAAATTGCCTTTGTAAGTCTTTGTTTGTCGAACTTGAAGAAACCCTAATTAACATTCAATAAATGAATAATTTACCTTCTGTAATTATGTTTTGCACGCCACCAGCCCTCCGCGTGCTGAAAAAGAGATTTGATATTATTAACTGCTTCGTATTTTTTTAGAACTATGATTATGGAAAGTTAAATAAGTCTTTAGGTTCAAAGTGTAAGAATATGTTGTGATGAAAGTGTTGCCCACTTGCTTGTGTAGCTGAAATTGCTACACAAGCAGTAATTTTAAGGGTGTGCTGTATTTATCCTACCGATATTATAAATGCGAAAGTTTCTATGTGCAGCTGGATGTGCCGTGTTGCTCTTTAACGTAAAACTGCTCAATGGTTTTAATTGAAACTTAACAATAATATTTATACATCTGAATAGGACATAGGCTGCAATTTATAAAAAGATACGACATATTTGTTTTTTAACTTTAGTCCACGCTAACGAGGTCGCGGGCGGCCGCTAGTATAAAAATAAAGAAACACTGACAAATGTCAAAAGTTTGCTCGACACAATCTTCATTGAGAGTTATAAAAATACCGATAGTCTCAGTTTTTGTTGTTACTATAAATAGCAACATACTTATCAAGGAAAAAACAGTAAATAATGCTGTAATGCACGCCGTCACGAGCTACCGACCCTCGTCAGATGTCGCCTCAGCCGGAGCAAAACAACAAATCGCATAGAGGGAGCCACCTTTCAACTATCTTTAGACATGAAAAGGATAATCTTATTAACTTCAGATGACCAACTAAACGTGGCGGTTTGGTGTCCGGTTGAGACGAGGAGGTTTATTGATGCAGGTTTAATTCACGCAGACTTGAATGTAGTAAAAAAGCTTTGACATATTTTGACTACAACTCATAAAAAGAGAAAACTTGATAGGAATACAAAAATATTATTTATTGTAAAGTTACTACTTAGCTGTCCTCAACTCTTTTGTCAAATGCTATTAGACTGAAAAATATTTGACACCCAAAAATTATGTTAATCTCATCCTACTTGACAAATAAAAACCTAGAAAAAATTTGGAAAAGGTTTAAGTTAGTTGTTTGAATTTGGTTTTGGATTGACTCCCCTCGCACTCACATCATCTCATGTCTAAGAGCCTGTTAACACCTAGCGTTTTTCGAGCGTATACAGCGTACACGCTGCGCGCTTGCGACGTGAACGCCTCGCCGTGAAATCGCTCAAAAACTGTTCAAAAAACCTAAGGTGTACCATGGTTGTACATGACACTTATCTTGAAAAAATAGGGCATTTCTTTGGCTCTCATCGCTAGTTACGAGTATCAACGCCAAATATTATGTCCGCACAGTTAGCTGGCCATTCAGCGAAGCGGTAGAGTTCTGATTTATTGGGTTCCTGCCTATTATTTGGACTCGTAAATTCAGACTTTTCTCTTCGTTATGGCGCAGTCAATGTCGCAGGTAGTTAGTGCCATCTGGCGTTCTGAATAATGCACAGGTGAGGAGAATAGTTTGTGAGGGAAGAGCAAGGTAGTAGGTTTGTCACGGGGACGTTATGCGATATAAATGTTTCAATTGTTTCTACTGCACACTACGACTATTTCATATACTACAACAAAATGACTTGAATGTATTTATGAAAATCGAAAAAAAAACTAGAAATATGAATAGCTTTTTTGGGATTACTAGCTAAGCCTTTTACAAAATAAACCAGCGGAAGTCTAACTTTTAAAATACCTATAAACAGAGTTACTGACATCGATTTCTAATCGTAAAAAAACGAGAAGTAAAAGCCTTGGTAAGTAAAATCACCAGAGTTGATCAGCAGACGTTGTAAGATTAGTTTGGAGAGCTTTCAGATCTGCCATAAATCGTCTTGCATACCGGTGTCTACTTGCTTACCCCCAACGTTTCATAAACCTGGTACCTAAGAAACACTTAACTCTAATTCCTCCGCTATTCCGAACAAAAAGTCGTTTCCTGAATTCTCATTTCCCTTGACCCTCGCTGCGACGGCCTCGCCCTAATCATGAAACTTTCATAGTGAATATTTTCCATTGTTCGGCGAGTAAATAAATTCCTTTTTCGGCATTCGGCATTGTGAGACGGCAAATTGGTTGTCAAACACGCCGGCTTCGCAATCAGCACGGAACGAGGCAACGGCATAAATTACCCACTGTGGGGAAATTTACAATCACTAGTTATTATGTATTGAATGAATAAGAGATTGGCCCTTTTTACAATGCTGAAGCTAGCCACAAGTTGAAAAGAGCAAATGGGCTTTTCTGCATTTTAGCGTTGCGTACAAACAGCCAATCATACTTTTATTTCCTCATTTAAAAACGTGAACAAGTTACCATTTGTCCATCTATCCACCTTGCGGGTAACACATTGGTTTGATTTATTTGTGTATAAGTACTTTATGAGCGTGATTCTCAATCTCTTTTAAAACGGAGCAGGATGCAAGAAATCATCAAAGTACCTACAGATTCTCAACTTAAAACATTCAAATTCAAGGCACAATTCTGCAGTCGGTCGCAAACTGATGCCGCTAAAAAGCAGCATTTTTGATGGCTCATGCCAAGACGAGTCAGCCAGAATAGCGCTTTATAGTTTAACCGTGCAGTAGACACGCGCCGTGAATCTCATGCTAGTCCGGTGACGCCTACAAAAAGCCATACGTCTTGCATCGCTGAGGTGTTTTGCGCTGCAGTGATAGCCAGCAATTCATGCAGCAATTTAACGGTAAGGTTTCTAGGATTTCGAATACTTACATTTTGATCCTAGACGAACGTGGTTTATGACGAAATCCTCAATACTTATTACGAAATCTGACCAGTTTGAGTTTTTGACTGGCGCTAGGCAAGCCAGATGCAAGGCGAGTATCAAGGGTATTACTCGGTGCGAGACCAGTATAACCTTGTGGTCCTCCTGGGTAGCAATCCCCACGATAACAAGCAAGTGAAAGGAAGTTGATTGGCGCGCAAAGTCTAAATTTTATTTTGTTTTTTGCCTGGGTGGACGTGAATATTAATGTGTTTATAAATTCACAAAAGCGTTCTTATTTATTAACAACACGATAAGTACTTATCAAAACTTCCTATGTTAATTCAAGTTCGGCACAAAGGCCGACCCGCGCCCCCACTGAGGGCAAAGTTCGCTCCCACCTGCGAGCTCACTGAATGTTCAGTGGGCACTGTCTTATCAACTCGACTGTCTTATTTATAGCTCCAAGTACATTTTCACGCCTAAACTTCACTGGGGACTTTGAATTGTTGTCCTGGATGTTCAGCGAGGCGATTGAAGCGATTGGTTGCTACTTACGAGATGTTGAGCGCGGTATGTACTGCAAATGATGATGTATATGTCACAGTAACGTTGTGATCGTTATTCGTTTGCAATCTGTCCCACGATAGGAACATATCAAACAATTTTAGGTTTTTTTCATGGAAAACCGAAATAATTGAGAGACATTAATTTTTGGTTTCAAATAAATTAACGAAACGAAACCTTTAAAGCGGGCTTTGCTTCCGCCCTAAGCCTCATGACCTATTCTAACCGAGTAGATTTCATCCTCTACTCTAACTCTAGAGTTTACTATCTATACTAAATACCGTACAATGTGGTTCTTTTTCGAAAATCACAGTTCGAAGTTTGACTTAACAATTTGTCGGATCGCCACGGACTAGAAACTAAACTAAGGAAGTTCATCATTATTAACGCTGACATAACAGTTAATGCGTTGGGGTGGAAAGGTTCTAGAATGGCGACCGCGTATAAGACGACGTTCCGTGGGCAGACCCTCCACAAGGTGGACCGACGATCTAGTGAAGGTCGCGAAAGCCGCTGGATGAGGACAGCGCAGGACCAATCGTTGTGGAGATCCTTGGGGGAGGTATATGCCCAGCTGTGGAAGTCATGCGGCTGAAATGATGATGGTGACGAGCAGATAATGAATTGGCAGTCATTTAAGTTTTTCAACAGCTCAAAGCTGACCTAGCATAGCTAATTTAGAACAGTTCAATTGGTCCACAAGTTGTGCTATCCATAAAGTATTATTGGATCTTCAAAGTACTCATACTACAACACCCACCATTTTTAAAATAATGCTAATCGGCCAAACAAAAGGAGCGCGTATATTTTGAAATTCCTTCAAAAGATCTCCCCATTTTATTCGGCCATATTTCCCAAGCTTATTGTGAGCATAATATTTTTGAGCATGAGTTTGTTTATGTGCAAATGTACTGCGATATTATACGGTGCCGTTCGCGAGGCAGCGCAGATTTTTGCGCTGTGCATCCAGAAATATTTGCGAGAATGTCACTGCATTATTTATATATATTCATGGTGCAAAAGCAGTGGTATCTATGTGTTAGATTATCGGTGGTATTTTCACAGTTCTTAGCCGCTTTTTATTATTACCATTTAATCTGTCGTATATACCGATACCTACAAGTATATCTGGGGGCGGAACTGGTCGACTTAGCTGGTTTCTCACCATTCAAAACAAGCGTCCATGAGTGTCAAAATGTGACTTTCTGAAAAGTTATTTTTATATTCCGTTAGTCTCTTTCAAAATTATTTTATTAATTAATCAATTTAGAGATTCCCGCCTGTTACCTTAACGAATTATTTTTATCCAGCGTTTTTTCTTTTCTTTCTGTATTTGTTCAAAATTTACGTCACAAATTGATTGAAAAATGTACTGTTTAACATCAGTTACGATATTATGATTTTTATGGGGGATTCTGTATTTCAAATAGGGGATGCAGGAATATTGTTATGTAAGTAGCTCTTCTATTGTATTGGGCCCAGCTTTAAAAATAGATGTAAGCTCGGATGAAAATAAATAAATATTCAAATATCTTTAAAAATAATATAAGAAACGCAGTACCTTTCTGTTTTAAGAGTGAAATATAATTAAATGTTTCCCGCCGGCATGCCTCGGCAGGTGCAATTAAAACGGGAACGAACGGACACAATGAAAGCAAGTGCACCTGTAAGCTCGGCGGATGTTTAATGTAAATAAAATACAGCACTAGTGTTGCCAACTTATCGATAGTTTGACTGGTGATATCAACCTATAAAATTGGATGAATATTGGTAGCACTCAGGTAGGCAACTATCTACCTAGGTTGCTCCAACGTTGACAGTGAGATGGCAAATGAATTTATCACAGCTGGGCCCGTTTTCTACACGTGATGGAATTTTGCCTATTGTGGATTCTATCATGTAAAAAACCATTGAAATCTTTAAACATACATCGATGTGGTAAACTGATCTCTGTTGGGGAGGTAAATGTTCACACACAAACTGAAAGAGGTAGCGCGAGTAGGTGAACGGCCCGAAGTCGCTTGCTAGGGCGTAAGTAATACCTATAAAATCCAGAAGTTGACTTTCAAAGTTCAGTTAATGGATTGACAATATGATCAATGTTATGGACAATATTATTGATGTGAAAAACTAAGTATCGTACTGCAATATACCATTGAAAGCATTGAACTATCGAAACACCATATTTGGTCTACGACTAAACGCATCACTACTATGCACTCGTCGACCTTATTTTGGTTCGTTTCATGTAGATGACTATGAAATAGAATTAATTATGTTTAACTTATATCCAAGCAGGAATCAAACTATAGTAATAGTAGCAGTAAGAATTATGGCGATCGTCGCCGATCACTGTCACAACTTCGCCACGGGCACCTCAACTCATAGGTACTCTGTAATTGAGGTTAATGTTGAGAAGTGTAATCGAGTTTCTTGCCGGAGGCTTCTCGGCAGAATATCCAATTGACTCGAAACCTCATTTCGGAAAACCGTATTGTAAGTTGCGACTAAACAATGTCCTAGAAAAAGCTGATGGCAGAAGAGGATGTGTCATCATTATAATGTGCGTACGATATCAAAGAATAGAATGAAATTCGTCATACTGAGAAATTTGAAAAATACAAAAGGCAGCCTGTTTTTTGAGAATGAAATGAATAAACGTCAACTTTGCATCAAAAAACGACAACACTGATCTCATTAGCGAATGCATATATTCAAATATTTTCGTAAAGCCAAAAGCAAAGGATGCCTGAAGGCAATTCGGATGAAAATAAATTGCAAATGAACAGACAAGGGCAAACGAGACCTGTATGTGCCCTGGGGGGGCCGAAACATGACATGGATTATTAACCAACAAGGACATCGAGTTCAGCCGCAAACGATGGAAAAAAACAATGTTCGACTGTTTTCCAATTTTACTGATCGCAGGAAATTCGTGCACGGTACATGCAGATGATTGTATTTCCTGTCTGGTGATTTTACCTGTAAGACTGGTGTTTTGGATTCTGACCACACCCAGGACGATAATCATAGGATAAGCCATCGAGTTTTGGCCTAAATGGGCCATGGGTCACTTTTTTTTATTCAAAATGGGTTTGCGTTTGACCTCAGACTCACCTGATGGTAAGCGATAACGAGGCCGAAGGTGGAACACGCTTACCCAGAAAATGCCTATACACTCTTGCCTCAAAGACTCCAAGGTTGTATTTTTCCGGAAACACAGACGCCGTGTAAGTAATTACAGGTGAGATTGTGATCATGTGTGATCTTCCAAAGGAGACTAAATGGATATTTATTGAGATATATTTACTTATTCAAGTTACAACCCTACGCTTACAACTACATCGTTTAGTCCATCAAAAAAAGACTTGGAATCATCTAAGATGCAGCCCAAAGTTTGACGCCCTAGGCTGCTTGTACACATCCATTTTTCTCGCCGGACAACGGACCGGTAATAAACGGATAATTCAACTCTATTCAACCTCTTTATTGCGTGTCACATGGCAATAGGTTAACAGTGACAGATAACCTTGTTATTTGAAACGTCTGGTAACGTCTACACGTTCCAATACACTGTGGGCGGCGATGCATCCGGCGAATTTTCTTCGCCGCACCGGCGTCCGTTTCGTGTGCACTGATTCATAATGAACCATACATCATCATATTAAGCGGCTTTAAGAAAACGTACTGACTTTGACTGGCGTATTGGTAACTAACTCACAGGATAAGTTTTAACAAACGTTGCAAACTGCGTTAATTCCGCGCTGTATGGACACTCCATCTAAAATGTAAAGGCAGGCAAACTCGCTTCCAGTTTAACAGTCAGCCGCTAACTGTTTGCCTAATCGGGACGCGCTCTTTGAGCCGCAAACATAAATTGGCAAAAAAATTATATCACACATTTTCGTCCAAGCGAACACTCCGACCACTGAGCCACTGAGACATCTCTGAAGACTTTTAAAAACAAAATGGCTTCCTAAGCCCGTCAAACGTATAGTAAATATTATAACAAAGGGGTCGGGTCGACCGCACGACCCTTTAATGAGCAAAGTGAGTGGGTCGGTAACAAGGGCCGTTTTTAATCCATACACAGGTAATTAGCGAAACCTTTAATAATTGTATGTATGTGTAGTTCTCATTTGCATACTATAAGCGACTGTGCTCAGAATTGTGGAGTAAACTACGAGTTGGGGTAATTTAAACATTTCTGTTTGAAAGTTGTATGAAAACATAAGATGTTTGTTGACGATCGATTTGATGGTCATGGTGGATGGTTAGTTGGTTTTATTTTTTCAAGCTTTCATACGCCCCACTGCTGGGAACAAGCCTTACCTCAACTATGAATTGTTTCCTGATGCTAGCGGAGGCCTAACGGCGGGTTAAAAACATCTGACAGGAATGTGTATCCCTAACCCTACACGCCTCCAGCAATCCGCACTGAGTTCGCATGTTGGTGTACATACACCAACATATACATGTGCTACATAGCACCACCTCATATCTGAAATGAGGCGAATGCCCAGCAATAAGACGTAAAGGCAGATAGATATTTAGACTCAATATTCCAACAAATTAGCCACAGGGCCGTTTTAGAACCTTAAAAGGCTTCTGAAAGTTCAAATTCCACATCCCACAGCGACCTTTAATTTACCTGTTAATTTATGTAACTTCGTAATAAGCAAACATGAAATGAACGAAGTTAAAATGTACGGTATTGCCCTTCACCACCGTTTCACAAAAGAGGGGTAAAAACAGGAGATAAAAATAAAGGTGTGTGGTCGAGAGGATAACGGCCTCGTATATTAAACAGCTGAACCCTTTGCATGTTTAATCTTGAGAAGAACAACAGGTTTACGAAAGTCTATTCCATTTAAGCTCGGATTAACTAACACGAAAATATAGTTTCAAAAGCGATTATCAGTGAATCACTTGAAAATACAACAGACGAACAATTTTTGTTATTTTAGATTTTATGAATAAATTACTTTTCTGAGGCCCTTTGTAGCTGATGCTAACATGAACTATGTATTATGATTAATATTAGAAGCTTTAAATTAATGAAAATAAAATAGACTAAAGCAACAGACAATAGATAAATTCCGTGTAAAGAGAACATAGAGAAACACATTTACTTAAATAATATGTATAAAAACGAGCAAAAATTTATTAACATGTTTTATTACATATTACGAGTATAACCTCCTATATTTGATACGTAGTAATCACGTTCTTAACAATAGGCATGATGACTGTATTTTTTTTTTGTTTATTATCGAAAGACCTTACATTTATGTAAACAATCCTCAAAGAATCACTTCATCTGGATCAATACCACCAGAGATATCACAATTTGAAATGCACATTTTTGGACTTGCCCAAAAACGCTCCATACAAAAGTGACAGCGACAGTGACGTCACTGTCGCTGATTTGTAAGGAGCGCGTAATAACTTTGTTCGACAGCTACATTCAATATTGCGTTTATGATAATGGTCTCCTAACATAATTCCTTCATAATAGTTTGGGTTACAAAAAAGTGATATTGTTTTACAAAAATTTAACACATATGAAATGGACTTGCCCACCCAAGTTTGCAGGCCTATTGTAGCCTCATTTTGAAACGAATTTCGATTGTGGTTTTACAATAACATTTGTAATCAATTATTATTTTTGGGGAACATAAAAAAACATGAAAAATCACTCATAGTCATCTACCCTATTATGTTTGTTTGTGTGAATACTTTTTACTCCAAGGATATATAATGCTATTTACTAACGTAGGTACTCATAAATCAGTCTTTATCACAAATTATAATAAGTTAGCCTAGTCAAATAATCTTTTTGGAAGATGTCCAGATTACGTTTGTTTTTTTTTAAGTTACTAATAGAATACGTTACAAATAGGTAGCCATGAATGAAGTAAACAGACGGAGGTCACAACCACAAGAAGAGTCGCCTTTAGGGATATAACAATATTATTAGACCCATTTCACATATTTACTAACCTAACCGCCGCTCTCAGAGACGTCAATTAACTTTAATGGTTCATTAGAGCTAAAATTCCATTTTTGAGAAGAGACTTTATAACAAATAGAATAAAGAACTTTTAAGAATGTCAATTTTTGACGCTAATGAACCATTAAGGTTAATTGACGTCTCTGAGTGCGGCGGTAACAAATTACTCCAGTATTAAATTACCTAGCCCACATTCGGTCACGGCTGTGTACAGTAGGAGTATGACAAATGTTCTAGGACAAATGGACTGCCCTCTCTAATGGAGGTCGCCGATCGGTCCTCGCCCACTCCTGGGTCACGGCTTGTTCTAGACATAATCAATCTTGGGGGTAATACATCTTGCAAATTCGGCCTACTCCTGGCATAAGCGATCCCTCGAGGCCGATGCAAGAAGAGGTATTGCCAACTAACCGGATTTATGTAATGAAATTGTTTAAGGTTTTTGTATTTTTAAACTGAATTCGGAACTGGGTTGCGAAAAGATAAGCATACATTAAAAAGTATTATGATAAGTAAGTAAATTTTCTGTAAGTACATATTAAGTGAATACGTTGGTTTTCATAAATAACTAGGGAATTAAAAAATGTTAATCAAACAAATGTTTTTTAATTATTATCTCTCTTTTAAGATATTTTGAAGATTTTAATGCAATATTTAAGTGGCATTCGTGTAGGTACTCTAGTAGTATTTTGTTTCATGAGTAAGTATAATGATGATTTTTAAGAAGTGCAACCGATAAACTAATTTAGATAGAATAATTTAACAAGTCTACAAGCAATCAGTTATCTTGTCAATTAGTAAGTTGACCAGATTCAATGAAACTAAAATAAAAAAAACTCAAGTGCAAGGTGGAATGGTTCATATTTCAATAGCATCGATTACTTGTTTGTTTACTGTGTATTTATTTATTATTTCATTTATAGTATTAAGGTCTTATATTACGTGTATTTTTGTTTGTTTGATTTAGTTCTTGACGATTTAAATCACTTGTATCAGGTATATTAAAATAAAGATATTTCTTATTTCTGACTTTTAAAACTGTCTTTTGTTTTCTGTTATTGTTCTACTCATTCTAAGCCAAGCTCTACGTTTAATTTAGCTTGTATTAGTCATATTGTAATTAATCTAGCAGCAGCAACACTACGCCCAATGGCACAGTCACCCTGTATTAGAATCATGCAGCTCATGAATAACCTACTCCCTGCAATCTGATGCTGGTGCCCGCAACGGGAACATAATTATCCGTGCAGGAAGGAGCATGTCTCGGCTTAAGATAATGGAACGAGGAACATAAGTTACTGTGCAGCTACACTAGACGTCTCGTCAGCTGATTGCGAACTGAAGAACGTTACCTTAGAGTGAACAGGAGTTAGTGAAATATTCTGAACTTCCAGGATATTATTAATTGAAAATAAATCATCATTACATCGATTAGGTGTCTGCTGTTAATCGTGAATCGCCCTTTTCAAAGTCGCCAGTTGCAAAGGGCCTGCATCTACTGAAACTGTCTCGTAATCACGTCATTCTCAGCAGTGTAGGTGGTTCTTTGCCCCATGTGACTTCCCTACATCTGAAGCGACCTGCTGGTCTCAGAATCAGAATCAGAATCCGAAATATCTTTATTTAAATAGACCTGCAAAAAGTGCTTTCAAATCGTCAAAAACCTAATCAAACAAACGAAAATACACTTAATATTAGACTTAAATACTATAATAGAAATAATAAATAAATACACAGTATACAAACATAATGTGAAGAACCGGCAAGAAACTCAGCAGGGACTCTTTTCAATATGTTCTGTACAATAATCCGTTAGTAAATTACAATTTTATTAAGTACAGTATCCATTTGTGATTTGTCACAAAAGTGAAACAGTGCCTTCTTTATGGTTCATTAATTGGCCTTGAACTTTTGTTACGGTGTTCGTCTACGATTATAAAGCCTTTTTTCCTAGGTAGGATCAACACGCAGCCGAGCACACAGGATTCAAAATTTCAAATAAATCCACTGTCATTGACTAGAACAGAGCCAATGATCTTGGAACAGATGAGCAGGGATTGAAAAAAGAGCAAGGAACTGTCGCAATCTAGTCACTTTTCAAACACAAATAAACGAAATCAAAGTGAGCCACGAGACAGACACACAAAATAAACAGATACTTCCAAATTTTGCGTCGGGGATTGAAAATATTCAATTAATCAACTATATTAAACAAGGTCGGATTTGTTAACAATCGACATTTTCATGGTTTCTGAACAATTGGATTTGACAGCGTCTCGAATAGAATATAAATAATAAAAAAAATGAAAATTGACAGCGGAATTCCTTGAAAACCACAATCCGGTAATATTTTTTGTACCTGCCAAACTGGTGAAGATTGCCATATTTTATTAATTGTCAAATGTTTATATTTAAAAACTGCTCTATCTCCAACGTCAGTTGGAGATTGTTGAAATTGAAATATCAAAATAACTTTTAATTATTATTCTCCCGATATCTTAACATAACTTAAGCCACCCTATATTGAAGTCCAGGGGCGCTCATGAATATCTTAATGTCTGCATTCTGGCTTAAGGAGCAAAACAGGCTGCCGTCCGCCACACACCACAGTTATTGTATCCGAATATTACTGCGAGGAGCTTGCATAGCGTTTGTCTTGCAAAACAGTTGACTGTCCACGATAGTTAATTGTCTACTAACTTTTCAAATATGAAACTTGCCAGATATGTCTCTTTTTGAGCATACTTGAATGATTTATGGACTAAATAACGTATAAACTGAATTATAATAGATAGATATAAACTGAATTCAAACTAAACGTAAATATTTTTTATACATTTTTGAATGATATGCCCTTATTGAGGGTTATTATTAGTGGGTTTATTGATCAGTAAACAAGTCTTTAATATTGTACTGATGAAAACTTTTTACCTGATACCTTTAAGGTCTCAAATACTGTAATTAACGATTTTCGCTAACTTCAAAATAACACTTTTTATTTTCAATTCTGGAGACCGTGATGGATATTTTTTTAATAACTTTTGCAATAAAAAGTTTTGCCTTTTATTTCTCATCTTCTCTAAATAAGACGACTATCAGGCAAGCACCTGACTTGCCTTCAAACATAAAACTGCCATATCCATTTCAAAGCTTTCCTCAGGCAGCAAAGAAAGTAAAGCCTTAAAAGAGTACTAAAAAGCTCACTATTTAGGTTCAGCCGCAGTTTGCGGCCTGCAGCAGCTATACGAGTCGTAGCTGCAATACGTGCCGATAACTCGCCTCTGTACAGCCAACTGGCGACTGCTGGGAGCAGACTATAAATTTTTATCTGCACTCCAAGTTTTTAACACCCTGTCGATGATTTACGGAGCTATCGCTGTGATCAACTTCGGCGTCGTTTCAGGTGCAGGAAATGCTTTGTGTACAAGGCGTAAGGACTGCGGTGTTTTATGAATTGACGATAAAATTGTTTTACTGCATGTTTGTGTTAAAACTCAACGAATAGTTTTATATTGCAAACTCAATAGAACGGAGGAAAGGCGTTCAGTTAATCTGAACTCTAAAAACGGCCAGTAGATCAATTAAAAAAAGATTCAAGAGTTCACAATAACAACTTTATATAACATTTAGATAAGTGGTTGAAATGTGCAAAGCGTCATTCGGTTTATCAAAAATTACAAATGCTTCTTGCTTGGGCTGATATTTTAGCCAGGAGTTTTCTTTAACGAAAGGTAAAACCTAGCTTAAGGACGAGACACGTGTGTTTTTCATCATGACCTGCTGATACAAGCTGCTGCTGGACCCCACTGACTTCCACTGAGACCAGATCCAGGCGAGCTGCATCCACCAAAATCCTGCTACCTTGCAAGTATGGACGTTCACTATACGTTTAATCCTGAATTTATTTTTTATGCTTTGTAGAATACTAGAAAAGAAAAGATACTTTATTTTTTACAATCTAACGCAGAAAATCGAATACATAAAAAAATAAAACGATTACTCTTTATTTCGGCTTAGATCAAAATTGTACTTCAAAAAAGCCGGGTCATCACCACCATATTTTTATAGTCATTAAAAACCTAGCACTAGTAGAGTTTCACATCGAGCAGCTCCATACATAAAGTTTAATAAAACGATTCAGCAACAATAAAAACTGTAATTTTTCATGAACTAAAACAACAGAATAGAACCATTTTAATACTTTATAGCTCGAAACCCCTTTGCTACGAAGCTCTACAGCGGTAAAGCATACATTACAGCGCTACGTATCTCGTAGCCATTATAATTGCAACACTGCGTCTACGACATCGTTCATAATTCCGTAGCATGCCGCCGTCTACGAGCTACTACGACGTTTTGACATTGTGTTCTATGTTACTATCAGAGGGATTGCTACATGGATTTTGGCGACTGGCAGATAGAACGAACTTTCAATTAATTATATGTTTACTAGTTGTGGTTTTGTTTCTTTGTCACTGCTTTGTTGTGAAGAATGCAGATTTTGTTTGTTTTGTGCGTTTCGGACGTATTGTTTTGTTGTTGTTTTATCTTTTTTGCCTCATTACATAATATAGCATGCCGAAAATACGTTCTAACGTCGCCACAGAGCAATTGAATAGCTATACTTCCATATAGATCACTCTGTATATCGTCATGAATTCCTAAAGCTAGTTCAAAAGACGACTATTCACCTAAGTTCGCTACTTATTGAACAATGCCAGGTTTTCTGCATCACACTAAATTAAGCCGTGGAAACCACACCAGTCCCGATATGTATTGTTAAATTAGTGAAAATTGCAACAGAAAGATTTTCACAGGTTTTCGCTACTTATTTGTACTCTCCAGTATATTTCTCCCACCGTAATCAAACCATGAATACTTCCATCCTCTTGCGGCACTCACAGACTTATTTCGACTTCGTATTAGCATCATTCATCTCTGTTTGTGCTTCGGATAAAAACACGTCGAGTTCGCTTTGCGACGTCTCCTTGCGTCGTCAAAAATTGTGAATGAGAACGGTAAACAAATCGTTTGGCTGTCGGCCGGAGTCAGAAATGACATTAAGTCGCCGGTGCCGCTCCTAGGGGGCGTCTTGACAATGCCTTTTTAGCTTTGCAAAAGGTTAAAATGCTCTATTGTGTTATTTGAAAGTTATAAAAAAATCTTCTTGAAATAGACATTTTGTGGCAGTCTGGCTCCAACTGGTCGTCATCCTCGTATCGTAATCGTTTTTTCATTCACAACGACGGAGTTCTTATCCGTAATCAGAGTGTCGTGGCTCAGCGGTTAATCACTCATGGCGTGGACTTGAGTTCAAATCTGGTCGGAACAACTACGAGTACTTTAAGTTCATTCTATTATTTGCGGCTAGCTGTCAGTTGATGGAAAATACTGATGAACGTTAAACCCAATAACGGCGGTAAGGTCGCTCCTTAACGCGTTGGGTCTAAATGCACTTGTAACATGTGGACTTCTGTCGGTACATTCACCATGACGGCTGCAGTCAGTGTGTCTCTGGCTATCCCGTTTGGCGTATAGTCATGAGCGTGTGTTATAAACATATTTCTATGGCGTTCTATCCGTCGCCTATGAATACTATTAACTACAATCTACGTTCAACAATTTAGTATGTTTTATTAACTCATTAACACAGTCTTACAAATATCATAACAGGAATTACCCAATGCGATAAAACATCTTAACAGCCATTGTAAAATATATTTTAATGTTACTCTTTGAATTTCCTATGAATATTAAGTATGTATTCACAAAAGAAAAAGTATTGAAGTATGTTTATTCGTTGTCTAGTATCCCATAAAAACGAGCTTTAATTAGATCATCTTGGGGCCATCTAGGCGTGGTGTGGAATAATGTCCAGGGATATTTATTTATTTAAATTCACGCAAAGAACAAGTACAGTACCTGTGTTCCACTTATTGTCGCTTCCAGTGTGATAAGTGACCAGTGAGATAGGGTACTAGTATACGAGATGAATGAAGTCCCGACGCGCACAACAAGACAATGTCGAGGACAACACCGATCGGCCTGTTTGCGCAGGCTGAACAATGTTGCGGTTATTCACTATGGCCGACTAAATATTAATAATGTCACGAGCCTTATTATGACGTCCGCGAGATCTTACGCTATTGTCATCTTCTGTCTTTGGATCAGCGATGTCTTTTGTTGGGTTCAACAAACATGGTAGAAATATAACTGGTTTTTTCACAGCGGTCACACAAACTGATTTTAGTAACGTCTGTATGAACGTTTGAAAATCTGTTATCAATAATTTTGAAAATAGGGTTTTGCTATGTAGGATTAAACCATCAAGGGTAAATTGCACCACAGTAGAAGTTAAAGTTAAAGTTAAAGTTTTTGTCAAATTTGACAATTTGACGTCATTTGAAATTTTGATGTTTGTTATTGTTAAAGTCAGATGGTGCAACCCAACCTGAGAGTTTTTTGATACTGAGTTTATTCAGGATAACAATGCGCGCCATCTCAGGGAATTTAAAAATTTAAAGACGACGCATTTTAATATTTAATAAACAAGCTCCTAAAGATAAGCAGCCAAACCTTTGGCGAGCCATTTTGCAGTAATTATTAGGTTGATAATACAACGGTCTCGACACGAGCCAGCGGAGACTAATTAATGCAAGGCTCGCCGCATAACGATTATCTGAGCTGGGTATTTGTTTGGGAAACGATGGTGGGCAAATGGTGGGAAAATATGTCGACATAAATAACAATATAAATCTTATTTTATCAGAGAAAACATGTGGAAAGTTTAATGTAAGCGGTGAACAATGTTTAACTAATATAGAGAATCTACCTTTATTGAAGACATGGGCTACTTTTATCTTCTTACCAATACCTGATGAAATCAGAAGAAACTTGACTAAAGGCTAGTTTAACTTTTTAATTAGGTACATCAGAAATTATTCGTTTTATTGTTTTTTTTTATTGTTCCTGAAAATTGTAATTCAAATTAGAAATCAACCTAGAGTCCTGTTTCTGTTTTGTTAAAAGCAAGCTTTCAAAACGTTTATCGGGTCCTAAAGAAACGCAGTGACATAATCTCTATTTTATCAGGCCCATTAACGGAGCTTACGATATTTCTATTAGCAACCATAATAATGACGAAACAGTACTCTTGTAATTTACTGTTACTGTCTACAATGTCATAAATAATACAGGAATAGTATTATGCAATGTCTATATTCCCGTTCTTACACGAGAGCTCCAGTCTGCTTTATAAATAGAATCCCTTCAAAATGATCAGTAAGTTAATAACTGTAACTTCTCAAGTTCATTTTTATACTGATTTGTGCCATGACACACCACAACACCCAAAGCGTGCGTGGTCCTCAATCACGAAACTTACAACACGAATAACTGCATTTCGAAGTCACGCCACCACGAATATATTTTACACGCATCAATGTTCTACGAAATCACGCAACCACGAATCAATGTGCCTACGTATTTGAGATGTAAGGTGTAGAAAGTTAGAGCCAGCAAACCCTGCTTCAAGATTATCGATAAATACACCGGGCAGCACTAGTCAAACACCAATTTAGATTATGAAACAGGCACAATAGAACAACACTTGACCCGTCGCGGCTCCGTCACGCGTCCGATCTGATTGCTAATAAACTCTACCCGGCTCATTGTGGCCTTAATTAACTTTATTATATCGCCGAGATATCCCCCTTCTACAAGCATTGTTTGTGATAAAATATATTTTAACATAAGCATAAAATATCAAGCACGAATCGGATCTTTTGATCCGTTACGGAGTCGCTGAAGATTCAGATTACTACGTCTGTATTGGGGTCTAACAAACTAATTAGATGAATGATCCGTAAAGTGGTTTTCAACTTTACGGGTTTTCTCGCGTCGTATATTATTTTTCTCTTTCCAACCCGTTGTTTTGAATACTTTACAGCAGTCGTAATCACGGGGTGACAAAGATGGTGAACTGACCGTATCTCAAGATCTGACAGTTTTGTGCCCCTCGGTTTGGTACTGGCAAAAAGGGCTTTGGCCAAACAAACTTAGACAATTTATGGATACATTATTGGAGTACCTAGTTAAAAGAAAATGAGTTTGTTACACATATTACTAGGCATCTTCATTATAAGCCGGGCAACGAACAAAAGCCTAATTATGTGTTATTAGGAAGGCTCCTCGAAAACAACGGTTCTGTTTGTCCGAGCAGACAATTCGGGACAAACCGTGCTGGCCTTATTCGGAGCTAGAGGAACCGATTTGGTGTAATGGTTAAGAAGATACTAGTATCTAAGTAGTAGTAGTAAATCGGTTCCTAAACCGCACCAAAACCGTACGGTTACGGTACGGGTACGGTTTCCGCACACATTTCCGGTTGTTCAGTTCAGTTCCGCATTTGCGAGCAGGTTTGTTTGTTCTGGGTGTTTCCCTTGTTATTAAAGAATAGATGAAAGTATATTTTTTTATTAATCGTATTTATGTTTTTTTATTTACCCCTTCATTGCTCTACGATTATACCCTTATCTACCATACGTCACCGATAATGTAACAAAAACAAATCGGTTTACGTCCCCAAACCGATATTATTTGTACGGGAATGGAACTAAGGCGATTGTGTGGCAGTAAGGAATGTTTTTATCTACATGTTCACGAGCTTCATCTCACTTGGTTTCTATATTTGTTTGCTCTAATATGACAACAAAAAACCATGGACAAAAACCTAAGACCCAGAGTTAAGGGATACAATGGAAAAAGGGCAATTTCGTTAACAATTCCATTCCTAACTAGATAGTAAAAGCTTAGTCAAAATATTACAAAGCAACTCACTCTTACTCTCTTTCACGTGTGTTTCAACCATTTCCCCCACAGAAACCTGACCTTCCATTCAACACATTCCATTAAATGCCAAACTTACCTCTAAAACAACGCTAAACAGCTTAAGAGGAATATTGCGTCAAAAGATTATGTGTAGGCCCAAAAGTCCCGAGCTCGTGCTCGATGGCAACTCTCGTGACGTCATTTGTCAAAGTGACGTGAGAAATCATGACGTCACGCGCGCGCTAGCTTGCAAATCTGGCGGCAAAAACATTCCGTGACGTTTTTGCACATTTGCTGAGCGGAGACAACTCAGTTCTGAGGCTAAAATAGAAAAAGGGAATGAATAAGAGTACAATTGTCTGTTAGGCCTTCTACGGACTAAGCGTTCTAATCTAGGCTAGGTTCTTAAATGCGTTGGGGTACAAATGAATGAATACTACAAATATGTTGCGGATAAAGGACTAAGCATTAGTGTACTCGTACAATGGGACGCCTAATCCGTAGGCACAAGGTGCAAATGTACGCGTATCACCGAAAAGGCTTCTCAGCTTCCGTTCGTCATTTCTCATTTTTGTACAACAACTAGCGGCCGGTGACTTCGTAAGAAGGGACTTAAGTTTAAAAAATATACATTAGCTACAAAAAATAAATAGATTACGTTCCGTTTCAGAGGAGTTCGGCAACGAACACTGTGCACGAGAAATTCATTATATAAAATAAGATTTAGGACATGTTTGACGATTTAAAGTTGTTTCAACAACTATTCTCGCATATTTCAGTACATAACACTTCAGTATTCGCTATGTTGGTTTCAGTACGCGGAGGTTGTTACAGATTTCAGTCTGGACTCCATTCTTTTTTCTTCCAAAAGCCCTGAAAATTAATGTATGTGTCCAGTAAAAAAGTACGCCAAGGAGAACATTCTCTCAATAAAACGCACACTCACACGCGCGTAAGTTTTCTTCCTACAACACACAACGCACAGACATCGTTGCTTACTAGTACTTAAGTTAAGTAGACACTAAATAGTACCATTGTATCGGGCAGCACTCGCAAAGCGGTACATTTAGTACGCCAATATCAAGATCTGGCGGCTGCCAAACGACTACCCTCTAATTGTAACGTCAGTTTCAGCATCTTCGGTGGTGCAGAGTGCCAAGTGGGAGAGCTATGACAGAACTTTACGTGACTCAATTGAGAAGAGTAGCCGTTCAGTAGTCGCGTTTAGTTCAGCTGCTCACAAGGCTCATTTTCTTGTTTTGTTTTGTGCAAGTAATTGGAGTTTCTGGTTTTGAATTTTTGGTAATATATTGTACACCATTCAACGTGGTTGAACACGCAGGCTCGAAACCCGGGTGGTACCGAGATCAAAACTGGCCGGAACAACTAGTTTGGGTTCGGAGTGCAATTTGCGGCTAACTCTCCGGTGATATAAAAACATCGATTTGTTAGTTATTTGACAGTTATCCGAATTCAGGATCGGATAAGACTTCTGAGAATCGCTAGGTTGTTTCACAAGTTGTTCTGTGAATGAGAAACTCGATTACCAAATGAACTTTCATTAGAGTTCATGTGATCTTGAACCTAGGCTATAAACAGAAATCCCGCTTTGCTCGACCAGGCAGGTTAAGCAGATTAACCTGGCCTAGCTGAGCTCTCATAATGAAACCTTCCACGAAACCTTTTGCTTTTCAAACGTTTAGCATTTACATACATAAGTGAGGTCCAATTTGTGTTGGACATCGTGACGCCACTGTCTGGTGTATTTTTAACTTTTGTTAACAATTTAACTTCTTCGTATATTCTACGGAGAGCAATTTGAATTTACGTAAAATTTAACTTTTTTACTTGGCAAGCACTAGGCCTGTAGGCCGACCTGGCGACTAGCCATTTCGACAGATTTAACGATATTTTTCCTTCTTTTTTCCGTTTCGCACGAAACTGCCTGAAAAAAGCCCCAGTTGTGAGGCCACACCTTTGTTTTTCTGAAGAGCTTTTTGATATGACACTTGCAATGTCGGTCTGTGGCATACAGTGAGTATATCAACAAACAAAAACAAGTACAGAAGCAGATATTGTAATTAAATGGAACTATTTCTAACTAGCAGCTGTCCCGGAACATTTACTGGAATAGTACGAGATTTAACACGATTGGAGCTGAAACCACCATTACGAACTGAACTCGATTTCGTCCTGAAATAATATTTATCTGTTAAGTTTCCGGAGGCTGGGAAATCCGTCAGGTGGCGTGGCGCGATGGAGTCTGCTGTTACTCCGAATACTAGTGGGCCTATCGTTGCCATCATATTGGCCCGTTTGTACTGTTCCATAAATTTGGGTTAAAATTGCTATCTTCCGGGTGATCCGGCAGTGAGAAAAGTTCTCAGACTTTCTTAGAAATCGTGCCTTCGCCAAACAGCGGGAATTTACAAATTCAACTCTACAGTCAGTCAGTTCAGTTTCAAAGAAAGTTCAGTTTCAAAGAAATTCATGGCAAAGGTTTATACATTTTGAAATCAATTAGAAACTATTTATGTGAAGTATTGAAAGTTACATAATATTTTAATATCTCTTTGTAAGGCAGAGCAATACTTTTTCCTACGTAAATAGGTTTAGCAAGTTAGTAGAAATTAAAACTCCGGATCTTACTAACGGGTTATTTCTTCATCCACTTTCTTTAATATAGAAGTCTAGGAAATTAACGTTTTTATGTACAGTCAGCATCAAAATTATGTAAGCAATATAGTACCTTGTCATCCTTAGTTAAGTTATGAAAAACTGGTTAATTTGACAACATCTTATTATTTCTATCACGACATTAACACAATGAATCATTAATTAATTAATTCTTCAAATCCCGTGTTAAAGCTCACTTTTTACCGCTTTGACACTATTTTCTCCTTCCCGAATTACCGCTATCATTCCGTCTTCCATACTTAATTGTATGTATTAAATTAATGTATGTGTAAATAAGTTTATCAGTATAGTCATAGTATTGTAAGTATGTATGTCTATTTTTTTTATTAAAATACAAGTTTTTAATAGTTCTCAATTATGCTCTTGCACCACCTATACCTACTTTTCTTTCTTTGTATCTCTACCCGAAGGTTGTCTGAAAGAGATCGCTTCTAGTGAAAAGGCCGCCTAAATTGTACATCCTAAATCCCTGTGTTTTGTGTAATAAAGTATATCTTATCTTATCTTATTAATGTCAGATAGTTCTTAAATGTGGACTTGCTTTTGAAGCATCTCAATTAGGTAGGCAATAAAGGCAGTTATTCTATTGGCATTGACGTATTAACGTGAAGTAAAATCTGTCGAAGCTTACGTATATTACATTCGCTACCTAAGATAAATGATTAATTGCTTAACTATTGTCTGGAATGATCGTCTAACAAGTTAATGAGTGTTCGAGTAAATTTCAGCGGCAAACGAAAGCGAGATACACCTAGCACTTTGCGGTTGACATGTTTATTTTAGGGCATTTACTTAGTTAAGTACGGTTTAGACGTAACGGCGAGTGTACATTACTAACACACAAATCCTTCCATATTTGAAATGGGGACGACAAGCGTAGGTACTCCATGCTTGTGCTTGGACCTCAACGCTCTCCAATGCCTGCTCAGCAGTGGCATATAGACTAAACACTTTTATAATGTGCTTCGAAGTGGTACCTTGGAGACAGTGGTTTGGCGTCGATCACCAGTTTTAAGCGACGCATACCAAGACCGAAATTCAGTGATGAGTTAACAAAAGTTGAGGTGCCCATGGCAGTGGTGACAGTGGATCGGCAGCAATCGCTGTTGTGAAGCAACACACGCTGGGACGGAAACGGGATGGGGGACCATTCCGACTGAAATTTACTGATGTATTTCTCGGGCATTTCCGTGCTTCGGAAGGCACGTTAACTAGTTGGTCCCGATTGACTTTGCTAGGTGTCAGTCGTTAAGCCTAGTAAGAGACCTTAGGGCGGCTTAATAACACCCCTTCAGCAATACGCACTGAGCCCGCGTGTTGGTGTATGGCTCGTACCACCTCATAATTGAAGGGAGGCCTGTGCCCAGCAGTTTGACGTATAAAGGCCGTTTTGGTTAATGTATGTATGTTAACAAAGGCTGCTGTTGATTTTTGTTCTGAACGTTTGGTGTAAACCGCCCTGTCGTGCCGTGTCCTATGCTCACGATACCGCGGTCACGGCCGATGGAGTTGAGGCCGTAAACAGCGCCCTCTTGCGGTCACGGGCAGTTAGCTGGCCGCAGAGGGCGCCCACGGGGGCGGGATATTAGGTATGTCCCTAAGGGTACGCTATGTGCGCTGGAAGTTGTAGCTTGAATAGGTTCGGGGTTAAATACGGGCCTTGTGGATTGGTTTATTAGTCAAAGCTAAATATTTTATTGAAAACAACCACGTGTGGCTCTGCAACGCGATGTTTTCTCTTCAAACATACCACAGTGCCTGAAGACGAAGGTATATAATCAGTGTGTGTTACCAGTGATTACGTATGGATCGGAAACGTGGTCTCTCACTATGGGCCTCATAAGAAGGCTCAAGGTCACTCAACGTGCTATGGAAAGGGCAATGCTCGGCGTCTCGCTACGAGATCGAATCAGGAATGAGGAGATTCGTAGAAGGACTGGAGTCGCCGACGTGGCTCAGCGGGTAAGCAGGTTGAAGTGGCAGTGGGCGGGGCACATAGCGCGTAGAACTGATGGCCGCTGGGGCCGAAAGGTTCTGGACTGGAGACCATTCGAGGCCAAACGCAGAGTGGGGCGCCCACCCGCAAGGTGGACCGACGACCTGATAAAAGTCGCGGGATCCCGGTGGATGCAGGCCGCACGCAACCGGGCGCTCTGGAAATCAATGGGGGAGGCCTATGTTCAGCAGTGGACTTCTTGCGGCTGATAATGATGAAACGTGTAACTAAGGTAAAACATAAAGAAATTGTCCTATGCTATGGGCCTCATATAAAAGCTCATAGTATACAGAGGATAATAGCATGCTAGAACTGGAATAACGGACGTAGCCTAGCTGTCAGTACATTGAAGTTGCAGTAGGCGGTGTTAAACCCAACCTAGGACGATTCAAGCGGCAACCACTTTACGTTCAATTCATCGTAAAAGTTGACTTGAGCTACTATTTTTTTGAGCTTGTGGGTTCCGCATGCCCTTGGATCTGCGCGTGGTGGTAGTCCTGCAAGCCAATGGTTGCTACGGGATGAAAATTAAAGATTGGAGCCCACCAAAACAAAACTGGTGACACAGATGGTGGGAAGAGCTCGATATAAGTTATGACAAATAAATCATTTTAACTGCACAAATGGTGATAGGACATACTATAGTACAATTGAGGCGGTCGATAACAGGAATGAAGAAGCAAAAGTCACAGGAAATAGAGAGTCAATTATCGCGTTTCCTAACACAAACATCGAATTTTTATGTCCATCAATTTCAAGATCATCAGAATTTGAATTCAGAACTATTTTTTGTCAAACAAACGCCATGTGCGCAACACAGTTAATTCTATTCGAAGCCGATATTGGTTAGCGGATTGTCTCTTTCTAAAGGTCGATGTGTATTATTTACCCTCGGGTTTTGTCTGTTGGCAATGAACGGCAGTATAATACACGAGCTACAAAATCAGCCAGCGCAGTAAAATATCAATTGCTACTTCCACCAGTCGCATCGGCCACAACCGTAATTTGTGTTTACTCTCCGACGGAGTTATAGCGACGCCTGCGCACCTCGCCGGGATGCTGGAATACGGGCATTTGTTTTACAAATTGCTTTCACTCAGCCCAGGCTACGACACATTTTACGACTGCATCGATAAGGACGTAGAATCGAGAATTGTACTGTTATATGATTTGGAACGTCTCTTTTCTCGCATTTCACAATATGAGAGGTGCGGACCGCGGTTTGATAGGCCAAAAAGCTAGATTTTGCATGAGTTCTTTCGGACTAAATGGCCCAGGTTATCTTTCGAATGCGTAGCGTCGGGATAAGTTTCAAAAACTATTAAATGTGCATGAAAGAGAACTATTTTGTTCCCCACTGCGGTGCTTCTAAAGAAATCTTAAATTCACTAAATGTTCGTTTGATTGGTAGTGCAAACAATCAGATTGCTCAACCCAGCAAACCAAGACCTCTCCACATATTCAGTACGGGCCCTCCCCGGGTTGTTCCGGCGCCGCCCGCCCTCAACCCGGGCGGCCGGGATACGGACACATATTTACAAATTGTTTTCGGCTCGGCCGGGTTATGGCTCAATTTTACGGCGGAATTCACGACAGACGATGAGATCGGGTAATCTTATCGAGAACGAGCCTATGGATGGATATTTTAATATCATCCGCACACAAAACAAGGGTTATGTTTACGGGAGTTTCTTTGTGTCGAATTGAAATATTTTTTACGGGGGAAAATATTTACGTTTGAGGGTACTCAAACGTCACCAACTCATTTCTGATAAGACTATACAGGGCAAACATTAACACCATCCCAAATTATTTCTAGGCTAAGAGATCGTTTCAAAACCTCCTTATCGATCGTCAACTTCTTTTAATTTCGATTCCTTCTAATAAACACTTGCTGTGCTTGCATTCCCTATACAAAACAATAGTACTTACGTACTCACCACTAAACAAGTGATTTACATTTACCAAATCGCCGAGTACGTGGTTCTGAATCGGCCCCCTGTGTGGGATAGAACCCGCGGTCCATGGCAGAGCAAGCGCGATCACTATTATCATCTCCTGTGATACAGATAAACACCGTTACCTATTGGCTCTCAGCCAGTTCACCTGGCAAGGCGTTCAGAACGAATAGCAACCCCCCTCCCACCCAGGCCCAGTGGGCAGCGCAACAAATTGCAGCTGATATAAAGCCTCTATTCGACGAGATGGGCTCCTTAGGTCAAAGCATCCGTTGTGATAGAACAGATACACAACCTGACTGTTTTACATGATTTGTTCTTGCGTTCTACTTTTGTCTTTGAATAAAACGATAGGAAATATGTGATTATTTTTCGAGATCATATCTTTGCGGTTATGACATAAAAACTAAATGTAGACACATTAAATAGATGACTATCTTGGTGTAATGGTAAACAAGTGTCTACACCCAGAGGTCGCGGGTTCGGTCACCGCACAGTACAAACATTGGTGTACATGAACATAATATGTGTTTGTACTGGTTGGGATTTGAGCCCAACAAGCCTACCGCCTTCTTATTTGGGTCACTTGGTTGCGTCCAATCTTGAACTAAGGACCTCGCAAGTTCCAAGGCAGAGTGTTTAACCATTAAGACACTGCGCTTAGGCTCCGCTCTCTCTGTAGTACGAGTACAAAAATTTAAAGTAAACCTTTGCTGCTGAGTTTCTTGCCGGTTCCTGTCAGAACAGCAACAACATCTTTCCGATCCGGTGGTAGCGTTACATTTATTTAAGTACAGTATATTCATTGCTTACATTTATTATTATGGTATTCATGTGTATTATTAAGTATGTTTTGTTTGTTAATTAGATTTGACGATTTAAAAGTACTTTGTAACAGGCCTATTTAGATAAAGTTATTTTGATTTTGATATCATTCGATTTGATCATAATGGGTAGACCTCCACTGATGAGCGCAGAAGCTCCCAACGGAATCTTCACATCAAGAAGCATTATAACGTCAGTATCAGCTTATGCCGTATACAAGCAGCAGGCGATATTCATGAGCCGTCGCGTCCACCTCCAGCCTAAGCCCGGTGTGCGACCAATTGCAGCTGATATACAGCCTCTGTTTGGGAAATTGCTCTGTAGGTCAGAGCATCTTGATATATTACTTACAGCAACTTGAATTAGATTTCTTGTGTCAGAGGACTTACTCCTTATTATTATTTCACTATTTAACTCCGTGCATACCTACCTATTGTTTCGGATTAAAGCGCGTGGCGCAGTTGTTACAGTGATCGGCGACGATCACTGTTGTAAAGCGACACACCCCAGGCCGGAAATTGGGTGGGTGACCACCCCAACCTAAATGAAGTTATGTATTTTTCAGGCATCACCGTGCTTTGGAAGGCACGTTAAACAGTTGGTCTCGGTTGAAGTCGCTAGATGTCAGTCGTTAAGCCTAGTCAGAGATCTTAAAGCGGCTTAATAACATCTGACATTAAGGTTGCTCACTAACCTTACACCTCTCCGCCAATCTGCACTCTGAGCCCGCGTGTTGGGGTATGGCTCATACTACGTCATAGTTGAGGTGAGGCCTGTGTCCAGCAATGGGACGTATGTATGCCGTTTATGTAAAGGGCGGTGGCGGGCGTGGTGGCGTTCAGTTGTAATATCTGCTAGCCACAGTGTTGGTGGTAAGGCTAGCGATGAACCTTGCTAAGCCTTCAACAATATTTAATTACTGGCATCAAGCTACTTTAGCTGGACACGGACAGTAGCTGGTTGACCTTCCGATGCCAAAAAAAAAACATTACAGAATTCTGGTCGGGGTTCAGTCATTGTTGCCGAACCCACGCATCTTTCACCACTGAGCCACAGACACCTCGAAAAAATACGTTGTCGACAAATAAAACCAGTATATACAGCTACCCCATGCAACCTAGTGAGCTTAAATTTCAATTTAAACGCAAGAAAAACGGCGCCGCGCCGAGACTAGGGCTAAATCTGTGTGCTTACAGCTAAGCCCGCACTCCGGCGTTGCATCGGAACAGTAAGCTCTGTCTCCTGTATACTTGTAATGGAGTAGAAGAGTACATGTATAGTCAGTATGAAAATAATGTGTTGTTCACAATAACACAGTGGTCAAATATGTAATAAAATAAAACCCTGCCCTGCGTCTTTCGCTAACCAGGCGGCTGTTTTAAAAACTAAGCTACCATTACCCTAACAAACCGGCTGAATTTTCCTGATTCCCGATGACAGGTAATCAAGCGTTATTTCATCCATGTTTTAGGCAAATACCTTTAACAGTCAAAAAAAAAAACTAGCTTTTGGATTAGATTTGTCTGTTATTTAGCATTATGAATGTTGTCTGCAACGTTGGACTCGTGAAGCCAGATCGGGAAGAAGAAATGTAGGCTGTGCCATACGATGTTCCACATACAATACATTCACATATTACAGTAGGTGTATCAGACACAAATTGATCGCAATTTTACACTTATCTGACGTTCTACATGGTGTCTCCTCTGAGAAAGGAATGAACCTCAGAAGCCAATTACGCTGCTTCTCCAGTCCCACAGGGGTTTTGAGTAATGACAACAGCGTCTGCTGCCAATTTGCATTCCATACGCAGGGCAAGTAAGCAAACCAATTACTTTCACGATGCATTGGATACGTTGCAAACGTAGGTAGGCAACTCAGATTGTCTCAAGCTTATTAAGTTGTACGAGTACAATTATATATGTTGACTCTAGTATTAGAAACTCATCATCATCATCATCAGCCTGTTGCAGTCCACTGCTGGATATAGGCCTCTCCCATTACACGCCACTGAACTCGATCTTCGGCTGCTCGCATCCAGCTCCTGCCAGCCATCCTGCGCAAATCATCACTCCACCTTGCCTGAGGACGTCCTACTCTCAAGAACACGTTTACTCTAACGGTTGTCGGTTCTACGGCTAACATGGCCAGCCCACTGCCACTTCAGCTTGCTAATCCAGTGGGCTATGTCGATAACCTTGGTTCTCTGCCGTTTCACCTCATTTCTAATTTGGTCCCGCAGAGAAACGCCGAGCATAGCCCTCTCCATAGCTGGCTGGGTGACTTTAAATTTATGGACCAGTCGTGTCGTTAGTGTCCACGTTTCGGCTCCGTATGTCATGACGGGTAGGACGCACTGATTGAAGACTTTTGTCTTTAGGCACTGTGGGATCGACGATGTGAAGACTCGACGTAACTTCCCAAACGCTGCCCAACCCAGCTGAGTTGTTCCTACCTAACTGCAATGTCTGCCCGAGGTAGACCTTGGCTTTGTCCAAGTTCATCCGTAGACCGATGCGCAAAGAAGAGTCAGCCAGGTCATTCAGCCTGGTATTAGAAACTATATGTACAAAAAAACTTTAAGGCTTTCAGCTTTCTCATGGCATAAAACAAAGTCATATACAATAATTCACTCGTTTATACATGAAGGCTCAGGGCCCTTATAATCTTGAGTTTTTGAGTTCAATTAGAAAACTGATTTAAAAACTTCGCAAACACACTAACGCTGCTCCCGCAATACTTAGATAACAGGAACAAAAAAACTTAAACAACCCAAACAGGCGTGGCCAATCGTCATCATCATCATTATTAGCCTTTAGAAGGCTACAGCTGGACATTGGCATAGATCGCCAAAACTAGAGGTTTTGTTTGAGCTGTCTGCATCCGACGGCTTCCCGCAAACTGCACAGGGCTACTATGATAACATTCAACAATACTGCAGGGATATCAATAAGTCGCCCAGGATAAAAAAAACAGTCATTGAAACCCCATATCTATACCAGTATTAAGCTGAAAAGTGTTTATTTGGTTGGTCACGCTGATCTTGGGAACCACTGATTCTGGCGGTAAAAATATCTATAATATGGGTCGATAGCCCAATAACAAGTTAAATTGTTTATCGAGGTTTCTACCTCGAAAAATTAACTATAGGCTACACAGAAAATAACAACACAACCGAGCTATGAATGTGAATATTTTCTCGTTTTGCAACATTTTCATTGATGTCTGTGACCCGATCGGATTACGCATTATATGACCTTGACCTTAGTAGGCACTTTAGAATTGTCAAAATACTCCGTTACCTTGACAGCGTCAGACTTCCTCGTTTCAAGCTACGATTTGACATGAGGTGATGTTATTTGGACCCAAGCAAGCTTTCCTAGGTTAGGAAATGTTGAATGAACTCCTCTTTTATATAATAAACTAGCCGTCCCAACAGACTTCGTTCTGTTGTCAAACATTTAGTGTCACGTGACAGGTAGTAACATATACTAAGAGGAAACTAAAACTGAGATTTTTACTAAATTCCCAGCATTTTCTCATGATTAACTCCCCTTTTAAACCTTCCCTCGACCATAACAAATATTTCAAAACCAAAATTAGCCAAATCGGTCTAGCCATTCCCGAGTTTTTAGCGAGACTAACGAACAGCAATCCATTTTTATGTATAGAGATAAGTTTTTAGCCTTATTTTTCTTAACCCGGCGTCATGGGGGTTAAAAACTGTAACACGGACGTGGGGGTTGGGTCTATTTGACCCTGGTAAGATATGTAAATATTTTAGTCTCCAGTTGAAAGAAAAGGTTTTTATTATTACCAGCATTCATTTAGAGTTATAAGGGTTATCCAACACTAAAAAAAATATGAAATATATAATTTTAAACATGGAAACAAGACTTTGAAAAAAAATGATAAATATTCTATATAAACCTCTCAAATATGTCTTTTGCACTAATAAACTAAATAAAAAAGGTTTAAACTACAATAAAGAAGAAGTAATACAAATAAAATAAAAATATAAAAAAAACTCATTTTGTATGGAAAAAATGGAAAGAAATTGTTACACCGAGTACAGGCATGGGTCTAAATTACCCATTTTCAGGTAACGGCACTTATAGCTCCAAACTCAGGCGTTTTCTGACTTATTTCAAGGCACAAACGTGTGAAGTGATTCATTGACTCCAGCTATAGGAAAAAACAGTAATGTCGGGTGAATAGTATAAAACTTATAGAAATTCTAAAAACGGCCGGGTATCTTAGACCCAACCCCCATGACGCCGGGTTAAACAAACCATACAACTTCAAACTTCACTTAAAAGTTTTCATCTGTTTATGTTACCAGCTACGAAGTTAAGTAGTTGCGCCGGCTTTGATTCGATAAAGCGCCGCCTGGTGGCGAGCGGCGTACGCGCGTAATTAACACGCAAATGAGTCCTTTGTGCCAAGTCCGACCGCTGGAGACGCGATGTGACTTCAGCAACGAAGGAAACGCGAGGTTGGGAGGGGTAATTGGGAACTGTGAATGAAATGAATAGTTAAAATTTCATCCAGTAGTTTTGAATTGACAGCTTTAAAGAAATCTCTATAAAACTTCAATCAGAAAGTCTACAATATTATCTACTTCTAAGCAACGCAACGGCGACACCGGTAGTGTTGCGGTTGTCCATGGGCTGAGGTGATCACTTCACATCAAGTGACCCTCTTGTTTGCTCTCTTAAATAGAATAAAAATATAGCTGCCGTTCATTTCATAGTTCAGGACTTGGAGAGCCCCAATGCACCATCTTCCAGAGACAGATAGAAGTACTAATCAAGCCTATCTACTATTAGGAACAAGACCGGTATCACCAGAGCTGAGTGGAGAAAAGTCGTGTGTATAAGTATTTTGATATCTATCTGGTTATTTAAATCTGACTAATTGTTTCAAACTCCACTCTTCTCTGCCTTTAGAACTAGAGGAAATCGGACTTTAAAAACCACCTCGTTGCATTTAAACCAGCGACCATTAACTTTTTTGCCCTACCATTGCCACTTTGGTGGTGATTTGATGAAGCGCCGCCTGGCGGCGAGCGGCGTCGAGCGTTATTAACACGCAAATGAGTCCTTTGTGCCGCCGCTGGCCGCCGGCGCGGCCACGAGCGGTCACTACAATGATGTTTACTGGGTAATTACTTTCCTTTTGACGTATTTGGAAATGAACATGTGTTTACTGCACGTACACCGCGAATTCATGCAAGTCTTGCAACATACTAATTATAATTATGTAACCACTTATAAATATTTGTGTATTTTTAGCAGTCTGCCACTTATAGTTAAAGCTCTTTTTTGGTCTGAGACGTTTTTTTGACCCGGGCAGCGCTGCAATCTTTCCAGTTTGCCAGATTGCCTATCAGTACGGCCAACGGCGCATCAGGCTACCCATTTCTGTTCTTTAGCTTACTCTTGCCAAATGACATTTCTTTGTAATAGAGCAAGGGGAACTAACCGGGTATAGGTAGCCTTTCATGCCGTCCATACAAAGACTGAAGTGGAGTGGACAACATTTCAATTGGAGTCCAGAAACAGAGCACGAGGGCAAAAATATTCTCATAATTAAAGCGTCCTTTCCTAGCACCACATATCAAATGATTTGCCATTCTAATGGACTTTAACTCCGCTCCAAATGAAGATGAAAAAATTGAAGTACCTACTTAGAGTTAAAAGTCATATTCGTTTCAATTGTAGGTAGCGCCAATACACTGAGCACAAGGCTAGTTAGCAGCAATCTACTATTTGGTTCCTTATGCACCTTGTACCTTCTAATCAGGTCCCAAAGACTATTAACTTTTTGCCCCACGTTAGTGGTGATTCGCCAAAGCGCCGCCTGGTGGCGAGCGGGCGCGGCGCGTAATTAACGCAAATGACTCCTTTGTACCGGCTGATGGGCAGGCGTCTGGGCACGGAGTAACGAGCTGGGATGGGCTGGGACTCACCTGTGTTTCATGTCAGCGACACTGTTGTTAACAATGATGTCAATCTTGATTTAAGTAAACTCAACCGTCCTGGGACGTTAAAGTAAGTGTGTAAGTACGTTTATGTGTGGGACGCCCTCCGGCTAGGTGGAGCGACGATTTGCGAAAGGCTGCTGGCAGGAGATGGATGCGTCTAGCCGAAGATAGGGCGCAATGGCGCGCATTAGGGGAGGCCTACGTCCAGCAGTGGACCAGCATAGGCTGATGATGATGATGAACCGTCCTGTTTATCCATACCAAATTGTTTGTAATATTTATGTAGGTATAGGTGAGTTTATCTTTTTGCTCGTAGTACTGTGTGTATGTCTATTTTAGTATAAGAAAACTAAATTTTGTGTTAATATATTCATATCTTTTAAATAACCGTCTTTTCCAGTTTCTTTACCTGACGGTTGTCTGGAAGAGATCGCTCTTAGCGATAAGACCGCCTGTATTGTACATTCCGAATATATTTAGGCATCGTTGAGTAATTTGTTTTCTTTGTGCAATAAAGTATAACTTATCTTATCTCACCGACTGAAGTAAATCCCGACCAAAAATCAACATGCAGAGGTAGTATAAAATGAAACATATTTTTTATAAGTCGTCACGCGTCGCAACGAAATATAAAATTGTGGTCGTACCTACATAGAGTTTCGCAGCTCTTATGGCAGAGTGCTTAAACACTCTGGGCCACGAGGCGCTCTCTGATAAAATTGACGTTCATTAAATGTAATTGAATAATTTTGAGGTGACCTTTGCCCAGCATATTACAACAAAAATATTTGACTTACAATATTTTCTTCGTAACCTCTTGCTCTCACTCACTTTGTTTAGCAAAATGCTAAAATCCAATAAATTTTGACGTGAAAAATAGAAAGGCAACATTCCATTATAATAACATGCTCACCAGACTGAAGAAGAAAAGGTATTGAAAAGTTGTTTCTCTTGTCATCGTGTACGAGCATTTCAGTTAAGAGGAAATACTGTTGCCAATACGTGAAACGAGCAATGTTTTAGAAAATTTGGCTAAACTTATCAACGGCGAGTGACGTCGTGGCCCAGTGGCTTGAAAACCGTGTGTTCTCGTGTTCAAGACTGGTCGGAAGCTAAATTGTCTTTAGATACAAGTGGGCTTCTGAATGTCTCGTTCACTATGACGTCAGCAATCAGTGTTCCTCGTCTGGAACATAGTCGTGAGCGTGTTTGTATATATTTATTAACTTCATTATTTACCGATCTGGCACAAGCAATGCTTATTTTCATTTGTTAAGTGCTAAATAAACTATTTGTTACCTTACACAAACACCTACTAGAAGTATACGTAGAAAAATACACTTCCTTTCTACTTCTGAATCAATAATCATTTAGAGTTTAAGCATCCCTTAAAATTATAAATAACTTTTAAAGTTTTGTAGTAACCTCATGAGACGGCTTACATGTGTTCGGAGGCGCGCTCAACTGAGTATTTGGGAGCAGCTCCCATTTCATTTCAAGCTACTCGTAAGAACAAACTCCTTTAATAAACGTTGTTTCCTGTTTTTTCATCTAATAGGCTACTTCCTTCCACCACCGCAGAAACCACTTGATGTTGGCAGAATACCTTCATTATTGGTATTCTGCCAACATCAAGTGGTTTCTGCGTCTGCATGTAAACATGACGATTTCCATAATTCTACATGAAGTTTTTTGCAGTTAATCACGCGCTATGTTTAACGTACCCAAAAAAAACTTCGTGTTTCCTCTTAATATTCTTTCATATTTTATGATGTAAGCATGAGTGCCCAGGTAATACAGCTTCGAGGGTAAGTCGCAAATACGTACAAAAGGGTGTGTGGATTATCTGAGGTTATTGAGGAGGCTTCGGAGGAGGCAGAGCTTGGGACCTGAATAGACGAACATATCTGTAGGTTTGCCTAAACACACGGATGTAACGCTTATTGATGTTTGTAGGTAGGTATGAAGGGTTTTGAAGAACGTCTGAAAAGTGGTAGTGAGAACCTCAAAAAAACTCAAGGTTGCCCAACGTGCTATGCTCGGTACACACATACCCACACGACTATTTTCTCAAAGGTAGTCAGAGGCACACTGATTGCACGTAACATTCAGAAGCCCAAAAGACGCGGCGCAGGAAAACATTTTAAACATTTTCAAATGAATTTTCATGAAATGATGTTCGTTTTAAAAGCAACTAACCCTCAGTGAGTTAGAGGCCTTAAGATGTTGACAAAATATAAGGCAATCTAATTTTCTTCTGGATATACTCAGTGTATGAACAATAAACGATATTATACCAACGATCTAACTCTACTACTAATTTCCTCTGAGAGATATTCTTAGAATTTATTAGCATCTATAAAAAGTATTTATGCAACAGTAAACAGAACTATAACATAAAGCTAATATTAATAAAACTTGGCAACAATAAAATGCTAAGAGGGGTGGAAACGTATAGGTAATAAAATTGTTATATTCAAACTATTTGCGGCTTTCACGTTCATTTGGGATAGGCAGAAAACTGAAAACTTGCTTTAGTTTACTGTGAACAATCCTACTAATATTATGAAGGCGAAAGTTTGTATGTGTGAATGTGCTGTGTTGCTCTTTCACGTAAAACTACTGAATGGTTTTCAATAAAAGTTTACAATAATTTAGCTTATGTATCTGAATCGCACATAGGCTACAATTTATAGAGAAATAATACTTTTTGTTCTTTAACTTAAGTCCACGCGGAGGAAGTCGCGGTCGGCTACTAGTTACGTTATATGTTTAGAAATGCGTACTAATGCGTAGAAATACGTATTTAGAAAAATAAACATAATGTAGCTGACGTAATCGGCTGTAAATTACTTTTCATTTAAAAAACAAAAGTAGGGAAATGAAACCTTAAAAATAAAGATCCAAATTGAACCATTTAAAAACTAAGTTTAAAAACCGTACACTAGGTAGTCGGTTAGTCTGACTGATTTCAAGCTAAACCCTTTTTATATTTACTTGTTTATTGGACTGAAAAGCTATTCTTTATCAGTCCACCATATATCTAAGCAGAAAACTGTACTCGTACTAATAATACAAGAAGTAGTAGTAGGTAATATTGGACTATAGTTGTTAAGAAGAACTTACTCTATTGATTACAAGAGCGCATATAAAACTACACTTACCTAAAAGAAAAAAATATGATTCAAATCGGGTTTTCCATATCCAAACAAGAACAGTTCAAAACGGAAAGGAAGTTAAACAGATCCCTTAAGCACAACCAGATTATCGCTAAATAGGTCCGAACTTCACCGGAAAGAATTACCACCTCATTTCCGAGGAGTTTAGAGCGCAAACTCATCACGAAGTCGAAGCGAGCGTCCATCTCTCACCGCGTTGAGGGTGCCTTCTCATGCTACGGATGCGTTTGATATCTACCAATTATATTCATCGATCCACATAGCATCGCAATGATGTAACTTTTTTTTATTCAACTAGCTGCTAGCCCATATTTTGGCCATTGAGAGGCTCTCAATAACGAATATTTAAGTAACGTGTTAAGGGTGCCCCAACGGGGCAAAATATCGGTTTAGGGCGTGACATGGCAATAGGACGTGAAAAACGGTGTAGGAACATATTATACTAAGCTTTGTTTTTAATATGAATGCTGACTGCAAAAGCGTGTGATGCATGTGTTCGTGTCGACACATTGCATAGCTCAAGTTACGAATCTCCCTCACACAGTTAGCATAAACGGTCAAATGGTTTCGTAGCTCAGCTTTCATAGCATAACTAATGGAAAAGCCCCCTAATGTGTAACAAAAATTCACCAGCAATTTGCTTTGACAAACAAAACCGACCCCAAAGTAAACAGAGGTCCATTGGATCCTGCCTGAGGCGATAAAAAGTTTGTACAATTTGTTTTTATTATTATCCGCCGGAGGGCGTTCGCGATACAATTGTACTAGTTTCGGCCTGCTAATGGCAGGAACAACATTGTTCGGTGTATCTTTAAGATAGCGTTTACGGTTGGGACGCTCTGCGAATTAGATGAGCTGAAATTATGTTTGTTTCATAAACAAGTGGTAAATTGCTTGAGTTATTGTTGAAGAAAGTAGTAGGTCCCCAGTCTAGTCTCCGAATGTATTTTCAACCGCATTGTGATTCTTAAATGAAAATTGTTTTAAAGATAAGATACATTTATCTTTATTGCCCGGAAGAGGACAATACAACAAGTTGCCGCATAAACAAAAATACAAGTAGTAGATAATTATTTGCTTAAACGTGGTTACTGAAAATCTTGATAATGTCCCTCATGATGACTAAAAAAAAACAGGTAAATACCTATTTTTACTTTGGCATTAGGGATAATGTGTTATCATCTTACTAAAGATAGGAAAACCAGAAAAAGACATTCGGTCTTGGTTTCAAGCGGCCCTGCACTGCACTGCGAGCGCAGTCGACGTGAGTTCGATTCCCGCCTGAAGCCAAGACCAAATGTCTTTTTCTGGTTTTCCTATCTTTAGGTAAAAACTTGTTTCTGACTATTGACTTCACGGTCAGAAGATAAATGGTAGTCACATTATTGTTATTAATCCATTAACCATTCTTGGTTACTGTGAATGCGTGCTCCACTTGCCTTCTTAACTGTCTGTACTACGAATCTGCCCCCGCAAATCTGCCTTGCGACGGCGCATCTTCGTGGCACATTTTACCAGCTCAGCTACCTAACTTAGTATCAATCGAAGCGGTCAAATAGTTGCAGTAGGCACATTGTTGTTTTTATAACTCATTTTCGACTGAAAATTATTCATTTACTACATTAGCCACGGTTAGCAGTTGGTCTCGGCTTACGTCACTAGATAACAGTTGTTATGCCCAGTCAGGGGCCTTAAAGCGGCTTGATAAGACATCGGACTGCAAGGTTTGTCACCGACCTACCAATCCGCACCGAGCCGGCGTGTTTAAATATCGCTCGCGCCATAGTTGAGTAAAACCTGTGCCCAGCTGTGGGATAAGGCTTTCTTCTCTTTATTGATGATAAACCATAAAAAAACGTAATGTAGAATATTAAACAAGTTTTATTCCACCCTTCCGAGCGTTAACTAAACCAATTACCTGGTTTAGCTCGAACCCTTGGGAGCTTCCGGCAAAAAGTGTACAAGAGGCGGCAGGTAAGGCCCCCATTAATGAGCATCACGGCGGATCAAAGGCTCCGATGCAGCTGTGTAATCAATCTGGATCGCCGCCGTGACCCCGGAGAGGGTTCCGTACACGGAAAATGGAAGAGAGCAAACAGGATAGGGCTGGAATGAACATGAAAAATAGCTAGAGTGGACACAAACGGTGCAACGGAGAGCATTCTTTTTTAAAACGTCGATCTACTTTGATAAGTAGAGAGTGCAACAGCCACTCTATCGCTTGATATCATGGATGGATTTGTACGAGATAAGTCGTAAAAGACATGCAAAAAACGTACTCAACATTAACAGTAAATTGTGTTATTCAAAATAAAAAACATTATTTCATTCATTTTCCCCAAAAACAGTTACAGTACACTTTAATAATAAAATGCCAGTGATGTAGTTATCAATTGGCATTATCGGCAAATCAAAAATTATTCAAATTTCAGGGCATGATGCCCATCAACTTTCTAATAGGTAAGTATAGGCTTTTTATTTTCCGAGCCTAATTTATGGTCGCATTCATCCATCGACCTCTATCCTAAAATATAATTTGGAGTTAACAATTCTTCCCCCTTATTCATAAAACGAACGCAACGGTAAAACATATTTTATGCAATTGACGTGTTATGTCACTTACTCGCAAATGGCGGCAGCATCAAGAATGGCCGTGACAAAGCGATACAAAAGTTAATGTGTTGTTGAAGAGCTGTTTAAGTTTTTATGAATAAGGGGGTTAGTCTTAAAACAGACTTACCTAGCTGACATTTAGCCCGAGTTTTCGCGTGTTTATTAACCTTGCGGCGGAACCTTCCCGCCCGCGTGGGCGTCCCGCTTGCCCCCGGCCCGTCTTGGCCGCCTGGCCCCCGTCAGCGTCCTCCAGTTAATAAATGATTCGACACGATCGGCCCCCGCTTCGATATTTCAATATTCACCGTGACGTATTATTAATGAATTCTTTGGGACCCATAAAGTTTGTTATGCGCAGTTTGACGCACGCGTGTCTTAACTGTTCTCGCTTACGACGCGTGGGCGTTTGGGTTCGTGAAGCTATATAAGCTATAGGAATATAACTCTTGTTATTAGGGTAGCGATGTTAAGATAAATAATAACGTGAAGTAAGTATTTATATTTTTCCCTTGAGATTTTCTAATTGTTTAATGTATTGTCATGGAATAAATCATGGGACATATATCCCTTCACATTTAGTTGAGGTCATTTCTAAGCGGGGTTTCTTTTGAACCATGTAACCTGTGAATAATTTTACGTACGAAAATAAATAAACGCAACTACTTACTACTTATTCCGACTTTTCAAAGAACAACCCAATCTTTTCAATATGCAAAACGTATGTTTTTACCATCTTTTGATATTACTACACCTAGACTGGACGATTGAAAAAACAGCTCTTGATTGAACACGCTGTCTCGGGGCCACGAGTTGTCTTGATTTTAAATTAGGCTGAAACACCTACTGTTTAGTTTTTACGCTTTGGATTTATTGATATCATTGCCTTTAGTTAGCAATCGTACTGTATTAAAAAGTTATTATTTTCGCGGCATCCACACAACACACATACTGTCCTTGTCTAGTATTCATTTATATGTATTTCTATCTCCCTCCCGCACTATTTTCTTTATGGGCGGGCAACGCTAAATTTGGCGGCAGAATCTGCTGTCACTGAAGACTTTTCTTAACTACAAATGGACGATTTCCCGCGGCGGCCGCCTTACTAACAAATTTATTTGGAAATTCAAGATATTGGATAATATTGCATACTTGTGAATTATCGGCGTTTTGGGTGAGTGTAGGGCTCCTTTTCTATGGTTTTATTTATGTGTATGTCGACACACGGCGGAAATACGGCAAACTGCATCGAAGCTGCTAACTAGCGAAATATTTGCGGTTTGTGAAAACTCCATCCGAGGTTCAGATAGATTCTTATCCGAGGAAAGCTAGTAGCATTTACATTTGGTCCTTCGAGTCGTGGATTAGCATTTTTGATGCATTTTCCCGTATTTTCGTTCGTAACAAAATACACGGAAAATTTGTCGGATACATTTTCCAACTTTGCGTGAAAAAAGTGATACACACCTTTTACACTGCACACGGTAACTCTTATTATTATTTTTTATGCCCTCCAATAGTCCCTTTTTATTGTTTCTTGTTATTATGTTAAACATTATTTTTGTTCATTCACAAAACATAGGTGCGCCAACTAGCGCCATCTATACGTGCAATTGGTAACTAAATCGGACAATGATATTAACTTTAATTTTGTAATTTTGCGGTTTATTACAAGATTATTGTTCATGCAGCGTAATTAGCTTTTGGGGTTACTTACCAATTTTGTTTATTTTGTGATTATTAGCGGTTTTTATGTTTTATTTAACAATTTTCATTGGAATTTACTTACAAGAGGGAAGGAATTGCATCAATATGTACGGAAAACACTTTGCTTGTTATAACTAGGTGTAGGCTAGTCGCGCGGAGTCCATAGGTTGTAGGTTCGGTTCTCGGTCATTTTATTTGTTTTGTGTTTTTTGCCTTTTTTTGGTTTTTTTGTTGGTAGTTACAAACGTTTAGCGGTAAACTTTTAAAAAATTACTATAGGTTTTGCGGTTTGCCTAAGTTTTCTTTTATTTTCAATTTCTTAATTTAATATTTATTTGAACATGGATTTGTAACAAAAGTTTTGCGGTTTATTTTTGTTTACATAACTATGCATAGGTATTGCGGTTTATTTAAGGTTTAGGTATGGTTTTGATTATTTTCTACTTTCACAAGGTTTAGTTGTGGATAGGTAGGTACTTATTGAAAGGTGCCTATTTAATTTAATAAAGTTATTGTGTCATTTGTTAGCTTTTGAAGTGAACTAAGTTAAACCTAGCTTATTTTTTAATATCTTGATAACTTTGGGCCTGTAATTGGTTAGGTAAAGGTAACATAATTCTTGTATTTTTTGTGTTTCTTCAAATAGTAAAAATGGCTGCTAGGAAATTAAATATTGCTAAAATTAAATATCAAACTGCTTTGCAGGATTTGGATATGATTCACGGTCTTTCCCAGAAATCACTTGACGTTGAATGTGATCTTAATGAATTTAAATTGCGGTATTTGAACATTGAAAGAATATTTAAAGATTTATCAGCTTCTCATCTGGAAATTCAGTTGCATTCAGATGAGAACTTCAACTTGGCTGAACATAAATTAAATTATGAAAGGTGGAACAAATTGTACTATTTCGTAAAGTGTAAATATTTGGATCTGTTTCCTGAGTGTAAGTTAGAGGAGAGTTTCAAATCCACCAGCTCTAGGGATGAGCATACCAAATCTAGGAACGTGTTTCTCCCTAGAATTCAATTACCCACATTTACGGGTAAATTTGAAGAGTTTGTTTCATTTATTGATTTATTTGAATCTCTCATTGGGAGTGATTCTTCTTTGTCTCAGACTGAGAAATTATATTATTTGATTAGTTCATTAGGAGGCGAGGCTAAAACTTTAGTCCAGCACTTGTCTATTACTGGTGAAAATTATTCGGTTGCTTTAGAGCTTTTAAAGAAACGGTACCACAACAAAAGGTTGTTAGCGGATAAATTGTTGAACAATTTCTTACATTTTACTCATGTGAATAAAAATTTGAATTCTTTGAAACATTTTTTGAACTCTCTGCTGGAAAATACCAAGGCGCTGGAGAAGATGGATTTCCCAGTACCTGAATGGTCATATTTACTATTTTATATTAACTTTCAGAAATTAGATTCTGGATTAAAAAATCAATTTGAAGAGCGGTATGTTGGAAAGGAACTACCAAGTTTTAAAGATTTAATTAACTTTTTAGAAAATGAAGTGCGCATTCTCGAGACTAGCTCGGATGTGCGGGTGAGTAGGCCAACCACCACTCCTAGTAGGTCACTTGTTTCATACGAACAGAGTGTGGCGTCGCCACCTGGATGTAAACTATGTGAAAACGGTAGTCATCACATATCTAAATGTGACAAGTTTTTATCCTTAAAAACTGCTGCACGGAAGCAGTATGTTATTGAGAATAGGTTGTGCTTTAAGTGCCTCGAGGCCCATAATATTTATAATTGCGGTTCAAATGGTCATTGTTTTCAGTGTAAGTCTGACAAACATCACCATTTATTACATTTTGATAAAATTAATTTGACACCAGCCACATCTAGGGTGGATGTACCGGTATTGGACAGCCAAGCGGTTAGGGTGAATTCTCCAGTACCGGGCAGTAGCGGGGCGGCTTTGACGTCACAAACTACTTTGCCTTCAACATATCAGCGGTCGGTTTTGCTCTCAACGGCCATGGTGCGTGTCAGGGATGGTTGCGGTACCTATCACACCGTGCGCGCGCTGTTGGACCCTGGGAGTCAGAGCACATTCATTGTGGAAGGCTGCGCTCAAAGATTGGGCTTGCGGCGATTTAAGTCGAATGTTGGAAATGTTACTGGACTTAGCGGCGCTCCTGTTAGCGGTTGCAGGGGCGGCGTTAGGTTATCCATTAGTCCTTGTCATGCAGACAAGCCTGTTCTTGAAACTACAGCTACAGTCTTGTCAAAAATTACATATAATTTGCCTAATTTCAACCTACCTGCTTCTATTGCTGATAATTATACAGCCTTTTATCTTGCGGACGATAAGTTTTATTTAAGCCGGGAGGTTGAAATTTTGATCGGAGCGGATCTCATGGGAGATATTGTTTTGAGCGGATCAATTAAAATTAGTGATAATTTGCCTCGTGTGACGACCACTATTTTTGGTTATGTTGTAAGTGGGCCTGTTAGTAATGCGGTTTCCTTTTCTGTAAATAGTAGCAAAGTAAAAAGGTATAGGACTTCTCACGCCAATGTTGTTGCGGATCAACAGTGGGATAGGCGTAGGGTTTACAAAGATTTTGATTCCAAGAAAATGTACAAACATTTTCACGATGACTGTAGGTATGTTTATTTGCCAGGCCAACGGAAAGTGCCTTATAGCAAATTGTCGGATCTTAGATCATTTTCGAAGAATTCAAGACCACGTAGGGACAACAGCCTTACAAACTGTTATTCAAAACGAGTTTTGAATTCTTTTGACACAGTGCGCTAATTGTATTTATCTACTTAAATAAATTTAAAAGTTGTTATTATAGGTATTTTGTTTTATATCAAACGGTTTTTTAATATGAAATAGGTGGACTTCGGCTTATTGATTCACCTAAAATTGGTCGTCTTGTACTCGTACAGGGGGAAAAGGTACGTTTGGTTATGTAAACGCGGTAAAATTTTATTTTGATTTGGTTAGTTGTTAATTTGTGAAGGTAGTGTAATTAGAGTAGTCATGTTGAAGACTGTTATGTAAACAGCTAAGGTTTTCGGTTGCATAAATGCATATTCATTTTTCTTGTAAGTATTCGGCCTTTTTTTAATTAACTTATTAGATTACCTTGTGTTATTATACTACACAGTTCTATATTTTGAGTTTTACGGTATTATTAAGTTTTGAATTTCGCGGTATAGATTTCTTTATTTTTCACTGTGTTATAATTTTTAATGTTTAGTGGTATTTTGCGGGTTTAGAATCTTGGATGATTTGCGGTGTTTTAATTTTATTTTTGCTGTGCTATAATTTTGTGTTACTTATTGCGGTATTGTAATCTTTTTGGATGATTTGCGGTATTGATAAAGGCTTTAGCCTTTCTCGGGCGGGGGGATGTTTAGTTTTTACGCTTTGGATTTATTGATATCATTGCCTTTAGTTAGCAATCGTACTGTATTAAAAAGTTATTATTTTCGCGGCATCCACACAACACACATACTGTCCTTGTCTAGTATTCATTTATATGTATTTCTATCTCCCTCCCGCACTCTTTTCTTTATGGGCGGGCAACGCTAAATTTGGCGGCAGAATCTGCTGTCACTGAAGACTTTTCTTAACTACAAATGGACGATTTCCCGCGGCGGCCGCCTTACTAACAAATTTATTTGGAAATTCAAGATATTGGATAATATTGCATACTTGTGAATTATCGGCGTTTTGGGTGAGTGTAGGGCTCCTTTTCTATGGTTTTATTTATGTGTATGTCGACACACGGCGGAAATACGGCAAACTGCATCGAAGCTGCTAACTAGCGAAATATTTGCGGTTTGTGAAAACTCCATCCGAGGTTCAGATAGATTCTTATCCGAGGAAAGCTAGTAGCATTTACACCTACTTTGTGTTCACCAACAACTAAAGCGGCTAACTGTCCGGCCGTGGGAAACACCAATACAACCAAAGTAACCAGGATAGTAAAATTAAGGTGGCTCGCCCTTTGCCACGTTGGTTTTCAAAACACGGTGAAATGTGGGCTTCTGAAGGGTTTGTTTACCACAGCAACAGTCAGTGTGCCTCGGACTACCCTATTCGGTATATAGTCGTGAGAATGGAGCAGAACTTTCATCTATACTGTTCTTTTTGCTTGCTCTAGGTACTCGTCGGTGCCTCGCCGAAGCTCGTTTTCGACGTGACACGCGAGATTGCACTGGAACCATTTGACAATATTCGGGCAGTCCATGGCTTTATTTCACGAGGTTTTAATCCAATGCGAAATCTTCGTGTGACGATTTTGCTTGCTCGATCATCGTAATGAATATGTAACTATCACATTGAAGTCTCTAATAAAAATGCAGAATCAATCACGAATCGTTATCGACTAATGCTACGTCACCACAGTTATTTCACTGTCCGAACGCACACAAACACAGTTCTCTACTCAGCCCCAACGTATCTATTACTCACTTTAGATCAGGTACTCTTTACATTTTAAACATTATTATATTATGTATTTTTACATTTCAATTTATTTCACTACTAGGTACTTTAACGTTTAGCGAAACGCTAAATGATTTAATTACTAAGATATTTAAGTCACAAAGCTAGAGTAGCAATGAGTCCGTGTGGCACTGTCCATTAGACCTGCTAATCAGAGGCACACGGACTGCTGTCGTCTTAGGGAACGGAACAGTCTGAAGCCAAAGCATCGTCGAGGGAATTTTGGATTGTTACTTTGTTCATCATCACCAGAGAGTTGGCCGCCAACTGTAATGTAGAACATGATTAATCTGACATGAAATTACATAATTCCTCCAAAATTTCTAAGCTCGTTCATAAACCAGGAGTTATGAATGCTGAATCTAAAGCATTTTAGCTGAAGTCCGCTGCGCCCAGGCCTTTGTGTCTGGCCCATTAGCGCTAAGAGGCTTACGGACGGCCTGGACACAGTTAACATAACAGTAGGTTATCCAAGGCCGCCCGCCGAGTTATTAGCCTGGCGTGATTACTGACACGCGGCACAGCCCGCACGTACTGCCGCCACCTTATTCCGCCATATTTTATGCTAGCGTATGCGTGAAATCGCGTCCCGACACGGCGCGCGACGCGCACGCACGCATTCAAACCGAGAGCGGCACGTTTGTATCTGGATATATAACTGTTCTCTGTTTACTGTGGCCTGGATCTGAATGCGGCCCTGGCAAGCAACTTGGAAATGAGAACGACTAGAGATGTAATGACACGATTTTTAAAACCGGTTCAAAGATAAGTGAGTGAGCATAGATTGTCGAGTCCCAACGGGTAACATCTCCCTAAACAGTTTCTTTGAATTCGCCAAATGAGAAAATAAGATATGTTTTAGATAAGTCTACGGATATCTACATAATCATGTTTGCAAGGGGAGGTATGATTACAAATAATTCCATATTGTCAGTACATTCAAATTTTTCGCTTTGTTCATTCAAATATCATTAAAATGTTCACTTAAACATTAACAAGCCGTAAACAGTTGGCTTAGTTGATACCGTGGAATCACATTTTCTATTAATTTCATAACATTTGTTCGTTTGTCAACTCCTACGGTTCAAACCGCGATTTTCTGTGACTCTGATGGCTCGGCCCGGAAACCGGATTGCAGAATTTTTCAACCGATCCAACCCGATTTGACAAAACTCCAACTACCTATACGGTTACATCACTAATAATGACCAAATCCAATTCGCAGTATCGACTGCATCTTGTCTGTTAGAACAAGACTTTAGTTTTTGTCCAATTTTTTTACTCTCATCCAGCAATTAACAAAAACTTTATCATTGAGCTGAATACAACATTTTAATTAAAAATAAACTTTTAAAAGCTTCTTCGAATTCATTGGATGAAAGACAATTAATTTCAACATCGTTCACAGATTTAATCAAATGAAGAGAAAATCTAATAAAGGCTTACTTGAATAGCTTATGGCATTAAACTATGACATTTTGGAATTTAAACTTCATCTTTAGTGCAATATCAGTGGCTAGAAAGTTAAGACCTTAGTTTCATTTTCTAACTTTGTGAAATAGCAACTGCCCAAACTGCGTAGACTGTGGAATGGTGACACCTCATTACCCTAGAGCTGAGCGTTAATCACTGTGTCGTAACACAGACTATGCAGTTATTATTTTATGCAGATATTATCGTACAACGACTGTTACTTTACGAGCTAAGAATGTTATTAGTTATGGTATTTCAATCATAGGTATTGCTTGCTCGCTCTGTCATATTTCCTTTGCTTGTGGGTTGTCTGGAATAGATTGCTTTTAGCAATATGACCGCCTAAATTGTACATCAACGTGTTACTGTATTTACCTTTCACTATCTGTATTTTTTTTGTTTTATGTGCAATAAAGTATTTCTTATCTTATCTTAATGTTTCTTCTGTTGTAGTCGATTAGAGACCAAAGTCGATGAGCTTAATTTCATGGGTCGTTAAATGTTCATAAAACGTTGAGTTTTGAAACATCTCACAAGTGTGTCTATGTGGCACATTTCGAGGTGAAACTTTGTGCAATGTGTCAAACAAAAATGTAGGATTGCAAAGTCGGCGAAAAAAACAAATTTAATTACGGCGACGCAACTAAACGCTTCAAACGGTAGTTTTTACGAAAAGCTGAAAAAAAGTTTCAAAATTTTGCAGTTTTCGTGCACCATAATGAGGGAAGCGTTTTCAGGGTTGCAAAATTGTTTGTTAACTGCTATCAAGGCAACTAACAGGTGATTTAAAAGTAGATTTTAAAAATACCTTAGTTGAGTATTTCTTTCGACTCGTAAACAAAATGCTAAGTACTTCTTACTGGCTGGAACAAAAAACCTCCGATAAATAATTACCTACTCCGGTAATATTTCCTGTAAAGCTTTATTAGCAGGCCCATAAAAAGCATTCGTATAACATTAAAAGCAGTGTTAGGAGCAAGACGGTGAAGTTGGCGCATAAGTGATGGAGTGGGACGGCGACCTGGGGTTAACGACGCGAACGAAACGCAAAAACATTATGCGCACTTTGAGATTCATGCCAGATGAGAGCGTCGTGGCCCAGTGGTTAAACACTCTGGCTCGGAACCCGGTGGTCGCGAGATCAAATCTGGCCGGAACACGCTTACTTCATCATTACTTGTTCATCGTACAATTTGTGGCTAAAATCTCCGATGATGGAAAACACCGATATAAACCCCAAACAACCGGGAAAACGGCGGTAAGCTCGCACTCGCCCCTTACCACGTTGGGTTTAAATTACCTCGGCGAAATGAGAGCTTCTGAATGTTCCGTTCATCATGACGGCAACAATCAGTGTGCCTTGGACTAACCCATTAGGGATATGGTAGTGAGGGTATGTTATGGATGTGAAGTTATGAGATTCCTGCCGGTGTACGCTCAGTTGATTACAGGAGTCGCGAGTTCGATTACGGGCCAGGGCACACATTTTAGTTATTCCCGTGTCTAATGTTAGAAACACAAATTTTATACATACATATTATATTCACATTGTTTACAGGCATTGCTAATAAAAAATGTTTTATTCTTTTATGATGGCAGAAATTGGTAGCGTGGAAAACCTAACTACCGTTTAAATCACATAAATCACTCATCTTACAGCCTTTTGTACTGGGTGGTTTTTTTTACTATAAAGTGCCGTAAATATCTATGACAGCGATTTATACTCAATAACCATCGTAAATCACGAAAGAAAAATAAACAAATGTACGAAAGGAGAGGCACAATTATAGAAAACAAATTTCTTTCAAAATATGGAAACTAAAATAGAATACACCAGAGAGGTAAGTTATGAGATTTGGTCATGTAATCTTCAAACTCCCTTCACGACCATTATTCTTAATGAGTTAGTCAGAGGCACACTGATTGCTGCCGTTATGGAGAACGGATCATTCAGAAGGCCACATTTTACCGAGGGAATTCGAAACCAACGTGTTATCTGGCGAGCCTACTACCATTATCCGGGTTGATTGGGTTTTTTAACGGTGTTTCATCCATCACCGGAGAGTTAGTCACAAGTTTTGTATTGAACACAAAGTAGGTGTGCTCCGGCCAGATTTGGTTTCGGGACCACCGGGTTCGAGCTAGAGTGTTTAACCACTGGGCCACGACGCTCTCACCACTCAGTGTAATCTTCAAAGAAACATAAATCACCTCTATGATTAAGTCTTGGCCACAAGAGCTAGATTCTGCTGCCTTCAAGGCCATGACGTTCTCAGACAAACCGAAGTAGACTTTAACGAATTCGTAGAAACTTTTCCAACACAGATCAAGATTTTTTATCAGATCCTACTGGGAATTGTATTATTCAGCCTCTGAGACTGAGCAGAGGAGATTGGCATGCCGACGTACATAATTGATGGCGGAGAAAAACATCCGCGAGCGAAGAGATTAATGATGTGAGCGCGGGCCGAGGCAGCTCCGCCGGGCCACAGTGATAAACAGTAAAATATCTTCATACAAACGTGCCGCTCTATATTGTATACTAGCTGTCCCAACAGACTTCGTTCTGTTGTCAAACATTCAGTGTCACGTGATTGGTAGGAACAGTTGCTAAGGGCAAACTAAAATTGTTGTTTTCACTATATTCCCAGCATATTCTCATGTTTACTCACCTTTTAAACCTTTCCTGGACCATTACAAATAATTCAAAACCAAAATTAACCAAATCGATCCAGCCATTCCCGAGTTTTAGCGAGACTAACGAACAGCAATCCATTTTTATATAAAGAGACTATATTGTTTATTTCACTGTTCATTTGCTTCATTAAGAGCGTATCTAAGTCGCATTTTTGAAATGATATTACTTCCTAAGTAGTATATGTAGTAGATACTATGCTTAGAGCTAAAGTTTCTGTTATGAAGTCTAGTTTCAGTATAAAACAGAGGATTGCGTACGAAACATCGTTTAGGTAAACGTATTTGTCGCGTATAGCTTATAATAAATATGTTTTTTGTTACATAAATTTAGATCAAGTGCTGCTTGTTCGGAAATATTAAAAGTGACCCTGGGGATCAAGAGTAGGCCAATAACTTGGCGGGCGGCCTTAGATAACCTACTGTTATGTTTGTACTGTGGCCGCACGCGCCGATTGAGACGTCTGCCCGGGTGGGGAGCAGGGCTGGACTGAGGGTACATATCAACTCGGGAACGTATCGGCATCGGTTCGTGAGGAGAGCTGCTGATTAGTTTATGTTGCAGAAGGGTATTTCGTACTTTTGCCTTGTGGCACGTGCTGGGGGTCGCGTCACACGATCGTTTTGGGAGGACCACTGTCCCTGGTAGATCCTTTTGAGCTCGTGGTTGAGGTCTGGCCCGCATTGCGAGGCGTCTACTAATGCCGAGGAAGTACCTGGGTAATCCAAGTGCTTTCTTAGCCTCCCCCCTTTGTTGAGAGGACAGTTAGAATCCGTCAGGAACCCATCAGGGCCAAGCTGTGGCGGCGGAGCTTTTTTGAGCGCCTTCATCTTTAAAGGGAACCCAGCTTCGCCGCTGAAGTGCCGAGAGTAATTATCGTTGTGTTTCGATCAGTAGAAGTCTGACATAACCTTTTCGTCGTCCCAAGCTGTGAAGTATCTATGATAATTTCCCCACAATACAAAAAATGTATCTCCAACTCATTGTTCGTTGTGGCCCCCTGCCTTAATATTGGAAGGAGGGAATTAGTGGAACCACTGGTAAACCAAGGCCTCAGAGTAAATATGTCAAGGGCATTGGCAGTTTGGTGGAAACAAAAGTGGATCTCAAACCAAGTAGCTCTGAGTTATTTACGAGTTCAAAATATGTATTATTATGAATGACCTGAAGCAAGTGTAGGGCTCGTAGCTAATTCTAGGCATCATTCTGGTATGGGTGCGCCAAAGTTCACCTAAAATTGTAACTCCTAAAATCGGAACTCCGAAAATTTTCTTCCTAAAATTTTTCATCCTAACAATCCCAATTCCTAACTTCTCTTTTTCTAATGTTTTAGTTCCGAATCATTCAACTTCATAATTTCGATAGCCATAAACACTTATCTCCTAATTTTTGTCAACCTAACCGTCTTTGACCCTAATTCTACACTGGGAAAATGAATCTGTTCTCTATGAAAAACTATGAATTATTTGTTATAACAACTAATTGGTATACTTGTCTGTCCTATACTAGAGTCGGGGCGAAACCGACACGGATAGATTAGGTTCGAAGGTTTAAGGCGCCTTAAACCTTCGTCGTTATTTTTTTTTAAGCCCTAAAGACAACTTGCCTGATTAGCTTGCTGCTTGCGTTAACCCCAGCACTTTTTATGATATTTAGCAATGTACATTTATTAATGTGTGTATTCATTAAATGGTTATGAGAAACAACATTAGGAGATGAAATATTATGAATTGAAATTTTAGGAAACATGAGCGTTATGAACATCGTCATTAGAACTACAAAAAGTATGAAAGAAAACTTTAGGACTAAAAATTTTAGGAAGAGTGATCATTCGGATCACAAATCGTTAGGAAGAACAATTTCGGAGAAACAACTTTAGGTGAGTCAATATGGACCCTTCTGGTATGCTATTTCGGCTATTAAAACTGAGAGGGTCTTGAAGGGTTAAGAGCAATGCTGTCTAATTCTGAATTATTAGTTCTCAGTGTGCGGGGATCGTGACAATCTGTACTAGGCCAATCCGGCACTGGTGAGGACCCGTCTTGAGTGCGCCGCGACGGTGCTGCCTCAGGTAACAACTTATGGGTTTTATTTTTACTTCAATACTGAACAGCAGTGACAAATGTCGCTAAAGTCTCAAGAACCTACTTCATGTGTATATTTAGAAATAATTATCAGATATCCGTATTATAAGCTTGAGGAAAGATATCAGATGTTCCAGATTTTAAAGATACTTTTGAAAAGGGATGAATTCATTTATTAAAAGAAAACCCGACACTCCTTTGAATTCAAAACTTAATTGGCCTTGTTTGTAATTTGTACAAATTTCTGAGAATTGACTTTCTGATTCCTTCAAGTTTTGGGGTGTTGTGTGGGTGGATTCTAACGGACTTTGAAATGGTTTAAATGAGGCCGTGTATATAGGTGTTTTTCCATCACAGAATATTCATTTAATCATTTAGCTACGCAGTGTGTAAAATGCTGCCTTGAGATAGCAGCCCATCATATTTGATAAGCCAAGTACTATATCATAGTAACTTACTGTCTATGTTAACCTACCAACTGAGATCTTACTACGTTGGTGAATGAAGCAGCTAAATTCCCCTTTTCTTAACAATTTTTTAATACTTCGTCGTCCTTTACTACTGACTACTAGCCTCTCTTGAACTATGAGGTGGTACGAGCCAAACTCCGACATTCAGACTCCTCAGTGCAGAATACTGGAGAGGTGGCGTTTTTTCCTGATCACTCAATAACTTGGCGACTGTGATTGTTCGAGTGAAAAGAACTAAGTAGCATAAGATTTAATTTATAAATTATTTCCATAAAAATTGGCTACAAAACTAATTCATGGTGAAACAAATAAACGATAAAGGTGAGCGCTTTATCCCGAGGGGGATTGAGATATGAAGTGATGTTAGTGAGATTCGCTCCGCTGTCACCACTAAGGCACTTCGCTGTAAAAAACGTTTTAGTTTAAATCTAACTTAAATATCTAGCCGTCTTTTAACCTAATCCCGGCAAATCCTGAATACCCAGGTATGACCTTAAGGAAAGGAGCTCCAATAAGTCTCGAGCGAGAGATCGATGGTCCAGGATTAGAGGATTTACGAAGTTCACCCAATTTCTTTGCGAAGGAAATATTGAAAAACGATTATCCATTATTAAATGTGAAGAAGCTATCATAAAGTAAACGGTAAAATAAAACTAAGTCACTTAAACTTTTTGCCAGCAATTTAGAACAGTTTTAGCTTAAAATAAAATTTGGCTATTTTAAATTTCATCTCATAAGGATCTGTAGGGTATTAGGCCCGATCGGTAACGAAATACGATGAGATTATTCGCCGAAAAAATATTTTAGCCGATCGTGCGTTCAATTTTGTAATTAATTTCAAAACTCACGTAAATTCTCATAAATTACCCGGAGGTTCTATTTTTACCATAACAGGAAAACAATTTTCGTTATCTTAGGTCAACGTTAAACAATTGTTTGATGTTTTTAAAACGAGTTTTGGTTAGCCCGGCAGGTAAGGTGGAAATGGTGGTCGGAGGCGCAACAAAACAAAAACGTTGGGGTGGAAAAGTTCTGGGAAGGGGCCTATTTGGGATGCGCAGGGTGGGATGCACACCTGGAAGACATTAAAAAGACCTGGTGTTCGTTTCTAGTTGATACAGATTCACCTGGTTGCTTTGGAAATCCATTGGATGCCTATGTTCATGATGATGATGTTTTATATCTTAAACCTAAAATACAAATGGCGGACTCAATGACAAGGGTCATTTCTACCAGTCAACCACACGGTCCGTCAGAGAAAAAGTGTCACACATAAATTAAGGTAACGATTAGAAAGCTCAAGTTTAAATTTCAAAATAACTTTAAATAAATACCTTCCTATAAATCCTTGGTTCATGCGCATGCGTCGGTTCTGACCTTTGCAGCCGGCTTAGCGGGATTCATCTGACTCAGGGATAATACAAATTACCTCATTATACACCGCAACGCTTAGCCTTCCCTCTATACATTATCATTAACTCATAACAGGGCGAGAGGTGACCGTTAATTATTACATTTGAACCTCCAATAACCATTAATATTCTACCGAATATTGAGGTACTCTTCAACAGACTTTACAGGATTCGTCTCACAAATTGGATCATGTTTTGAGGTTAAGCTATGCACGGCAGGTCGAGCAGTTGGATGGGTGACCAACTTTTCGGCCCTAAGCCTAGTGTGAAGCCTTTAATTTTTGACAGTAAGCTACGCCAACCGAACAAAGCTTCGTATTGAAGTATGACCCGAACCACTTCATAGTTGTGGTCAGGACTGAGTCCTGACGTTTAAATGCTGTTTTTTGTTCGTTTGTTTGTGTCATGTTTTAAGTTCAGTGTGATGATGACAATGTCAACTTATTTCAACACAAAAGCCTTCTGAATCTTGAAACGCCACTCAAAATAATAATAACAAATTAAAATATCAGTAGAAATAGCAATAACTTTACAAAACACCAACTAAAGCGACCTCAATTCAATTTAAACCATCAGAAAGTGCTTAAATTCCGCACACATTGAAACACACATCACTGCAATTAGCCAAAATCTACAGGCTTATTGGCCAATGATGGCGATGATGCGTCATAGCTGCCGCTCACCGAATATAGGGCATAGGCAGTATTGCCACAGTATATACAGTATGCCATCTTCCATACAAACGCAGCGAGCGCAGCTTGTTTGTGAGCGCGGCCGAGTCGTCCTGTACGTACGCGTCGTCTCACGCACACACGATTGTTCTTGATTCTAACGACACTCCCATCGCGGCACTCGCGTCCGAGCCGTTATAAGTCCGCACGCACCTGCGCTTTTCGTTGCTCCCGCGCCACTGCCCGCGTAGAAATCAAAAGCGACAGTCCTACATGTTTAGGCAATTATCGCCCACTCGACGGCCAACTTGCCCTACTTGTTTTATTGTACTGTGTCATAGGCAGTATTGCTGATGGCATGGGCTGTTGGGCACTCGGCTTAATTGAGATATTGCGCATTACCTGTCACAACGCTGAAGTCACGATAGAGTACGAAAATGTGATGCTTTGATGTCATTCGTCATTTTCAGTTATAGGCTAAGTAATGCCCATTGTCATTGGCCAGAGAGGAACTCGTATGAAATATATGCTACATCGTACAACAAATCGAAGGAAGTTTAGTTAGTGTGTAAAATTATTCCTTTCGATAACTTTGTGTGTTTGAGGGCGTCGAGGCCCAGTGGTCAAACACTGCAGCTCGGAACCCGGTGGTCCTGAGATCAAAACTGGCCGGAACACACCTACTTTGTGTTCATAACGAATATAAAGCCCAAGCCACCCGGATAACGGCGGTAGGCTCGCCCCATACCACGTTGGGTTCAAAATCCTCAGCCAAATGTGGGCTTCTGAGTGTTCCGTTCACCATGACGGCAACAATCTCTGTACCTCTGACTAACCCATATATGGTTGTGAGGGTATATTAACTATTTAGTTCAGAAACATTTTAGAAAATATTTCAGACTTTATAATGGCTCGTGATGATTTGAAAAATCTGAATTATGGAGCGTAATGTTATGACAACGAGCATGATTCCAGAAATTAGTAGACCAATTTCTTTGCCTTTAGAAGCCCAAATTGATAGTCTTAGGAAATACCTGAGAAGGATGTTTACTTCACTTCTACGCAACAAGAAAGGAATTATTTGTATTAAGTATTCTCTATGCAATCTAGCCGCTCTATTGAACCCTGAAGTTATAAACGTCATTACAGTTTGTAGAAATAAGACCTCCTTTAAATTGATTCTGTAAAATGATTTCGACTGCTCATTTCACTCCAAAATCTGAGCAATAATTCCCAAGATTACCCTCTAACGCCGAAAATGCAGTTAACTCGAACCCAAACCCCCCCCCGATAGCGTAATGGTGCATAACAAATGGACGGCGAGTTCAAACTACATTAATTAATCTTCCATCGGAAACCGAGAAATAGTGCTGTGCGATGGTTCTGGTATCGATAGGTCACGTCAGTCGTTTCATCGATAGTCTTACCGAAACTAATAACATTCGGTAATAGTATCAATAGAGTTTGATACTACACGAGCAATACTATTGGATTGCGTTAATACTTTTGAAGACAAAAACCTCATGTCACTTTTTACTTCGATACCTACTATTGACTGAGGATATAAATACCCATACCCACTAAAACACCGGGGCAGCCTTCTTCCGTGCGTGACCAGGTCTCACCGAGATCTCTTCTGTAGAGAAGGAACACTACCGGTTGAACACCTGGCGCACAATGCTGCTCACACAGCCCATCTCGTAAGGAGTTAGACCTCCCTACAAACACCAGCCGGCGTTACGGCAGTGTGAGGCTGCGCCCACACTGCCGTCCTCCTCGGGGCCACTTGAAGTGGAGGCACACAGCCCCCGCTGCGTGCACTCCCAGCGACCCCGAAGGCCCTCCTTTAGTCGCCTCTTACGACAGGCGGAGGGGAACCGTGGCCGTATTCTTATGCCCCGGCCACATGGCGTAGGGGACGCACTAAGGCATTACGCCAGTGCCCCTGCGTCGCCTTCTCCGCCGCCGGCTAGGGTTAGCGAGCTCCCTTGCACGCTCGGCGGCCTCCTTCTGCTCCATCACCATATTGCAGAAGGTAAGCATGGATGTCCACGCTCTCCTGTCAGTGGCCATTGCATGGACCACTGTTTGCAGGGTAGCCACCCTACCAATACTCGCGCTCAATACTCTTCGTTCCTCGGCCAATGCTGGGCACTCCTCAAGCGTATGTCTGGCCGAGTCATCCAGATCATCACAATGATGACACCTTCCGTCAGGCTCTCTGCCTATTCGACACAGGAACCTCCCGAAGCAGCCATGCCCCGAGAGTACCTGTGTCAATCGGTACGTCAGTGAACCGTGTCGCCGCTCTATCCACTGCCTGAACACTGGGCGCACCGCCTCGATGGTCCAGAGGCCAGCTCCCGGCGCCTCTAACCTTTCTAGCCACGTAACATGGGCCTCAACTAGGATTGTGGTGCGAGTCGCCTGCCCGAGGTACGCGCCTCCTCCCGCCAAAAGAACGCGGCAGAGAGGGCCCTCGCGTCTAAATCCCAGGGCAGAGACCGCGCCAACAGGCACGCCGCCTCGAAGGAGATCGTGCGATACCCTCGTATTGCTCTGATTGCCATCGTCCTCTGCGGTCTCCGCAGAATGGACGCTGACTGGCGAGTCAGAGCTCCAGCCCATATGGGGGCTCCGTATAAGGCAATGGATCGCACGATCCCCAAGTACAACTTTCTACCGCTGTCACCTGGTCCGGTCAGGTTGGGCAAAACTCGACTTAAGGCATTCGCCGTCTTTGCCAATTTAGGCGCCAACCTCTTGAAGTGGGGACGGAAGTTCAAGCGGCCGTCGAGGACGATTCCCAGATACTTCATCGTCGACTCAACGGCGAGGCAAACTCCACCCACCACAATGTGGTTGTGGTGTGTGGTGGTGGTGGTGGTATGGTTGACTGGTAGAGAATGCTTTTAGCATTAAGTCCGCCTTTTGTACTGGTTTGTGCATTAAAGATTAAATAAATAAATAAATAAATAAATGTGGGATCCTTCTGGAGGGGCTTGCCGAGGTCCGTGAAAACACAGGACTTCGGACTTCGGCGTCTGATTCGGTTCCGTTACGTTACATTAGCGGTGCCTGCAGTCGCTCGCAGCGCCACCTCCCTATACGATTTCCCCCGGGCGGTCACCAGGGTGTCATCCGCGTAACATGTTACACTGACACCCTGTAGGTTTTTCGGCTTTTTCGGCTACATAGCTACTCCACCGTACAAGAGTTATTTTTTTCATTATTTATGTATTTATTCTTTATTGCACAATGTGATTGTTACAAAGGGCGGACTTAATGCCGAAAAAGGCATTCTCTACCAGTCAACCATAGGGCTAAGCAGAAAAATATAGTAGGCAGTGCAGCAGTCTACTTATGACTATGGATAGTACATATAAACACTAAAAAACCGGGTTTTCTACAACATTTAAACTACGGTAAAAACTACTATACTAGTCACGTGGTCAGTCTGCTCGTGATCACAGCACATGCAACTGTTTTACCGTAGTTTAAATGTTGTAGAAAACCGGGTTTTTTAGTGTTTATATAGTGAAAAATGCAACAAGAAAGTTTAAAAACCTATCGATAGTACGTCTGCTTTTAATATTCAGGGACTTCACTACCGCAACACTGCGCGTGCGATCCCGAACGACGGCTTTTTGCTTAACGATTAATACTTGGAACCGGCCTGAGGTTTAGATTGGGAGGAGTGAATGGAAATTAATAACTCATTCGCTTTGTCCTATTTATGTCATGTTCGTGTCAATTTGAGCTTGTCTTAGATTAACAAACGCGTTTTGTGATAGACACCGCAAAGATTCAACGACAACTACAAAAAATATTTATTATTATTATGTCATTTTAACAGGTATTCTTTTTTGTGAATTTGACGAACGAAACATTCAGAAGCCTACTCTTTCACCAATATGATTTTTCGAAAACTTATTTTCTATTGACATTGTATTAAGCTTGTTTCAAGTTAAAATGCTTGAATCACAAATTTTCTCTCATAATATTTAAACATGGTAAACCAGCTATTTTCAAACGTTTAGCTCGCCGCCCAGCCGTGGTTGGCTGGCCTGGGCATAAACAAGCACTGGAGGGGGAGTAAAGCGGCGGACTCACTGCAGCTAGAGCTCGTAAAGTGCTGGAACCAGTGTACACCAGGCCTTTAAATCGAGGGGAAACAACGCCAAACGACCAACGAAGTTAGATATTTCGCTAAAACGGTTCCGTTTGGAAAAATAGCTCTAGAATACTGATACTACGTTGAAATTGACAAACTAATAAATACTTTTAAACCTTTTTTCGATAGCGTCGTGGAACAGTGGTTAAACATTCTGCCTTAGAACCCGGTGGGCCTGAGTTCAAGACTGGCCGGAACACCTACTCGGATACTACTTCATCAGTGTGCCTCTGTCTACACCTTTTGGGAGAGGTCGTGAAGGAACGTTAAGTTACGGAAAATCTTAAACACGTTTTGCTCGGCCTAAGATTCGGTCCTAAAATCTGTAATTTAGGCCAAGGGCGCCTACTCAGCCTACACTACCAAACTAATTACGGCTTTCGAAAGCTATCGTTAATATAAAATAACGGCCTAAGTTGTAATCGGTGTCACAAATCACAATTGTAATCAGTATTATTGAACACTTACACAACATTGTTTCCACAATCCCTTTTAGAGTGGTAAACACACGTTGAATTCAAATTCAAATTCAATATTTCTTTATTCAAGTAGACCAATAAACAGTACTTTCGATCGTCAAGAATCTTAATTTTAACCACTTAATAAACATACACATAATTATACAATATATAAACGATACTTAAAATACATGCACATAATGTGACTCTACCACCGGCGTCGGAAGGTTGTTTCTACTGAGAAGACGCGGCAAGAAACTCAGCAGTTACTTGATGCAAAATAACTATAATAATTATAGAATGTACTTAAATACCAACTCGAAATAATGTCTCATTCCAAAAGTATAGCTCAGTTAATTCTCTTGTTGACCTTGTTTTATGCGATAACTATTTTTGTTTGATTGCTTATTTGTTACCATCTATCTATATATATAAAAGAAAGTCGTGTTAGTTACTCCACTTATAACTCAAGAACGGCTGAACCAATTTAGTTGAAAATTGGCATGGAGGTAGTTTAGAGCCAGGAGAAGGACATAGGATACTTTTTTTTTTTTTTATTTATTGCCCTTAAGGCGGAACAAAGTTCGCCGGGTGAGCTAGTTATTATCTATAATATATAAAGCTCGACTACCACTGACTGACTGACTGACTGACTGACTGATCAGGGGTGTTTTTCACCTGTTTTGAGGTGTTTTAGGGTGATTCTTACTTTTTGGGAATTTTTCTTATTTTTATCAACGCAGCTTTTTTAGTTTTTTTTTTTCAAAAAACAAAATGGCGGACTTTTTTGAAACATCAACTTTTTTGTTTTAAGCGCTGATTTTTTTCTTTTTCAACTGGGTGTTGCCATGTCCAAATTGGGTATACTGAAAAAATAAAAGTTTAAAAAAAGAACGTCCCCAGGCCGCCATCTTGGATTGAAAAACGGGTTTCAGAGTGGTTTTTGCGTTGCCATAGTGAAGTGAGTTTACGTTCGATTTTCAAAATTCTTCTTTTGTTCTGTTGGTTGTATAGTCCACTTGACATCCTCATCCACAGATTATAAAAATTCAAGATGGCGGCGGCGCTGGCGGCCATTTTGTTCCGATCAGCGAAATCGACCATTTTTGAGGCGATTTTTCAGGTAGATGGCAACACTTGAGCGTTTTGCATAGTATGCAACGATTGTGGGTAATTTATTCGAGTGTTGCCATGAATGTGAATTTCTACCAAATTCATGGTAGTTTCTGGGATAGGGCTCGGGAAAGTCGAAATGAGAAATATGACAGCTGTCAAAAAAACTTGAATGCAGTTTCATGGCAACTAAAGTCCCTAATGACCTTTTAGTATTTTTGCAAAAATCGACTGGCAACACTGGGAACTGTGGTAGAAAATAAAATTTTCGACATGGGTGTCTTTAAAGTTAGTGACGGATACTTCCGCATATGGTAGAAAAAAAGTGAAAACGCCAAGTGTTGCCACATATAGTCCAGATTATAGGAAAAATACGGGATTACAAAAATTCAAGATGGCGGACGAGCCAGCGGCCATTTTGTGAAAAGTTTGCGATTTTGAAACTGTTTTTTGAGTTTTTTTTTGTGTTGCCAATTTTTAAGAGGGATAAAATGTACTAGCCAATCGTGTAGCTAGAGCTTGCGGGTTGCCAGCTTACAAAATATTTTTGGTAGCTTTAGTAGTTTCTGAGAAATGCCCCGAAAAAGTCGAAAATAGAAATAAAGGCATTTTAGCAATAAAAATGCCATAAGGTGGTTAAATGCGGCCAAGGAAATGACATTTGACCATTTTTATCAAAATTAACTGGCAACACTGGAAATGAGAATTAAAACTTTTTTTTGGAAGGGGTCACTTTGAAGGTCTCTTGAGGGAGTAGTGTGCGAGATAGAAAAAAACTAAAGATACCATTTTTCGTGCAATATAACTGAGATTGCACCAAAAGTCTAAAATGTCAAGAATTTAATATGGCAGGTACACTGGCGGCCATTTGAAAATATGATATTTTAAAAATTTAATAAAATAGTTTTTTCATGTAGTTGCCGTCTTTTTACAGAAAAATGTTACTTGGGTTTTTTGTCAGGTTTAGTGGGGCCTACAGTATGGTGGAATAAATTACCCCAATTTCAGGGTAATTTCTGATATTTACCCAAAAAACAAAATTGCTTTGTTTTAAAAAAAAAAATATGTCATCCTGTTCAAAACTATCCACTCATAACTATTTGACCCATTTAAGGGTAGTTTATCCCCTGGAAATACAATTTAAGGGTAACGAACTTTTGGCCTTCCATACTGAGATATCCCATACTAAATGTACTGGGAGCTACTTTGTATGGAAAATTCTTGTGAAATTTTGCACATTGAAAAATATGCGTGGCCGTAGGGCGAGCTTCAAATGTGAGGCCGAAGGCCGAACTCCGCGCAGGGCGAAGCCCGGAGCATTCTCTAATGGCGGCCCAACTTACTTCGCGGGAATTTTTGTGATTTTTATCAACACAGGTATTTTAGTTTATTTTTCAAAAAACAAGGTGGCGACTTTTGTTTTGTGGTGCTGTTTTTTTTTCTTTTTAACTGGGTGTTGCTATGTCAAAATTGGGTATCATGAAAGAATTTTTTTTACTTTAAATACTGTTTCGACGCCATCTTGGATTGAAAAACAGGTTTCAGAGAGGTTTTTGCGATGCCATAGTGGAAAGAGTTTTTGTTCGATTTTCAATTTTTTGACTCAGAGGTGTTACTTGTATAGTGCACTTAAAATCCTCATACACAGACTATAAAGGCGGCGGCGCTGGCGGCAATTTTATAAAGATCAGCAAAATCGACCATGTTTACGTTAGATGGCAACTTTTGAGCGTTTATCCAAGTATGCACCCGATGTTGAGTAATTTATTTAAGTGTTGCCATAAATGTGAAATGAGAAATATGACAGCTGTCAGCAAAAATTAATGCAGTTTGATGGCAACTAAGGTCCTCAATAACCTTTTAGTATTTTTGCCAAAATCGACTAGCAACACTGGGAACCATAGTTCCCAAAATTTTTATCATACCATAGTATGAAATAAAATTTTCGACATGGGTGTCAAGTAGTGACGGATACTTCAACATATGGGAGAAAAAAAGTGAAAACGTCAAGTGTTGCCATATATGTATAGTCCAGATTGTGGGAAAATACGGGATTACAGTGGGCATTTTGTGAAAAATGCGATTTACAAACTGTTCTACGAGATTTTTTTTTTGTGTTGCCAATTTTTAAGAAGGATGCAATGTACCAGCCAAATTGTGAAGCTTATGTTTATAGGTTGCCAGGTAAAAATATTTTTGGTAGTTTCAGCGCCTTTAAAAGCCGAAAATAGAAATAAAGACATGCATTTCAGCAATAAAAATGCCTAGGCTGGTTGAATGTGGCCACACCGGGGGTACACTGGCGGCCCTTTGAAAAAATTCAATTTGTTTGTTCAGGTAATTGGCATCATATTGCAAAAAAAAAAACTTGGATTTTTTGTTAAGTTCTGTGAGTTCAACAGGATAGTTTTAAAAATTAGCCCATTTTCAGGGTAATTTCTGAGTTTTACCCAATAAACGAAATTGCTTTGATTTCAACAAGAAAGATATGTATGTGTTTTCAAATTATCCTATCATAACGGTTGGGCCCAATAAAGAGTAGTTTACTCTCTTTAAATGCGAATAAAAGGCAAATAACTTTTGGCCTGCCATACTAAGACATCCCTTAATAAATGTACTGGGAGTCACTGAAGATAGATACCTACTTTGTATGAAAACCCCTTGTGAATTCAATTCATAGACCATTTCACAGTACTTTCGAATTGTTAATTTATTTTTACTTAATTTAATTTATTTCATAATTAATTTTAACCACATAATAAACATACACATAATCATACGTGTAAACATATTAACATAATGTGTGTGCCTCCAAGTGGCCCCGAGAAGGACGCCAGCATTTTGTGCGCCAGGCTACTAGGTACTGGTAGTGTTACTCTTAGGGAGTCTGACCCTGTCAGCGAGGATCCAGGGTGTGTCCTAGACTCCGTCCGTTGCCGTTTCCCTGAAGGGCGGGATGTCTTCTAACGGATTTCTTGGGTAAGAAAACTGGTTAGGCTGGAGCTAAGCTAAGGTTATTGTATATCGCCCCCATATGAGTTCTCGCCTTGTGAAAGAAAGAATAAAATTAATAAAAGAAAGCGAGAGGCTCTTAGTACCCGCGTTAAGAGCAAACCGATGGGAAATCAAGGCAGTCGGAATGACAAGGGTTGGCAAGGAACCAACTCAGACGTGGCAGTGTAGTGGACTTGTCACCCACCCGCTGCTGTGCCAGGTGGCAGGGTAGGGTTGTCAGGAGCAAGCCCTGGCGACGGAGCAGTATGGTAAATTTTTTCCGTAGATTTACGCATTCGAATATGAAGTAAGCAGTAAATTCACACATGTGAACGTACTCACAATAAGTTTCGAAATCTATTCATTCTGATAAGTGATGACTTTATCTATCGCGTGCAGGATAAATGGGTTTTGTTAGTAAAATTTTAGAAAAAACTGTTTTTAGGGTTTCGTACCTCAAAAGGAAAAAACGGAACCCTTATAGGATCACTTTGTTGTCCGTCTGTCCGTCCGTCCGTCCGTCTGTCAAGACCCTTTTTCTCAGGAACGCGTGGAGGTATGAAGCTGAAATTTATATCAATTACTCAGGTCTACTGTCCCCTGGAGCTGTGAAAAAATCAAACTTCTAAGCCAACGCAATCAAAAGATACAGCCGTTTATGCCGCAAATTTTCGACACTTGCAAGGGAATCAAAACCTACAGGGTGCTTCCCGTGAACTCAGAATCTTGAAATTTGGTACGAAGCAACGTCTTATATTATAGATAAAGGAAAAATTACGAAAACCAGACATTTTTAGTTACATCACATAATATATATTTTTTTAATAATTTTAAACTTACTACCCATTTCCTCATAAACGCGTAGAGGTATTAAATTGAAATTCATACCAAATACTCAGGTCTATAATACCTTTAAGCTGTAACAAAATCAAACTTCTATGTAAACGCAATCAAAAGAAACAGCAATTTATCTGCATATTTTGAAACTCGCAAGTACTCGCAAGGGAATCAAAACCTAAAGGGTACTTCCAGTCGACCTAGAATCTTGAAATTTGGCATGAAGCAACGTTTTATAGCACACATAAAGGAAAAATTCCGAAAACCTTAAATTTTTAGTTACATTACAAAACATATATTTATTTTTTAATAAACATAAACTTATTACTTTTTTCCTCATGAACGCGTAGAGCTATCAAGTTGAAATTCATATCAAATACTTAGATCTAATTGCCTTTAACCCGTGAAAAAAAATTATTCTAAGTCAACGCAAAAACGCAAAACGCAAAAGTGCAACCATTGATACAGCATATTTTGAAACTCGCAACTACATGCAAGGGAATTAAAACCTAAAGACCACTTCCCGTTGACATAGAATCTCGAAATTTTGGTAAGAAGCAATAGCTTACAGCACAGGTAACAGAAAAATTCAGAAAAGATGGCTATTGGCGTAGGTGACTTAGGTGTATAGGTCATGGAGTATACTGAGGTATATCGCTTTGTCTCCTTCATTCTTGTTGCTGCATTGATAAATAAGTTTTGTTTTTTAAAATAAAATATAATAAATACCTATTGTTTAAGACAGAAAACCCAGAAAAACAGTCGGTCTTGGGCTCAGGCAGGATTCGAACCAGTGTCTTCCGCATTCCAGGTGGCTGCACTAACCACTCTGCTACCGAGACCATTAACAGACCGGCCGATTTTTTCTAATATTTTTCACCTGGCAGCCAGGTTTGTTCCACCAAAGTTTAGGCATATACCTTAAACACTCGAAAGAAACTAGGTAAGATGCTCATAGTATATGCCTAATGGGTAGCCTGATGTGCTGTTGCCTGTAAATACATCTAAGTAAATAAATATTTTTTCAGTCTTGTTCTTTTAGCCAAGAAAATTGGTCATGGATACCATGCTATCCAGTGGAATAGCGTGGTTATGTAGGACATCTAACTCATTAAACCTAACTGTATGCCCTCAACTGTATTTCCTCCTTTATCATTACCTATGCAATGGTAAACTAGACAGACCCTTCGAAATAAATACATTGTGTGCTATCGCCGTGCAAAAGTATGTTATATTGAAAATATCAAAGTCACCTATTCATAGTGAGCCACACCACATTTAATGCTTTACAATTAACAAAGTAGGTAGTTTGGGATGTGCCTTGATATCAATTGATGAAAACTGTCTAATGTTTCACCTGTAATCTTTGTGTACCTTAGAAAAAAATATTCAGTTTGGATACTTCACACTTAGTTAGCATAATCTGCACAAAATAACATTGTTTAAATGTAAGCTTGCTACTTTAAGCACCTTAATAGAAGGGGGGGTCCCCTTCTATTAAGGTGCTTCAATTGAACTTGAACAAAATATCTGTCTGTTAACTGTCGAAAATTTGAAGATCAATTTTGAACTAAAACATGCAATATCATTTACACAATCTATAATAGATACCTAACTTCATGTTACAAGAAAGGCAAAAAAACATTTTTTGATTATTCACCATTAAAACAAAGTTGAAGTTGAAAATGAAGCAAAGCATACCTACCTAATTTTGCTATGTTCAAATTATGCTGACACACTATCATAAACTACACTTTGTTCTCAGTACCTAACTCTTTTTGTTATGCTTGTAAATACTAGGTAACAAAAACAGTTACTACTTGTGCCTGTACCATCCAGTTGACCACATCTCAAGTGTAACACTGTGTTTCTATTGTCTGCACTAATATGAAAAAAACTCTGCCTATGCCAGCACTGTTATACTCTAGCTGTGGTTAACTGTATAAAAAAGAAACAAATATGTATTTTTAAAAACTTTACTCCTTTTCATTTGAGAACATCAGTTGTGGATCATTTCTTATTGCCTTTGCCTTAGAATATAAAACGGCTCTGTTGAATTATTTGGTTTTATTAATTATTATTTCTCTGTTCAGGGGTGAAATGTAATTGGTTGGACTTCCATTTGTAATTTCTCAAAAATTCAGTCATCATGTTGCTTTCAGTAAAGTAAATTTTCTACGAGCAAGCTGTACGATGTTTGCATCTGTAAAAAAGAAATAATGAGTATTGCGTTTTAACTCTAACTTCAGACTTATTTACACTTTACAGACTTGAATATTTCCAAATACTTGCTGAAACATAACACCTTAAGTATTACCAACAGAACACAAATATCTAAGCAAAAGGTAGGTATAATGATAAAATATTGTTCAATTACCTGATTCTGATGTAATGAATGCTCCGAGCAGAATAATCCTTCTCTGCAGGCAAATGGCACCATGTGCCTTACTTATGTCCCATGAATTTTCATGTGCACTTTTTATTAATATCATAAATTCATTTTCAGGTTAGTAACATATCCTATTAGCTCAATATTTAATAAATAGCATCTTGTTCTAGGTAAATCTGAAAATAAATTATGTTGAATTATTAACAAATCACAATAGTGGGCACAAAATAACATAATAATATAACCAAGTGCCATAGAAAAAACTTAAAATGTAGACAGAGAGGTGACAAGTAAGCAGTAAGTAAATCTTCTTGAAACTATCTGCAGATTGCATAAAAGTGGATTGCATGTTACTTTCTGAGCCCATTGCGTTATCCTACCATTTGGTAAATAGTGTCATATCATTTATTCAATTAGTTTTAATAGGTAATAAGTTAAATTGAGATAACCTCATGTTTTACGTGATTCAAGTTCACACTTACAATCCAGGCTAATTTGTACAAATACCGATTCGTAACAGTCCAGTCATATAGACACCGAATAGATACGAAAACAAAGGCCTTCTTTGCTTCGCTATAACCCCAGATACAAACAGCAAATTTAATGAATGAGAATGTTTAGTTTTACTCACTCCTACCACTTGTCTTATTGGCCGCTTATTTGTAATTTTAGTCACACAAATCACAACATTTACCTTGAAATTTGACAAGGGCATATATATTCATCTAATAACATGTTTTATTGCATACGTACGCCACTTTAATTTATAGTACGATAGTACGTAATTGAAAAATCACTGAAAAGAGATCTGGTAAAACTTTTACAAGTTTATTATGATTGATTTGATTATGCTCACTCAATGTCATTGTCAAACAAAAGTTTCTTCATTCATCATTCATATTAATTCAGTTCAGTACTTCCTGATGCGGTCCGTATTGCGAATACAGCGCTGTGACCGCTCATGGCGCCGCGCCGCTGTCTGCGGCACTCTGACAATTGATACGAGTTGGGTGTGAGTAATTTGCACACTGACAAGTGCAATTTCTACGTTTTAGGCCCGGAAGAATTTACCCGACACCTGTCATTTGAATGAATGCGTCTGAGTGATTTTCGCACTGCCCAGAGTGACTTTTAGTCGTTTTAGAACGGCCCCTTATATAGTTTTACGCGAAAATGTCTGTTTGGCGTTTCATTCATTTCATTCATGAATGCGAGATAAGGCCCACGGCGTTAAAGCCCCGAATCATATTGAAATCGATCGGAAATTCCCATTTTTGGAATACGGAATGCTTTAGTTGGTTTTATGGAACTTGAAGGAACTGCTTGTTGAATTTTGAATAGTCCACCTAGGAAGATTTTATCAACACGAACGAAATCGCGGGCGGCCGCCATTAATAATATGATTTGAACTTTTGTCAGCTTATTAATAGTTATGTTTCAATTCAATCAACAAACTTTGACAACTGGACCTGACTTGCCAGTCGGTGGGGCCAATTTTTGTGCTCAAACACTGTGGTTGCTATTCATCACAGAAGTACTGGCTGGCATAAGCTGGTTTGTTGTCATGTCGACACGTTTATCGATCATCTAAAAAATTCTTAAGCCTGAGCGCACCATCACTTTTAGCTCAATTCGGACCGCACCCCCAATGGTTCGACACGTCAAACAACGGAAGTGCGTAAACTGTGATCAAATTATTGTCCGTTATTTTGTCAATTTTTAAAGATTATCGACTAACGAGTCAAAAAAATGCTTTTTCCGCATTCGCTTCCGGCTAGGGATGCCCGATCTTTTGCTTTGAATCGATCTTTGGGATCGTAAAGCATCGTAACTTCGTGAATGTTGATCAACGATCCGAATATTAAAGCATTGAAAAACTCTTTCGATTATACAAAATTTTATTTTATATTTAGGAAAAAGAGTAAAAGAGAATAAAAAGTAAGTTTGTATGCACATTATTTATTCTTTTGTATTATTAATTGGGTAGTCATCAAAGACTTCTTTAAAATGGCAATATTTATTTGACTCTCAAACTCTAAGTTGCCTTCTAAATTACTAAGTCAGCCACATCAACGCGCATCTAGAAAATATTATTTTAGCCATTATTTTATATGTAAGCCACTCTAAATATTACTCAGCATGGTGGCATTAAGCATCTGAATTTGTGGTCAGCCTCATTCATTGTGCAGCATTAAACTTCTAAAATATTGAATAAGGCACCAAATTATACAAGCAGACAAAATAAAATACTTGATTTACAAAAATCTACTTGTAGGTATATTGAAATGACATAACTTAATTAAGTTTTAGTGTGTTCAGTTATCCATTTTACCAATTTCTAAATATGCTAAATTTTTCTGTAAAATGTTAAATGTTACATTTTTTGTCATTTCAATATACCTACAAGTAGATTTTTGTAAATCAAGTATTTTATTTTGTCTGCTTGTATAATTATGATGAGTTGTAAAATTTGTGGCTGAGTTGGTAAAATACTGGCAATATAAATATTAGAAAGACAAGTAACAATAATTGACGAACTATACTTGACGCTTTATTTATAATATAGCTCACCCGGCGAACTTTGTTCCGCCTTAAGGCCAATAAATAAATAAAAGTAAAAAAAAGCAAAAAAAAAAAGTAAAATCAATAAAAGTATCCTATGTCCTTCTCCTGGCTCTAAATTACCTCCATGCCAATGTTCAGCTAAATCGGTTCTGCCGTTCTTGAGTTATAAGTGGAGTAACTACCACGACTTTCTTTTAAATATATAGATTTTTATTTGATGTTGTAAAAAAGACGAGTTTGTCTACTCGCGGCTATCTAATTATCCTGTTGCTTAGTTATGAAATAAGGAGATTGATCACTTGGCCAAATAAAACTTCCGTGGTTTATTGTTCTCCTTATTTATTAGGCACAGCAATAAACTTTGTCGTAAAGCAACTACGTCTTGATGAACGAGAAGTTAAATTCCATTGATTTAAACAAAGAGAGAAAGATACGTTACATGAATACTTCGCAAACTCGAAAACTGGCACATGACATTGGCGTATAAATGACGTGCACGTATACAAGTCGCTGTCGTATTGACCGGAAGATAGATCCGTTGGACCATGTGGTCACTTTTGGTATACGGGTGCCGTATCTTCCTCTTTTTGTATCAATGTTGAATTCACTAACTTCCATCAGAGTTGAGCAAACAATCAAACTCATGGGCCGCGTCCCGTCAACATGTCTAAAGACCTGAAAGTGACAGCATGACAAAAAGCGTACTCAACAATTATTGTTGTTTGTGAATTAGGGATAAGTTTTTTGCTTGGTCTCGGTGTTTGTGAAAACTTCATGGTTTCTGGTTTTCAAAACAAGAGAAAACCATCGATGGATGGATGCATTCATCCAATCATATTACTTACTTTTTTTATTCATTTACTTTCTAATTGTTTATTGCTCTATTTTATAGATACTTTAAATTAGAAATGATTTGCCAGGCATATGATTCGATCAAAGCAAAAGTCGCATCGTGTTATATTGATTAAAAAAATCAATAGGCTGTATCGCCATCAATCGATCTTCGAGCAAATCGATCAAGTGGAGCATCCCTACTACCTTGGCCGTTCGGTCCGTCCGACCGAACCGACTCCTTCTTCCGCCATTTCCATTTCTCTACTAGACGGGCAACTGTATAGTGGTGAGTGACAACGCATAAGTTTTTTATTGTTTAGTAATTGTTTGTTAAAGTTGTGTTTCAGGTTCTGACGATGAAAAGGAGCTACGCCAGCGTCTTGAAGACGAAGATTGCGGACCGCCCGCCTCCTCCTACGACTCCTTCCAAAGATGCTAACAACGTGGCGGGTAAGTTCCTACATATTTTGATTATTTTATTGCTGTTATTATCATTAATTATTAAGACTTTGGACTCAATGAATTAATTCTTATTGGAATTAGAAGTTTTAGCGTGAATTTAAGTTTTTTTTTATCTATAGGTACGTAATTAACGGTGATTTAGCGCCTAAATGCGACCTGCCTCACCTGGAGCACGCTCTATTTTCGGTCGGTCAGATTATTAGTCATCTGAGTTTAAGTGAAGCATAGGATGTGCAGGGCGCTTTGAGATTTAAATTATAAACTTTTTATACGTGTAACTTTTTTCTCACGCACGTGACACAATCTTAGATTAGACGCGTTTGGGATAACTATAGCATTACCCTTTATATCGTGGGTTAAGAAGTAAATCAATATAAAGTGAATCACGTAGTTACCTATTTGTTTTTAACGTTTTCTCACTGTTTATTTTTTAACAGAGGCTTCGAGTCCTCCTCGCCGTGTGACGCGGCGCATGTCGAGGTTGGCGTCCCTGGCGTCCCTGGCGTCGCGCTCGTCGGCAGGCGAGGGTGCTGAGGTCAACTGCGTCACCGCAGGTTAGTAGGTTTACAACGACATGCCTCAGAATTTGCGGTTGGAGTGTATCAGAGGGTGTGCAAGGCGTTTGGGACTTGAAAAAATTTCGTCAAAAATATCAAACATTATGTAATTGTGTTTTATTGTTATAAAGAGGCTCAAATTAAACCCTTTATATACGTGTAACTTTTTTTTCTCTGACGCACGGTTCAGCGGTAACATGCGATCTTAAAGGTGTAGGTTTGGGACTGAAAATTTTTCGCCAAAAAATATTATTCTTCAAAAATTCAAATGTTTGTGTTTTATCCTATAGTGAGCCTTAACTTAAACGTGTAACTTTTTGCTCTGACTTATGGTTCAGCGGGAATACCTATGCGACACAATCTTAGACGCGTTTGGGATAACTAAAGCATTTCCCGATAAACCGTGAGTCGAAGATAAAAAGTGTCACCTATAAAAAGTGTTTAATAGGTGATAGGTAATAGGCTCTTTATACGTTAAAAGTCCCAAACGCCTTGCACACCCTTTGAAAGAACGATAGATTTGGGACTCTGAAAATTTTTCGCCAAAATATATTTATCTTCATGAAATTCAAATCTTTGTGTTTTATCTTATAGAAATGCTTAAAATAAACACTTTTTATACGTGTGTACGTTTTCTCCGACTCACGGTTTATCGGGAAATGCTATAGTTGTCCCAGACGCGTATTTTCCCGCTAAGCCGTGCGTGAGAGAAAAAAAGTTACACGTATCAAAAGTGTTTAATTTAAGCCTCTTTATCAGATAAAACACAGATTTGAATTTCATGAAGATTCATATTTTTTGGCGAAAAATTTTCAGAGCCCCAAATCTATCGTCCCCTAAGATCGCATTTTCCCGCTAAACCGTGCGTCAGAGAAAAAAAGTTACACGTAAACGAATAAGCTACAAATTCATGAAAATAAGTGTTCATCTGTATAGACAGTTACTTACCTAACTATCAAGATCCGAAAATTCAGAGGCATTGCAATGCATAGTTGATTCCTATCTCATTCATTGCATGTTGGAGATAGTGACACCACCAAACACACCTAGCAAGTACCTATCTTATATAGCTGTAAAGTAAATTTTTGACAAAAGTAATTATAAGAGCTTTGCCTATATCATATGATGTATATCATGTATCAAAAATGACAAGAATGAACAACTTATGCAAAGCTTATTTCAAAAGTTATGTTATTAAAAACTCAAGTGACTGTAAATTGTATCTTATTTAAATATCTATGTGTGTTTGACTTCAATTCCAAACAAATGTTTGTTAGTACGGCAAAGGTAGGAGGAACATTTTCAATACCTGAGTCTTTAAATACATAACCCTCTAATGATAATTTTTGTTCCTGTTTTTTGCTAAGCATAATAGATTGATATCACTTATTTATAGGATATAAATTGATGTATTTCTAATGAAGGTTTATTAAAACAGAGACTTCGAGCCCGCCGCGCCGCGTCACGCGCCGCATGTCGCGCTTGGCGTCGCTCGCGTCCGCCGGCGCCGGCGAGGGCGCTGAGGCCAGCGGTGTTGCCGCAGGTGAGTTAACGTACCAGCTTTTTGATTAGTTTCTGCAGTGCGTCAACCATGTTTGCAAATGCTGCTGTTGTTGATTTCCATGGCATAATGCGCAAAAAGTCGATGTCAATTGTGCGCAGAGTACGAGGAAGTAACAATAAGATCCTAAAGATGATAGGAGAAGGGATGGATTCTGCCATCTTTACGAAGTTAAATAGGTGACCGCCTGTTGTTTTGTTGTGAATATTCTTAAACTATAAAAACATGAACTGTACTGCTTGCTATTAACTTAGTACTAAAGCTATACTAATTTCTATGGACGTTTGGAGGTCTGAAAATAAACTTTTTTTTATTGTAATAAATGATTATATAAAAAATAAAATGTATTTCTCATAAAGGTCCAGGGACGCCCAGCCCGCCGCGCCGCGTCACGCGCCGCATGTCGCGGCTGGCGTCGCGCTCCTCCGCCGCCGAGGGCGCTGAGGTCGGCTGCGTTACTGCAGGTTAGTTTACATGTTTAATTATGTGATCCGATTACAAGCCGGCCGTCCAAATAGCTGTTCACTCACTGCTTGAAGGAACCCGAAACGAATGGCCTTGAAGAAAACACTTCAGCAAAAAGCTCATGCCACTCCTTTGCTATTCGCATTATAAATAAGGTTACCAAACAGTTTTAAGCTATAAATTCGGCATTACTGACAATGTCTTATTACCGACATGTCTGTAAGTATACAGGATGGGTTTTTCAAGTGGGTGTGTTAGGCCAAATCCTAAACTGAGAAATATCGAAAAATGCTCAAAGGAGTCTAGAGACCGATTTTACAAAATTATAGCTGTGGGTATACTCAGATTTAACAGAATTTTCATTACCTGGGAATCGAACCTGTTGGTCATAAACAAAAGGTCACCCTTTATAATCATGCCATCTCATAGTGTCGCTTAAGGTCAATGCGGAGAAGTCCGACATAGTTCATTTGATTTCAAATTTAATTGAATATAAATTTTTAAATAAAGTACTTAGGTGACTTTGCTCATATGCCCATTTTAGAGAAATTTAATTGTTTACAGTAAAAATACACTTAAAACGGGACAATCCACGAAATACATGTCTTTTTTTAAATTTTGCCGTGTAGACTGACTTCCCCACCAAGATGGGGCAAGTCCGTCCAGTAATTATAAAAACGCCTAAGTCCGTCTATTATCCTAAGGGAAAGTCCGTCATATGCCGGTCTTTCCTAAAAGAAGAGATCAATCATTTCTCAACGTGTTCTTTTATTTTAAAGTAACCTGATAGCTGATATAAAAATTGAAAGATGTAATTGTGTGGTATCAAAAACAAACAATTAAAAATCATTTAGTCAAGTTGAGGACCTCTTCAAATTAAAAAGTAAATTAATGGCTATACGCTCGACGATTTGGTAACAATCGGTCTTAGGTATTACAATTTTATTTTATGATTTTTAGCGCTGCAACCGTGGTAAGCTATAAAAGAAAAACGAACAAGAGCTCATACTCTAAAACAAAGTTACAAGAATGGAAAAATATGTTTTTTTCGTAAAATGTCAATAGAAGTATAGGGGACAGTATGAACGTGAGCGCGTGCTTATCTTTGATTGTCGTTTGTGAATTTGGGGGTATGTTCCTTTAAAATAATAATAATACTTATGTGACCTTAATATTTCTTACGAAGTTTATTAAAGTTTGAAGGAAGAATAATGTATTTCTAATGTAGTTTTATTCACAACAGAGACTTCGACCCGTCGCCGCGGCTCGAGGCGCTCGTCCCGGCTGGCGTCGCGCTCCTCAGCGGCTTCAGCGGTCGAGGAACCCGACTTCAGCTGCGTCGCCCAAGGTCAGTTTGATGAAATGATTCAATTTATGGTGCCCATGCTATGTAACTTGAATATCCCTGGGTTCAAATCCCGAGCGGACGAACAGATTACTAATGTCCTTCTAAATGAGCTATGTATTCATTTAGGTAACAGAAATCGGTTTATTATAAAGCAAAGTTTTTAGGGAATATTTGATTCACCACTGTTTTCTTTATGACACGCTTTTACTAACAACACAGTTTTAATGCTACTCTGTTCATTGAAATAGGTGCTACGCACCAAGGCGACCAGCGCTTTGCAGGTAATAACGCGCAATGTATGGCTATGTCGGCATGTGCGTCCGCGTATTCTGTTATTTTGGGGAGGAAGGACTTCAGCATGTCCGACATTAACGTCATTTTGAATAGTGGGGATTCGTTGTATATAGCTGTAAAACCCGCAGAGCACACTTACCTTCTTCCAGAAGAGTTGCCCTCTGAATTTCGTGTAGGTGAATATTTAGTAAAAATTAATCCTATGGACCACAGCTGGCAGGTTAACGGCTTGTTTGCCAATAGCTTCCGGGAATACGATATTAGAGTTTTAGAGTTAGAGAATTTTTTAAATCGCGAAGTTTTTGACGCTGACCACGTCGATAGTTCCGACAATTATCTTTTTACTGGCCAGGATTATACAGTATCGTTTTGGAGATACAAAAATAGTTACTTTTTATTCAATAGCCATGCCGTAGACAGCCAAAACATGTTTAGAGACGGTGTTGAGGTTAGAGTAGCACGTCAGTTTAGGTGCAAAACTTTGAAAGCTCTTGCAAAGCTTCTCTTTGCAAGAGGGCTTTATGATGGTACTCAATATTCCATCCATAAGGTTAAAGTTGAAGGTCATTCAGCAGTAGTAGCCGGCGGAACTACTTCTGCTGTCGAAGTAGAATCTCTTTCACAGTCACATGCTTCTCATGTACTACCAAATAATGTTGACAGAATTCATCACCTAAAACTGACAAAATTGAAACCGATAGTAATTGTACCTAGGTTAGATTTTGCAGCTTCGGGAAAGGCAATAGGTAATGCGGTATGTAAAGAAGGTAAGCGAGGTCGGCCTCAGAAACAAACACGGGGTAGGAAAAACATGTCTACGGCAGGCCGCGACCAAGAACCCGTCGCTCCAAAATTGAAATTAGAACCGGTTGTGGTTCTTGAGAAGGTTAGTACCGATAGTTTGTTGAAAAAAAACACCCTGCGTCTTGTTAATTGTGACATCCCCGCGGATGGGAGTAAGGCATTGCGTCACCGGGAGGCGACCAAGCGTTATTCTCTCCGCAATCCCTCTGTTCATCGTAAAGCAGTCGAGCGGTATACAGCTAAAAAACCGGTCGTTCACAGGCAGGCGGTCGAGCGGTACACCGCAAAAAATCCCAACGTTCATAGGCAGGCGGTCGAGCGGTACACCGCAAAAAATCCCAGCGTTCATAGGCAGGCGGTCGAGCGGTACACCGCAAAAAATCCCAGCGTTCATAGGCAGGCGGTCGAGCGGTTTACCGCAAAAAATCCCAGCACTCATAGGCAGGCGGTAGAACGGTACTCGCAACAAAATCCAGAAATCAATAGAGAGGCGTCCGCACGCTACAACGCTGTTAGGCATGTAGAGCCTCCTCTACGTAGGTCCGACAATCTTATAGGCCAGAAACATGACGAGGAATTAGAGCCTATTAAACTATTTTCTTTAAAGAACTCTTCTTTAAACGATAGTTTCCGTTGTCCTTTTTGTCATGCGCGTCTTTTCCATGAGGAAAAATCTAGGGTCAAATGGTGTTGCGGTACCGGCGCGTATAATGTTCAGTCTTTTGAACCGTTGTCAGAAGACTTTTATCATCATCCTTCATTCTTAAATAGATCTCGAGCTTATAATAACTTGTTCGCGTTTAGTGCCCTTGGTGTGTCTCACGGTTTTCAACACCCCCAGTCAGGTATTTCGTTTTTGAAAATTCAGGGTCGTGTTTATCATCGCGTTTTTGATTTATCCTATACGGATAGTACCAATCCCATAAATTTGTATATTCACGATAACTTAGAGCGCGAAAGATTAGCTTCTGGCCAAAATTTAGATATGCAGGTTATCCGTAGTATCACACATTTCATGCATGAAGTCAATCCCTATATCGATTGCTTCAAGCGCTTGAGTCAGGAACCGTCGGATGAGGCACACCTTATTTTCGAATCCACGTCGCGAAGATCCCATGGTAACGTTTTAGGTGACATGCCTTGGGGAACAGAAATTGCAGCTATTTTGAGTACAGAGCGCGAAAGATTTATACCAAAAGCTATAGTTATATGGAAAGTTGGAGCTAAAAAACCTCATACTGTGGACCTGCTGCACCCACTTTATGAGAGCTTCCAGTTTCCTTTGTTATATCCCCAAGGTAACCCTGGTTGGCAGGTGAATAAACCCGATAACAACGGCGTAAAATTAACACAAAACAAATACGTCCGTTGTTTACTCCTCTCAGAACCGCGATTTTCTGAACTAGGTAGACTTTCCGAGGAGTGGGTAGTAGATATGAATTGTAGAGTCATGGAGGAACGTCTCCGCTATATTTTTCATATGCAGAAATCTGCTTTGAATCTTAGATCTGCCCCCCTTCAGGAGGTTGAGCTTAACGTAGAGATTGCAAATAATATTAGAGAGGACGAGACTATTCAGGGGGAAGGTGGCATTGTACCGGGACGCTGTTATTTACCCAATACTTTTACCGGAGGTCCACGTTACATGAAAACTAAGTATATGGATGCCATAGCCTTAGTGAATAGATTAGGTCCCCCATCTTTTTTTCTCACTATGACATGCAATCCAAAATGGGCTGAAATCCAACAATCCACTCCACAAGGACAAAAGCCTAATCCCTTAATTTGTGCCAGAGTTTTTAATTTGAAGCTTAGCCAACTTCTTAGAGATATAAGATCCGGCACTTGGTTCGGAAAATGCGCTTATATTATACATGTCATAGAGTTTCAAAAACGAGGACTGCCACATGCGCATATTTGTTTTAGAGTAGAAGGTGGCGGTCCAGTCCATAATACGGACATTGATAAATTTGTTAGGGCAGATCTTCCAGATCCATCAGAGGCTGACGGAAGACTGCGGAAGGCCGTGATTGATCACATGATACACGGCCCATGTGGACCTCCTTTTAGAACTGATTTACCGTGTTGGGATAATGAAAAACAAAAATGCACAAAATTTTTCCCAATGCGCGAAACTACTGTCACATATTGTGACGATAGGGGCTTTACTCAATTACGTAGAGATAGCAAAAATGAAGGCACTATTAAATATAGAGGTAGAGATATTCCTATTAATGATTTGTGGGTTGTGCCATACAATGCCGCTCTCCTCCTAAAATACGATTGTCATATTAACTTGTTAGTATACTCAAATCGCGCTATAGTAAAGTATTTGTTTAAATATATGACCAAAGGTCCCGATGAATCGCGTGTAACAGTAGTTTCAGAGTTAGATAAAAATAACGAAATTGAACAATATGTCACGAAACGCTACTTGGGATCTTGCGAAGCGACGTGGAGAACTTTAGAGTTTGACATTACAGCCCGCGAACCCAATGTCAAACAACTTTCTGTCCATTTAGAAGGACAACAGTCCATTTTTTTCAAACCAGGTAACGAGGCCGAAGCTGCACTTCGCGGCTCCTCAGACCTTCTAACGTATTTCGGTCGTCCCCCCGGTGAGCAATTTGATAGTTTAACTTATTTAGACTTTTATGAACAGTATATTGTTCACGCGCGACGTCCCACGACCAAAAATCAAATTTTTGAAACGAGTAATAATAAATTTGTAACAAGACGCCAAAGGGGTGAATTAGTTTCGCGTTTATTCTGGGTCGCGCCAAACCGAGGTGAACAATTTTATTTACGTTTGTTGTTAGGTACATATTCTTGTCGCAGTTACAGCGACCTTTACAATCTAGGTGGTCCAGGCTGTAAAACTTTCCAAGAAGCTGCCGTTGCTGTCGGGATCGCGAACGATGAGGCAGAGTACGAAGGGGCTATGCAGGAAGCTTCTACATTTTTAACTGGGCCACGCCTGCGCAGCTTCTTCGTCCTTCTAGCCGTTAATGGGGTTAGGGTCGTTTCATTGTGGGATAAATTCCAACATTTACTTGGCCAAGATCTATTGCACCGTTTCCCAGAAAACGAAGACGAGGCTTATAGGCGTTGTTTAGTGTACATCGATAGGTTAATGCGCAAGCATGGTACATCCCTGGTAGAACAGGGATTACCTGCTGTTGTAGACGACACAACCGAAGTAGGCCGAGAACGTGTCGAATACAATTCTTCTAGCTTACAGGCCTTTGTTGTCGAGTGGCTACCGAAATTGTCAGAAGATCAACGTATTATTTACGAATACGTTGACAATCTGAACCGCGACCCAATATTCCGCGATTCTAATAATACTGCCATTTTTATAGACGGTCCTGCCGGAACAGGAAAAACTCTTTTATTAAATGTAATTGCAGCACACGTACGCGGTAATTTAAATGGCATAGTTCTGTGTACTGCAAGCTCCGGAATTGCAGCTCAGAACTATGAAGGCGGCCTCACCGCACATAGTATGTTTAGATTTCCTTTGAACCCGGTAGATGATCTTGGTTTCTGGAACATTACTAATGGTACTCAGAGAGCTGAACTCATTTATCATTCAAACGTCATAATCTATGACGAGGCCCCTATGGCACATAAGTATTTAGTACATTTGCTGGATAGGTCCCTTCGCGATCTGATGAAATCAGATAAACTCTTTGGTGGTAAAATCATTATTTTTGCAGGCGACTTTCGCCAAATTCCCCCAGTTGTAGTTAATGCTAAAACGAGTTCAGACGTAGTTCATTGTTCACTAAAATCCTCTCACATTTGGCCCAATATAAAAAGCTTCTCTTTAAGTACGTCTCAACGTTGCAGAGACGATTCAGAATTTTCTGATTTTTTATTACAATTAGGTTCTAACCTATTGCCATCCCACCCAGTCAAAATTGGTAGATCTCTTATTAATTTAGTTGAATTGTCCCCTGTATCTTTCGTTACGGACTTGGAGGACCTAATAGCCTTTGTTTTCCCTAATGTCGTCATAGATGAGCCTGATGTGTGTGCTCATCGAGCCATACTGACGACTCACAATGAGAATGTTAGGGAAATCAATTCTATTATTTTATCCAAGTTACCGGAACAGGAATTACATTTCCTATCAATAGATGAAGTAGTTTCAGATAACGCTGACGAAATCTTTTTAGGCGCGGATACTTTAAATAAATTGCAACCTAAGGGTGTTCCAGACCATGACCTAAAACTTAAAGTAGGATGCGTGTGTATGATTATTCGTAATCTTAGTTTTGCTGATAGGTTAGTCAATGGCAGTAAAGTTATAGTTGTTAGGACATCTCCGCGCGTAATAACTGTCCGTAGGCCGGGTGGCACAGTCGATTATCTTATACCGCGAATTTTGTTCAAAGCGCCGATTGAACCGAATAGTCCGATCGAAATGACGCGTCGCCAATTCCCTCTGCAGGTTTGCTATGCGATGACTATCCACAAAAGTCAGGGGCAAACCATAAGCAGAGTAGGCGTCGATTTGCGGTCGGACGTATTCAGTCACGGCCAACTATACGTGGCACTAGGCCGCGTTCAGGATAGAAACAGTTTAAAAGTTTTAGTACCGCAAAATAATATTGTTAGTGATAGGCTTTTAGTCAATAACATTATATATCCGCAACTACTCTAATTTTTTTTTGGCAGCTTCTTATAAAATTGTTCACCTCTTATCAATCAGAAGGTAATTTTTTTGTAAATAAATGATAAATCTCGACAATCATACCGACACAAACTATACATTGTGCGTTATATTTTTTACTTTATTTTTTTTTACAACACTTCACATGCACTCTACACAAAAGAATGCATTAAAGTTGATTGTTACATTGAGTATTGGCAAACATAATTGAACATTGTTTACTGTAATTGCATATTTGGATGTGCAAATGAATGTGGGTATAGTGAACCAATCCATCGGAGAGTTTTATGCTAATCCTGAAGAATGAATCAGGTAAGGGTAGTCACATGGAATATAAATCCATTCATTGAGTGTGATTAGAGGGGAGTTACCCCAGTTACCAAAGTGGGTAAGAGGCAAGAGGGAACGGAACTGTAAGTGGACGGGTTAAGGGACAGGTGCGGCGAAGTCATCAGGGCGTATTGACGTGTAAGTAAGTGCAACTGATGCTGTGGCAGCTGGCGAATGACCATCTTTGCAGGATCCAGCGAGGTGCGGCGCCAGAGTGATGTCATCCTTCACACTCCCACTTGATGATGGTGGCGTTGCCTCACAGCAGTGGATTCTGCAGGGCAGGCAGGGTTTGCAGGCATTTGTGAGACGCACAAGCAGGTCAGTCGGTGGCTTAGGGGAGTCATGCCAAGGGGGGAGGAGGAGAGGAGTAGGAGAGAGGTGTGGAGAAGAGGGAGTGAGTGATTGAAAGTGGCACGGTATGCAAGGCATATAACGCATCAGTTCCCTCGAAAGTTCTGAAGACTTTGTAGTTTTAACAGACAGGTAACGTAATTAAAGTTACAGAATTTTAGTGGATGCAGAAAACCACCTATAATCATTTTTGTTTCATCAGTAAAGATAATTTAAATTAGCCATTAATTCACCTCAAACGGTATTAAACGATGTCAATATTATTACCTACACCTACTAATTCGCTATTCTATTTAATTTAACCCTCATAAGGCACTGTTGATGTGTTGGACACCATATATTTACTTTTAACTCCTTGACATAAGGTCCAAACCCAATGTTTTTTTTTAAACGTGCTCTGCCCCACTAAGGGTTAACATATTGTAATTTCTACCTTTTTTAAATAAATGTTTGTCTTTCTATCATTTAAATAATTTGAACAAAGAAAATGTAAGCTGAATTATTACAAGTAATGCTTTTCAAAAATGCGCATTAATCGGCAATTATGTAAAAGTTAATTACTTAGTAAAAACCTTTAAATTGACTTGTGAACCATACTTAAGTCTGTTAAAAGTTTTTTGAAATAAGATTTATGGTATAAACTAATAAACAACACCAGCTATTTCATTATGTTTACTTGTTGCTGATCTATACCTACTTTTTGAATTCAAAAACAAAATAAAAACCTTGTTCAATTTTGCATACAATTACTTTCTTTCTATCTAAAGATGTTCTTTTAAATATAATTTAGTAACTGTAATATTTTTAATAAGCCATATAGTACATAGGTATTTATTTAATAAATATCAAGATAAAAACAATTAATAAATCTCAATTAATTTGTAAGCAATTGGTCATTAAATTTTAATGTGTGCTACTATTATATTAAATTATTAAAACAATAAGTACCTTTATAATTTTAAACACTTCCTGGGACTTGAAAAACAAAAGAAGAAAGAAAAAATATGGTTTCACTATCGTTCACCTCATGTCTGACTTTGAATTGGTTATTCCTTCTCAAGATTTGGTTCTACCGTCTCAGCATAAATGAAGACTTCAACTTACTTAGTTAACAGAAGCCTATTTTACACTTCACATCCAACTGAAAAAGCGATGCTTCACAATGGACAATTGTACACTGATGCCCTGGTTGAATAATTCCTCATAGAAGCGACTACTTGAAACTGCAACAGATTTGTGAAGACATAACCTTCTGCAATGAAGCAAATCAAGAAGAGAAATAGTACCATAATACTAAACTACTCAAGACGAAACGAGAAGATTTCTGGCAAAAAGAACACCTTTGGGGAATCTTACTAACCAAAATTAAATGTGAACTCAAAGTAGCTGCTTCATCAAACCTGAACCACTTCATCGAAATAAGTATCATCATCATCATGTCAGCCGAACGACGTCCACTGCTGAGCATAGGCCTCCCCCAAGGATCTCCACAACGATCGGTCCTGCGCTGTCCGCATCCAGCGGCTTCCAGCGGCGGCTTAATAAGTATATTGAAGAACAAAGCCATAAAAAGTCAGACATGTGGGTAGACATGTCTTTAACCATGGAACGAAGCAGCAGAGCGCCGGTCGTTTTTAAGATACTTTGGTTAAAAAAAAATGGTTGAGAAAAAAACAACTCAAAAAAAAAAACTTGAGAAAAAAAACAACTCAATTTTAAAAAATCTGAACTGTTGAGAAAAAATAAACTCAACTAACCATTGAGAAAAAAGAAACTCCATATAGTTAAGTTACAGTTAAGTCCTCTTATGCATAATAATACCATATTTCAAAAAGTTACTCTGTTACATTAGTTTGAAGTGGCCATAGTGATAGTTTTGCTTGTAACAACGTTGTCAAGCGTAAGAAAAATGCTCAAATGCTAACATGAGAACGTTTTGAGATTTGGTTAGTCGAAATTTGTCGCTCATAGATAATATGTTTTTACATTTCTGATCAGGTCATGAGTAAATTAAAAAAAAAAAGATGTGAAATGAAACTTCTTAGTAAACAAAATATGTAGTAATAAAAATACATTATCTTTAACTGATCTGAATTATTTATAACATTAACTAAAATAGGAAATTTTGGTTTGTATTGTTTTATAATTATTTAGAAATACAACTATTTAGAGAACGACAAACAATCACATTAGAATGTCCGTCTTTTTAGTTCTGCTACTCAACAAAACAAATGGCCAGAATAACTCATTTCTAAAGATTGCCTTATATCATTTATTGTTATGATTTTTGTTTTCACCAATTACAACAAACACTAAAATTCTGTGACTTTAATTAGGTTACCTGTCTGTTAGAACTACAAAGTCTTCAGAGCTTTCAAGTGAACTGATGCGTTATATGCCTTGCACACCGTGCCACTTTCATTCCCTCACTCCCTCTTCTCCACACCTCTTCTCCTACTCCTCTCCTCCTCCCCCCTTGGCATTACTTCCCTAAGCCACCGACTGACCTGCTTGTGCGTCTCACAAATGCCTGCATAATGACCCTGCCTGCAGAATCCACTGCTGTGAAGCAACGCCAAATAAGTGGGAGTGTGAAGGACGACATCACTCTGATTCGTCAAAGCCGCTCTTTGCTGGATCCTGCCAAGATAAGGTGGTCATGTGTTGCTGCCATAGCATCGGTTGTTCCTGCACGTCAATTTTCGCCCTGAAGACTTTAGTCTGTCCCTTAGTCCGAAACGGTTCCGTTCATAAGCCTCCCCCTTTGGTACCTGTGGGTACTCCTAACGTCTGATCACACGACAATGAATGGTGATTCCATGTGATTACTTTACACTGATTCTTTTTTCAGGAAAGGCATAATCTTTTCGATTGATTATTTCACTGTACCGACATACATTTTCCCATTCATTTTATGTTTTTACAATAAACTATTGTTCAATTATGTTTGCCATACCAGTGTGACAATCAGTTTTAATGTATTCGTACACACACTCATGAATACTAACCAAAGTAGTTGCAGTAGTAGTTCGTCAGTTGTTAAAATTATTTATTTACGCTTATATGAAATTATTTAATTTGCAATAGTATTTCGTCAGTAATTAGAACTATTTATACAAGCTTATATTAAATTATTTAGTTTGCAATAGTATTTCGTGAGTAATTAGATCTATATATACAAGCTTATATTAATTATTTATTTTGCATTAGTAGTTTGCCAGTAGTTAGAAGTAGTTAGATGGACCACGAAAGGCACTTTTAATTAAATACCTAATGAATATAAAACATTCACAATTTGTTATTGCACTTATAATACTATGATTCAGTGTTTTATGAGTTAATACCAAATTGAAAATGTTTTACATTTATTCAGTATTCAGTTAATTGTTCCATGTGCCATCCTCTTGACCTGCACGCGGTGTGGTCTGCACGAATTTCACTTACATTTCTTTGTACGCTCAAAAAAGGTACTTTTCTAAATCATCACATTATGTAGATAACGTCTTTTTTTCCCAACAATACGTACCTATTTTACTGGTCTTCCATTGAAAACATCTTTTTTGTACGAAATGTAAATGAAGTTTGACTAACAAGGAGCTGGCTTTTCATATATTTTCAATTACTAAAGACTCATTCCAGCTTCGCTCGACTTCAATCTAACAGCTTATTTGAAGAAATGTGCATGAAATCTGGTTGGAGTTCTGAGGAATGAGATCACATTATGGAAACTGTATCAAGCTCAGAAGAAGAATTTTAACAAAAACAACCATATAAATTATAAAATAAAATTTAAGTTCGATTATTATGTTTTTTTTTCAGGTTTCATTTAATTTGAATGAAACAAAGTAATAACAAATTACAAGAAGATACCCACCTAAATTTGTCGGGGGGCACGGCAGTGTCCAAGTCAAACAAAAAGCAGCACGGCCATTATTGACACACCATGTAAGCATTTACATTATAAATATATATTTTAAATTCTATTCACTGCTGTTTCTGCTTCTAAAGTCAAAGTATACTAAATTCAATCTTGTTTCTATTTCATCATTTAGACATAATGATTGCTGGCCTCTGTTCGTCTCCCTTGTATTTCCAAAATACCTACCTATTCTTAGAATTTTATATCATGAAACTAATTCCAGAAGAAAAATAATCTTCATGATTAAGTAATAATAATTTATATCCATACTTCCAATATGATGAATGGTTTAGGTTTAGGAATAAACTTCATTTTTTATAAGTACAATTGTCAATAAATCTGTTTTACTTTATTATATTCACTATCTATTTTTGAGAATAAATAACATGGTTTTTTACAATTTCAGATGCAGTTCCAATACGTACATAGATCCAGTGAAAAACATTCAAAACAACAATAAAAAATAATACTCAGGTATGATTAAAACCATTTACCATGTTCCTTCGTCAGCTCACTGTCATACATCGGCACAGAAGGATGCAGAAGGCTAACAGTCAGAAGTTGTGACAGGCCTATGTCTAGGACTATAACTAGCTAATCCTGATAGTTTACTGTTAAACATCATAACTATGTGTTTGACGTTGTATAACAAGAGTGCCAAGCAAACGATTTTATTCCAAGGTCTCATAACAGCTCTTACCGAAGTTGATTAAAATAGTCAGCCCAGTAAGATTTATTACCTGTAGATTACTGTAGAACCACCCGAAGAACAGATAAAACATACTTTAATGTGGACAATAAATCATAATTAAATCATCTAAAAGTCCTTTTTATTTTTCAGATCTGACGGTAACGAAATTGAAGACGGAAGAAAATCCCACAACAAAATGCAGAAAAATCACTACTACATACACACCTTGTTGTAATTTCTAAAAAGTACTTAATAGCTATTCCAAAACCTATTTTATCTTAATCATTTCGTCATAGCTTGAAAGTTCTATATTCTGAATTCTAAGTGATAATAATACCTAATTAAGGTCCCAGTTAATATTTCAGAAGATAATGTATGTAGTTCAAACAATAAATATTTTAGTAAATAATTTGTTTATTATTCATCTGCCCTAACAAGTAGTCAATATTTATAATAGCAGTAGTTGCAGACACGAACACTTCATGAAATCACGAAATAGCTTTGAAACTATTTTATTTTTTTGAATGCCATTAACCAGTTCTTAATGTATTTAAATTAATATTTCCAAGATCTATAAATAGACCTAACCCTTTTTAAAGTCCCTTAGCTAATATTGACCGCTGTTAAAATTCATATAAAAACCAAAGTTTGTCAATCAACATGCATGGGTACCTTAACTATTGTCTATAAAGGAAACTAATAGCGTACAGAAGGTCTAGCACGAACTGCTAATGTTTTAGTAATCAAAAAGTACAAGTAACTTTTTCCTTTTTCGATTATGGTTCGCGCTAGACCTACTTGCTACGCGAGACCGAAGGTCGAGCCTCCGCGAGGCCGTAGGCCGAGCGCCCTCATAAGGCACAGCTCAAACCGCCCACTTCGCACTAGGACTCTTTTGCTAAAACACCAACCTCTCAGAAAAGAACGAGAGCACTGTCCCGGAACAGTTAATGCCCAATCAAGCAACTGCGAGGCCGAAGGCCGAGCTGCGGCGAGGCCCCCGGGGGCCTCGCAGCCGCGGGAGGGGCGAAGCCCCGGAGCGGCCAGCGTCGCAGACCTAGCTTATGGCCGCGAGTCGGCCGTAGGCCGGCGGCCAGAAGCTAGTCTATAATATATAAAGCTCGATTACCACTGACTCACTCACTGACTGATCAGGGGTGTTTTTCAGTTATTTAGAGGTGTTTTAGGGTGATTTTCACTTTTTGGAAATTTTTGTTATTTTTATCAACGCAGGTTTTTTAGTTTTTTTTTTTCAAAAAACAAAATGGCGGACTTTTTTGAAACATCAACTTTTTTGTTTTAAGCGCTGAATT